>VCRD01000142.1:22392-110768 GCA_006783055.1 Trinorchestia longiramus
TCAGCTGAAAAACGTTGAAGGAATCCAAAGAGACTGAACAAGTAAAGAATAGGCTTGGACAAGGTCGCCCTCGAACTGCCAGAGCTTCAAAACTGGTAAATCTACAAGAGAAAAGCTTTGAAGAAATCTATCATGAATAGTAAAGGTCATTTTTTGAGCGTCTTCAGGTTGTTTCGAAGCAGACGGATGAGGTTTTGAATGTAATAGCTTTATTTTCAACTATTACATACATTCCTACTAATTCTGCTTTCATTGCTACACATTTACTTGTTTAATTATACAAGAGCTCTAGAAGTTGTAACGGTAATGATTGAATAATGTATACACAGAGTGTTTAAAATATTTTTATAAATATAAGTGCTTTATGAAATCAACTTCGCGTAACATTCAAACTGAATTAAAAGGTTTTATCAAAAAATACTGGAATATATGGTTTCTTTGTATAAATTGTATGTAAACAAGCGTCCGATAATATTCTATAAAATAAAGGTAATATACAATAAATATTATTTTCATAAGTTCGTCTAGTATTTGATAAAAACAGTAACATGGCACTGAAACAGTCATATAGCACATAGGAAGTATGATAGACCGTTCTGAGCAATCATGGTCAATTTTGAGATCATTGTAGTTGAAATTTGAATATAATTTAAATATGCTACAATAGAGAGGAAGAATCTAAAATTGAGATCCGAAGCAATTCTGGTTGATATAAAACGAATTCAAATGAACATTAAAAAGAAAATCGTTGTACCCCTGAAAATTATTTTCCCTAATTTCGAGAACTGCTCGCGAAGTTTTCAATGTCGATATTTCCTATCAATAAATCCCACGATGCTGCATAATATGACTATTTTTAAATAATAAATCATCGCTGCATTAAATAAGAAAATTTAGGGAGCTTGGTTTTCTTAAAATTATCCCTGTATAAGATCGTACTTCAGAATGATTGGGTCTGAGCGTATAAGGATTCTGTTTTCCAAGTATAAAAAGAATTATATTCCAAGAATTAGCCTAATTTCTCATCAAATTTTCGAAAGATTAGCGTCTTATAGTCATGCATATGGTGGAACTAATTCACTTGCCAGTGAATTATCGTGGATTGACAAAGACTCTTTATTTAAAGCAAACAAACCTAAAGAACGTGACTGAGTCTCATTTTATTATTTAAATACTCATTAAAACCTGCTATCACCATTGCCGGTTCTGCAATTTTGCAGCTCTAAAACAGCTATGGAACTTTGATTAAGACTGCTTGAGAATTCTACTATTTTTTGCTGTGGACGTGTTACTTCTTGTAAAGGAGTATATTGATTGACCTCTTTAGGCTACATTAATAACAGCGAAGTAAATATTGATGTCACATTGATCGCAGCCTCTGTTCCCCTCGCAGTAAGCTCATAAAAACGAGAAAAAGTAGAAATAAACCTCTTTTGTAGACGTGGACAAATGTCATGAAAGCATGAATCCATCATTATGTTCAAGAAGTAACTTTGTGTAACTTATGTAACATTACCATTTAAATTGACATTTTAACGATGAATTGGCCAACCATTGCATCTCGCTACTTTTTATAGCAGATCAATATTATGATTTCCTCACCAACATTCAAGATTAATTATATGCTATAGAACGAGAATAAGACCTAACATATTAAATGGCAGGTCGAATGTGACTAGTTATTCAAAAATCACTTTCGGTATTGTACATCGGCTGATGATCACAAATTTACTGGAATATTTTTACTACACTTTACTTGTAAATTTGGGTGTAACTGATTAGAACTAGAACCAGTTAACTGAGTCTTTTCGCTGAACTATTGGTTGTCAAACTAAGGGCAAAATTATGCCTTAGTTTCCTTTTTAATTCATCATCAATTTATGAGTTTATAAATCAAGAAAAAAGATTATTATAAGTTTATGAATTCCTTGATGAACACAAACATTGCATTATTGAACGATATCAGGCAATATTTTATTGGTCATTATTAGAGTACTTCTACAAGGAAGATAACTTCAGCTTGTGATGGAGAAAATATTTCAATAATGTCGTTACAGTACATACTCGTACTTGCATCTTCCTGCTTTCAAAAGTTACCATGTTTTAATAGCTCTTGACCCGTCTAAGAAAATATTAATTTTTCGATCTAGATTTTTTACGCATGATGCCAGAAATTGAATGTTTCTAGCGGAACCTGTGACTGACGAGTTGTACGTTAGCATAATGTGTGGGAGCTCCTCATGAATGGCAGCAATCGACTGAAGAGGCAACCCGTTTCCGTTCATAGAACAGGTGCCGCATCTGGTGTATTTATTAGCATAAACTGCCGGCGCTTGCGTGCGTGATCACTGACTCGTGGCTTCTAACTGCCTCACAAATCAACCTCCAGAGTTCCAGAGAGGAATTTTTAGTGAAGATAGTTTTTTAGAAGACCTATTTCCTGTTCACAAATGACCTTGAGGAACCTACTCTTTGGTCGGTGATGAATTTTCTTTCAAAAATAATTACATCATTTTTGGTGCAACAAGGACCTTTGGAATTCCTTTAACCCGGTTTTATGTATTTTAAAAGTCTTCATTTTCAGATACGATTTTTTCTCGAATTATTCCGTCTTTTTTCTTGCGCTTGCTCGTTCATTGTATAATAACTGTATAACATATCTCAATCGTTCTTGAGCGGTATTTATTTTTTGATTCTTCAAAGCGACAGTAAGATTTAAAGCTTGAAGAGATTTACTTTTTATTTGTTGAATGAATATTTGCTCTGTGCCAGTCACAGCGCTGTCTTCAGATCTGCTTGTAGCGCAGGACGTGCGGCTTCTGCTTCGAAATGTTTCCGGAATTCAGAGCACCTTCATAAAACTCTATTAATTATTAGCAGCTTTCGCGAAAATGAAGAAAGCTATTTGTAAAGTATTAAAATAATTCATGTTTATTCTGGGTTAATAAAATATAGTGTAGGAGCCTGACCTGACTGAAGGAAAGTGATCCAGCCTGCATGGCGGCGAGGGCGGCTTGCACAGAGGGATGACCAGTCGGAGTGCCTGTAGGAGGCGACACCGAGGGTGGGGCACTGATTGGGGTGCTCACACTTGCTGGGGTTTGGGGGGACGGTAGCCCCGTGGGGATGAGAGAGTCATTTGAGAGAGTCGTTGTGGGAGGAGGGGAAGGAGTGTTGGATCTGCGGTTCTTGATGCGGTTTGTCAGGTCCCGAGCCTGTTGAGAAATGAAGAATATTTTCCCTAAATTATTAAGTAGAACGCAGTTACAATATCTAATCGTGGTTTCATTATAATTGGTCAATATTACTAATATCAAGCAAAAATTATAGTTTCAGCAAGAAGATAATTCAATCTCTCAATCATATGTTTAGAATGTGTCTCTCCATCTTCTAATGATGCATATTCACTTCGAAAAACTATCGGAAATATTTAAAGGTAAAAAATACATATTGGTCTAAACCTTTAAAAGTGTGTAACTGACGAAAAACGAACCAAGAAAGTTCACATTGATAAGACAGTCGTATTGAGTTCGTAAATTACACCAAGTTAAATGCTGCAAATATTTGTAATCGTTCCAAAGCAAGCGCTACTGTACACTCATCGCTTTACGTCAACAGAATACATGAATCGGTTTCTTTAAAACGTTGCCTCCGATTGCCTGATTGGTGTAAAACTTCACTTTGTACGCATAGACACTAGAAGGATCTGAAAAAATTACAGAACCTAACCTCAGTGGTACACATACGTACCACTCCGGAGTCAACGTGTTAATAAAGTTTGAGACGAAAGACTCACCAAGTTCATGACCTGAGGGAAGTGGTGTACTCCTGGTGAGGTGGAACCAGGAGGCCCGCTACCGAGCGGTGACCGTGGAGATCGAGGAGACTTCACCCTCACTGGAGGAGTTTGTTGTCCGCTCAAATTTTGGGGCAGAGACGTCATTGTGGGGGTGGGAGGTGCTTCCATCGAGTCCTCCATTTGGTGATGAGGGATCATGTTCTGGTGGTGCAGGTGTTGTTGAATTTCATGCACTTTCTGCTGCTGTTGCTGCTGGTGGAGATGTTGCTGTTGCAGCTGTTGGTGGTGGTGCTGTTGCAGCTGTTGGTGATGGTGCAAACTATTCATGGTAGTGTGATGGTCATTGGCTGCGTCGTGATGGTCTTGAGATGGAGGGGCGTCCATGGAGTCGTCCAGAGGCTGGTCATGAGAAGAAGGGTCACTGCCACAGTCGCTGACGGCATCCTCGCGTTCACCGCCTCCAGAGCAGCCACTGGTGCCCAGGCTTGCGTCTGCTCGACACAGAAAAATTCAGTTAAAAGCGTCAATCATAACACTGCTACAAAATAAATGTCGTCCATAGTCCTCGATGACGAGCCAAAATGAGGCTGATGCTAAGCTGCAGGAGTAAAAAAAATCAGTGATGGGCTCAAATAGTTCTGTAAACGTAACTAGAGACTAGCAACTGAATTTTCCTCATTCAAGCGTAGGAAGAAAGCATTAAATTTAGAACTTATCGTTAAAATTCGAAATATAATTCCAGCGAAAACAAAAAGTTCACAGGATTATAGATTCTACTAAGAAAGATTATTGTGAGGATTTCAAAATGTTTAATATATTTAGTATCTTCTACATTATAAGATGTAATTTAATATTAGTGGTATTATTGGCTTGAAGCAAAAGATCTGTTAAAAGGGTATGAAAGGGGTACTATATTGAAACCACTCCAGGAGTTCCATCGGCAATGCTGAAAAAGACAAGTCAAGTTCAAAATATAACGACAATAAAAGGAAGAAATATACTTGTCTCTATAGCCAAAAAGTCTAATTTTTTACTTTTATGCCAATTTTACCGACTACTTCCATTCCGCCACAC
The DNA here is from genome assembly GCA_006783055.1 of Trinorchestia longiramus. Classification (NCBI taxonomy): domain Eukaryota; kingdom Metazoa; phylum Arthropoda; class Malacostraca; order Amphipoda; family Talitridae; genus Trinorchestia; species Trinorchestia longiramus. The sequence goes on from VCRD01000142.1 coordinate 27,266, forward strand.
GCACACACCAACACAACTGCAGAACTGTCAGTAGGTTGGAGCAATGCCTTTATTCATCTTATGTTTACAAGTAAGTATAAAGAGTGATTATAAGATTCGGAGATTTCGCTCGTTATTTGTTTTAAAGAGAGTTGAAAATTTAACAGCTTTGAATGGATACTTGACATTCTGAAAGTGATCTCTAGTTGCTGACTGAGAAGTAGAAGCGAATGAAAGGCCTGTTCTAGGGTAAATTCCTGATTGTTGGCTGTGCCTATTGAATTGTTTAAGTTTAATACTACCAACGTAAGATATGCGGCAATCACACTTATCAAAATAGATACATTCACTCCACATGTCTTCCTCCAATCGTTTCATTCTATTAAATTAAAATGAAATCTTAAAAGTTTTCCCATAAAACACTTGAACGTTGACCGACACATAAAACTCTCGGAGTAAAGATCGGAGAGTCTTCTTCAACAGTTTGCTTTATTGCGCTCGGGGTAACACCAGGTAGGCTAAATTTTTAATTTAAAAAATTGCTGAGGTGATTTTAGAGATAAAATTTGCGATACATGTTATAAAATAAAAATCTACGAAGGTTTTCAATTTCGTGTTGGAAATTTTTATACATGCTAGAAATACGATTAGCTCTGCAGATTAATGTGTTTATGCGTGATTATGTTCTCTCTATAAATGAAAATGAAGCTCGTAATTCGTCCCAAAACCAGTAACAGTTGATTTTCTGTGTACAAAGGTTATCAATTTCAAGTTCAATTTTATAATAGGAACATCTAAAAAATTTACCTGGTCATTTTCTTCCACTTCCATATCGAGTTTAGCATTTGGGTGATATTCATTAAAATAATAAACAAATTAATTGACATTTATCCCAGAATGAAAGAAATCGAGCATATCATCCAAATATCTCCCATAAAACAGGAACGCTTTGGTTAGTCTTTTCATTTTACTTGTGAGATTTCTAGAAAATCGACTCATTAGCACAATTATCGGAAAATTTATTATGTTTTACCGTTTGAATTTTAAATTTAAAATAAATTAAAAAGATGTCGAATATTTAGAGGCGAAAGATTTATAGGTTCGAAGAGGCTTTTATTTTGTGAAATTCGAAAAACGTAATACGTATTTCATTTTATGAAACATATATTTGATCATTCATTACTTATTCTACCTTCCCTCCGTGATCGCACCTCCGCTTCAAAAGCAAAAACATGAACAAAAAATGCGGCACGTGGCTCATAACACCATATGTAAATGCCACTGACCGCGCCTCAGCTGTATTTGCATCAATGGAGGAGCATATTGGAAAGAGATTGGCTGCTGATGTGAGACGTGTTCATGATTTTTTTTACCGTTATACACTTGTTCAGTAATTGAGACTCGAGTCGTGCCCTTGAACCTTTACTGAATCAACGCGTGTGGCATTATTAAGAACATGTAATGTTAGTGCTGGTTTGCATAGTAATTCGAACTTTTTGTTCTTCCTAAATAAACGTGTGAGCTATTTTAAAGTTGATGAGTTAATCGATGAACGTGAAAAAATTAAATATTTTCCGGTACTGACGGTAATGGATTACTGAAAGAAAATATTTTCCCTTCGCTTTTATTTTATGAAGATTCTCAAAGGTAAAAAATATATTAACGGAAAAAGTGGTCTTTTGTTCGAAAGTTTTATGTATCACACTGCGTTCAAGTGTTTTATAGAATTAGTTTCAAGGCAGTATCTTTTTTCTAGTAGAACGGAACGATTGGAGCAATATCCGTGGAGTGGATAGTAATATAAGTGATTGTTCCATGTAGTCTTACGTTGGTAGTCCTAAATTGCAACAGTTGATAGGACAACCAAAATATAGGAATTCACTATAGAACAGGCCGCCTATTTTAACCATTCATTCAAAAATACTAATCTTTCAAACATCTATAACAAAAATGATGAGCAATACCGCCGGATTTTAGTCATTTTTTATAAAATGTACATGCACGTATAAATGGAACTTGAATAAAGATCATAATGCAATACAATTATGTATTGCTCTAACCTACTGACATAGTTTGGGAGTGTGACAGTGTGGAATTAAGCATGAAAATCATTTTCTGAATGTAAAAAAGATTTTGGGTTATAGAGACAACTGTGTATTTCTTTATTTTATTAAGTGTATTTTCAGTTTCACTCTCGTATTTTTTCAGCATTTCAGATCAAATCTTTCCATTCCGAAACGTATGATAAAACAATGTTAAAAGATGTTGCTGTTTAATTGGGTCCTTCGTTTCCTTTTAAATAGCAAAGGTAGTAAAGTTTCTTAATCGTTAATTTCATGATTGAACGACCGCAAAACAAATTCATTCACATGACTGAGTGATTCAGTATAATAACAGTTATCGTACAGCATAAAGTAGAATTGCTGCGCGGCAGCCAGACTTCTTTAACACCTCACTCAGGCATCGCGTTCATCCTATTCCTACAGCGATACTAGGGGAATCTGCAGTCCGACCCACTCAAAAACATTGACTATTTTGTCAAAGCAGAATATTTAGCTATTTGCAATTCGAACGAAGAGGTTTGTGGCCAATATATAATCTAAATTCAAACTTTTTTCATGAATGAGAAAGCGAGCGGCGATACCGAAATAAATCGCGACCCTCCATCGTATTGCCTCAGGCGCCGCTGCAACTGCCACTCAAATGTAAACAAGGTAGACCGAGCAGCGGTCACAATATTCAGGCAAAACATACACCGCTATTTCTTCCTCGAGAATCCAGCATACCCGCACTCAGCAAAACCATCTAATCGCGCTCTAAAGCAGTCGAACTAGGTTAGTTTAAAACTGCTTGTGTTTTGAACCGATGTGTTTACTTTTTAAGACTGTAATTTGTATGATATTCCTGGGGTTGATAGTGAAAGACTATGACGCTGTTCTCGAACTAATTATTCGGTCCCGAGAATTAATTTAATTCGTAGAAGTTTCAATGCTTGTTCATACAACCAGTGTTGGGACAAACTTAAACGAAGTGTTCTTCATTAGCTTTCAAATGCAATTAATAATAATGATTTGCTCATTTCATAATCAACTCATTTTTATGACTCACGGAAGCACCATTTATTTATAAGTCTCACCATAAAAAGTATTAATAAGGGCCCACTAAACCTGAATATAATATATAATCTCTTGTATATAATGGGTAACTCTCAATATCGGATAGTGGTTGCAATATTCAATACAATGGAATGATAGATTGCAGTATCAATTCAATGACATATATTATAGCAATTTTGAACTGATTAAAGTATGAGGATAACAGAACCCTTCACGAGGCGGCACAGCTCAATTAGCATGGTGTACTGGTGAGATCCCCATGACCTCGTAAACCACGACATTCGTCCCATGCTGAGACACTTCTCATGACACCCACCGCCGCTGGGCCCAGCTCCGCGGGGCGTCAAAGGGTTCAGTCGACGGTAAGAATGCACCATAGCTGCGTGGAGTTAGCTCACTTCAGCAACTCGAAGAGTTGGTAATATTGATTTAGAGACTGCAGAGTCTTCTGTACGCGCTTTAAAAATTCACCAAGAACTTCTTCAAGTCGTTACAATTTGTGTGTTTCTTCAGTGTTCCATTTTTGAGCCTATTGTAATCCATAACGTAATGAGTCAAGGTTACAGCTACTCCATTTACGGTATCGTCAGTAATAAGTGATCTAGACGGTTAAGGAGAAGTATGAATTATCTTAGCTAATACTACATATACCATAAATGAGAAACATGAGTTTTTCATAATGTACTTTTACTATGGAACGCAAATATGACTCTATGAAAGTAACACATTCTCTCAACGACACATCACGTATTGTGATTACGGAACGTACGAGTAGCAAAACACGGGAGTCCCGTCCTGAAAGAATAGTACTTCTTAAGTTCATAAATAACTTTGTAGTTCATCATGGACATGATGATGGAGCAGCAGCAATTAATCCAACATTGTCTGAAGGAAATAAATTACTTCATTATGTATGTATGTTGTGTATGCCTGATAAAGATAAGGTGGGGGAGGGGATTTGGCTGAAATTCAAATGTTCTGTTTGAAATAGATAGAAGCAAAAATATGATGGTGCAACTAAATTGCCACATCAGAGGGTTGAGGTCAGTTATGTGCTTCATAATACTATACAGCTGTGAGATGAGTTAAATTTGCACTCAACAATCGAATACAACCGCGTTCAACACATTGTTCAGTCGAACAAGAAACCAGAACTTTACTGAGATTTGAAGGTATTGGTGTGCAGTGAGAGCAATCAACACTTAATGGAAACCAGTACTTAACAAATAAAATCAATATTGTGCTTCTGTAATCCTTTTCTCGATCAGTTCATGTGAATTTTATTTGAACTAAATGGAGAAAATTAACGATCTTAAATACAAGTTGTTCAGTGGGCATCTGTGTGTGTGATCAATTTTCTTACTGCCGCAACCTGTACCGAACTACAATCATGAACTCTAAATAGGAAAAATCTGAAATGAAGTCTATGCCATACTGAAACATCTATGAACCCACTTGGATGGCAGCATGAGGTGAAGGCTCTACATATACCTTCCAAGCTCGCTAGGTAACAGCGTCTGGGCCGTCAGGTTTTAGCATTAAAAGGACGAGTAAACTCGGGACTGCTTAAGACAGGACATACGGGGTTTATTTAGCTCACCTCATCCACCTCATCCTTTTTTTGCATTGGACTCATATTACTGCCGCAGAAAACGAACTTGAGTAGAAAATTGATTTCATAAACATCTAATTTGATTAGAAAATAATTTGTCGCAAAATCTACCTTAACTAGCGCAGCGTCGTGTAAAAAGCGGTTTTTACCCCATTACTACATTAGCTGAGATTTCAACAAAGAAGCCACGCTCATGTTTAAGTATTCTTCATTGTTAGTCCACAAATTCAGCTCCCGTGAGGCAGGACTACTTACCAAAGACTTTAATGTACGTGTCTGTGAGCTCGCTTCAGAACCCTGCGCCAAGTCTAATTGCTGCTCATTACCGCTGCTACCATTGTGCATCTACGCCGTCTAGTTCGACCGTAACTTTGCCTGAAAAGTGACCAGCCAATCTTGGCGGTTTTATGTTTATGTAAACACACTAAGGGTTACTAAATGGTCACTCGTAGGTTAACCATGAAAACTACCTTCGTAAGTTATCTCAGAAATGTTTTGTGCTCACTGAGGATGGATTAGTTTTTTGAAACACCAGAGTCATCAAGTTAGTATAACGATTTTGTAAGTAATGGCTGCATCGAACGAATAATTCTTTTGTATGATTTCGGGTAACACTTCTGATGACAGAGGTTTAATTTATGGTTTGGCGGAAAGCTTCATCAACAATACGTTCAAGATTGTGAGTACTTGAGAATTTTGCATTTGTAACGAATCGTGATAACGAATGGACAATTCTAAATGATCCACCAAGTTACTTCAGCAGTCCACAGTGAAGCTGTGCACGACCGACTTCGGTTTTCATCGTTTGAAACGAGTTTGAAAACTCATTGCTAATTTTTTTTTGAGTTTGAAAATTAATTTTTGATGGCACGGAGAAAACCAAACATACCTGCGAAACAACTGAAAGTACTGTCTTCGATGTGCTTTTCTAAAATTCGCATTTCTCTTGCGGGCAGCTGCAACGAATGAGTCGCAAGACTGGAGCACACGATGATGCCCGCCGGCAGGTATAAGTAGGCGTCAGTAATTTGCTTCGGTTGTTATTACGAAGCGCGGCTGTCCAGTGTTTTTTTTCTGTCACCTGTTTGTTAAAGATTCTGCTTTACTTTTGTCTGTGTCGTAGACTTTTTTCAAGTTTGTGTGCGTAATTCTTTTGCAAATTGACTAGGCGATGGCGGATGTGCGAGTGGCGACAGATTTATTCTGATGCTATTTTGGGCATCCTACAATTATCCTAATGAGATTTTGACCAGGCATCACTTCAGAGATTTGCTTGTGTCACCGTTCAGAAAGTCAGTATTTAATTTACTGGCTGTGTAAAGATTCTGAGTACATAGTAAGAATATAAAAGTAAAAGCTACGAGTAGTTATCAATTTTAGTAACTTGAAATATTAATAAATAGTTCATCCAACGAAATGACTTGCTTAGCATGAACAAGTGTTAAATGTTTCAACACTAATGATTTGTTTGTGACTTTCCATAGAGTGATTTAGACAAAGACTTTTTGTAATAGCGGTAAATAATACCTCTCCATCTAAGGATGACTCATTCACAACGACCCCGTTATGTGGCTGCCATCAACCATTGAGGTGCAACGACCGATGGGAAAAACCCTCAAATATTTTTCCAAGATTAGTAGGCCTCCTCATCGAGGAGTGTGAAGCAAATGTGATGTCTTTAATCTCATTCAAGAGCGCCTGAAGAAACCTGAGCTTTCCCAAGAGGTTCATCATGGCGCAAATGGTCGCCTGGATTGCGAGAGGCATCAACTAGTGTCCACATGAGAGATAAACGAATTAATTTGGCGCTTTTCGATCGATCGCCCTCGGGTGATGTTTAAATAAGCTGCGAGATGAACACCGAGAAACCATTTTTTTAAGTCCGCTTCCAACGAGAGTAGCCAGTCGGGGAAATTAGTCATGAGAGGTTTAAACATAGAGCATGAGTGATACTTATCTCTGTTGAGATAATATTAGAATAATGTTTTTAGTCCTATCGTATTCCTACTGACTTTAGATATCATTCTATAGCTGTAATTACGTTCTACGTTTCTAAACAACTATCCATATGAATTATTAACTAGTTTACAAAGAGAATCTACATTACACTGCTGTATTCAAGTTTTAATGTAATCATCGGGTATTACAACCGTATTTTGTGTCCAAAAAAGTCCAGGATTTTGTGTCCAAAAAGTTATTTGCTTGCCACATAAGCTATTTCTTTACTTTACTTTCTTTTCTTTGGAGTGAGCATTACTTTACATGATGTTTGTGTGCAATTTACGCCGAATATTGTTCGCGATGTATACTTTACCTGCGCTGTGCGTTTGCACTTCACGAGGGCTGTGCACGAGAACCCAGTGCAGTCATATCGCACAAGCACTCGATCTTTTCCGACCTTCGTGGTCGGTGTTTTTTTCCGGCAATTTGATCGTAAGACGAGTAGCGCACGACGGTAGCCCATGACTTGCGCTCTGTTATGATTACTCGCCACCTAGGCGTCGGAACGCAGAGATGCTGCTCCCGATAAGCTCCGTACAGGTGTCTTATGGAAACGTGGACGGATCGATGGACTTCGGAACCGGTTTAAGGACAAGAAAAGCCGCTAGGCGCGCACGCTATTGGCGGAGGAGACGTAAATGCCCTCCATTGGGAAAGAACGAAAAAACTGAATTTTTAATCACTGGGTGATCGCTATTACCAGTAAGGCACATATTCTTTTTGCTCTGTCGAATCAACAAAATCATGGTTTACTTCAGTTTGATACCCTTCTTATGGTCGTTTACGGTGCTCACTATCACTATTAGCTTTCATTAATCCAACTAATAAGACTCGCATGCTAGATGTATGTAATATATAGGACACCAAGTAAAGGACAAATGCCTCTCAGAATGAATGTTAATCATACTGTGTATGGTTCTGTTATTATTTTTTAGCCAAATAAAAGAACCAATTTTGTCAGTACTTATGAAATGATTAACTGCTGAAAAATAATTTTTCGCGTAATCACTATTATCGCAGTACGTGTAAATGAACTTATCACGAATAACGAACTTTAGCGTTTTTACCTCCTAACAATATAAACGTACATTCACGTATGATGAAGTTTTCCTTCATCTATTCAAGGATAAAATCGTGATCAGTTGTTTATGATGTTGTACAGGTCCGAGGCATGTCATGAACACACTCTAAATGTAGACAAATAAATAATAATATATGTTATGATATTATACACTAATAATATTAAAAATGCAATATTGTTGGGCTTTCAATGTTCTCGAATGCAAACTTTCTTCCATACTATGGAGGAATGAAGCTAAACTAAAGAGGCAATCATAAAAATTCACACGGCTATTCCATTAAGGCAGTCAATAAGGAACTCATCACCCAAGGGGCCCCAGCTTATATAAAGGCCGTGACAAACGACCGAGAATTGCTGCCGATTCTGATACGCCATTCCGAGCCATTTCTTCTCGACAATATCCAAGTCATAACAGGACGTATTTCTCTGGATTTGTCCAAGTGTGTTGGTGATAACGCGATTTTGGCGCTAGTCGCCCGCTCTCGGACAAGCTAAAGCTGGCTGTAGGTCGTTTAGCTCATGGAAGCTTGGGTCTATTGATAGCCAGAGGGAACATAGGCTTGCTTTTTACGATCTCAACTACACCTGGCCTAATTTCGTCTCATGTTTAATCACTCGATGGTGAAATCTAGATGAGTAATGGCTAAGAAACTTAGTTTTATTGTAATTATTTTACTCTACTATAGTCGGGTGCATACTTTAATCTACTAACAAAATAGTACAGGTTGTAATCGTTCCATGAATACGCTATTCAGCTTGTTATTCACGTACAGAGGATTGACCCAAAATTCAATTCATCAAAGTTTTAAATAATTTATGAAAACGAAATGTATTGTTGAGCAATGGATTAAATAATGGTGTTCGTAAATTATATATGTTTGATTGCCGCTGTTAGTGCACTTTCCCTCAATATTTTAATTTTAACAGTTGGATATTTCTGTATCTTTTTAAAGTAATATTCATAACTTCAGAATCACATATCCTTATGACCTCTTCTTTACAGAAACGAGATTTCAGTAAGTATCATAAAAAATTGATCTGCTTTTTATGGACAATAAAGTCTATTATTTTAAATCTAGTGTGATATCCACATTGACGCTGTAAAATTTGGAGCGCATTGTGATTATTGCTAGTAAGTTTACTTTGAAGGTATGATTTTATGAATCATAATCAGTGAGCTTACAAAGAGCAAGTTTGGAACTAGGAAAACTCAACAAATCAAGGGCAATTTATTGCAGGAGATAAAAATAAAGAATCACATCGAACAAAATTATGCTTATTGAATTTAAGTTGTAGACTTTCTTCAAACATTTTGGTGACCAGGTGAGGCAATCTTTACCATCGAGCGATCATTTTTTAAAAATATTCTACAAAGAAAATAGTAAGTTTTAATGTGGAAATGGCTAGTTATCGTCTTCAAGAAATACAACATCGTGAACGTCTAGCACGAAATGTGCACGGGCAAATGATGGATATTGGTTTCCGTCCAAATAGCAGCGTAATTAAATTGATTTTTCTTACCCTAGCTTGTTCTAATAATAGTCCCTTGGTGGGGTCCACCGTCTACGTAAACGCCTCACACTTGCAGTACTAAGTGCGATGTTCATTGATTCTTTTATGGAACTGGAAAGCTTGTCTCAAGTCGAGCTGTATTGATTCATTTTCAAACGAACAGGTTTATTTTGTGAAATTAGATAGGCAATAGTCTTACTCCTGTATGTTTCTAGATTTGAATCATACGTTACTAGAGGAGCCACTGCTGGCTGCGTATAAGTTTGTAGGCCTAAAGCCTGTGATGCAAAAACTGTGGCGTAATAACAAGCAGAAGGGTGAGACAGCTCGGAGCTGTGATGGATCATCCTCGGAAGCAGCCAGGAGCTCTGGATGAACAAGAAGGCCGCTGCTTTCCAGTAACCACACAATTCTTATCACTAGATCAGAAACCTGCAGCCAAAAGATTAACACTTCGAGAGTCCAACACTTCTCACAAAAAGTCCAACACTTTTTTTATTAAAGTCCAACACTTAGTGTTGGATTTTAATAAAATTAGGATAGTTAAGGACTATCCAGAAACATCCAGAAAACATATACTTGCTGTTAGCAATAAGTTTCCATTTAACTTTCATGTTAAATTTTAAGGTCGCCAAGTAAAATAAGTACCGCAGTCGGGTGATTTACCTGTTCGAATCAATTCTTAATTTTTTGAAATAAATTCTAGGTTTATTACGATATCACTCATGTATTTCGACTTCCTTCATTGTGAACTGTTCCACGATACACAACAGTATTTAAATTTTTATCAAGTTAACGTTAACAAATTATACAAAAAAATGTTCAAAACGAATGTGTGTGGATCCAGAAAGAAATATTCGGTCACATTCCAAGGCACACAAACCCAAAAAATATTCCTATTTGTTTTACCTCCTTATGCCCTTTACTCGACATCTGAGTGCAGATGTGGGGGCCAGTGCATAGCTTGTGCGCTCGTAAATCCTTCTTTAAATTCAATGTTCGATGACAGATAATTTCCGTTGAAGTGTTTGCGGACCCTGCAATTACAAATAAATTTTTTCGTAACAATTACAGTGATCATAATTCATTTCAGCGAAATAATTTCATACTTATTGTTGCATTATTTAAGGAGCCTACTACTGCATGGGAAATGCAGCTCTGTGCGTAAATGCATAAATTGACGGAGCTCCATGGACAGAAATTAAGGGTGAGAAGTCGCTGCATAGTATAATCCTGTGCCCGTGAGCGCGACGTCAAACAATTCCGCTTTATATGTTATAATAGAGCAGGGCTTTCCGCATTCCTACCCTATTGAGAAAAACCGAGCGACCGCTCCTGGAGGCATCAATAGGCCTCGCATAAATTACTTGCCAAAGTGGAACGCTTTTGTGAGATTTAAATATTCGCATAGAAATACTCCCAGTTTACTTTTCGACTTGGAGATAAATGGCCAGTGTGAAAAATGCGCTTGACTTCCAGGATCAAAGTAAAAGTACAAAGGCTACGGCCGTGAAAGTCTTTGCTGTATTTTGAGTGCGACTTGCATGGAAGGACTGGAGAGCAACTTCTGGACGTCAAAACTGACTTTTATGCTAAACTTGTTCGTTACTTTCAAACTATCATGCAATTACTATACTATTGCTATTATATACCATAATATACTATACGATATTATACTATACTGTACTATACCGTTGTGAAAACCTGTGTGACAAAACAACGTGACGTTCATATAATGGGCTCATTTGATAGACTATGGGACGTTTCATAGAGGTTCTATATTGTTAATGCAACTTACTGAAAATTACAGGTAAATACAAGAGATATGTCTATCATACAACTCCGGTATCTAGTTATGTCTATGAAGCAAGGTTAATATACATTTCTGGAGGGAAAAACTCGAAAATAAACACAATTATGTGTATTTAAAGTAGCTACCCAATCGACAAACGTTTTCCTTTTAATTTCTACAGTCCAATCATGTTTTTACATTGGCCTTAAGCAGCTAAAAATTCTCATTTTTGACTATAATTACGGGGAAAAGAAATCAGGCAAGAAAGTGCAGGTAAGAATTTAGGTTACCTAATATTCATTGTTGAATATTACCTGCTCCGAAAAAAACACGTTGCGTTCAAAACATTCAATTTTTAACACGTTAAGTGGGTCACTCAGGTTGGGTTCTGTAATTTTTTTAAAGCTTTCTAGTGACTGTATGTACAAAGTAAAGATTTGCACCGGCTAAGCAACTGCACTTAACACGTTAAGTGCGATACGACCCACCGGTGGGTCACTCAGGTTAGGTTCTGTAATTTTTTCAAAGCTTTCTAGTGACTGTGTGTACAAAGTAAAGATTTGCACCGGCTAGACAATCGCACTCAACGTGTTAACATGTTAAATCATCTGAATAACGAATCATGAATAAAGGATTTGTTATTGTTCATCGTAATCCCAAAACATAAACTAGGTAAATTCATTCTCAAACATAGACTAGGATATTATCACATCAGGATTCACACACAATTGGCACTGGCAAACACGCATAAAATAATCAATTTTTTCAACTACAACTCTCGTCTAGACTGCGGTCTCGACTGCATCATAATACGAAGCAGCGCGTGCTTTTAAACGTAAAAAAACGCGAGGCGCGTGGACGGCAGCCAGCGGGGACACGTGGTTAGAGCGCGAGCGTTTTTGTGGATGGTTAAAGCATATACACCCTCCCAGCACAGCGGCAAAAAACGTTTTTCATTGGCCTCAGCGTTACATAGACGCTCTCAAGTTTCTGTTAGCTTTCTATCGTGGGATGGCTACCCGCGAGGTTGACCTTCAAAATTGCTCTCATTATCCAATAGCAATGATGAAAAATTTAATTCTATTGAACTAATTTGAGGGTTATTAATTAATTAATTATTATTTGAGGGTTAGAGCACATGTTTTTTTTAGAAAATTATTTTTGAAAGAAATATTTTTACTGTTTGCTATATTTTACCTTACTGTATTTTCATACACGCTATTAAGGCTAGTTTACGAGAAATAAATTTAATATCTTTGGGGATTTTTATGTAAGAGAATGACATTTTTTAAAACAGGTCGTTCCGTCGAGCATTAGTATCGAGTAGAGATATATTTATTCGAAGAAGAAGAAGAAGCTTGCTCCTGTTTTAATTTTCATGAATTCGATGTCTATGGAACAAACTGGACTGTGATCAATAAGCTTAGTATTCCATGAAGCGATTTTTCAGGCTTCATTTAATATCAATCTGTGGCTTTTAAAAATTCATTGGCACACAACACCGTGGAGAATTTTATACTATGATGGATGTCGTTGTCAATCTTTTAGAAGTTCGTATCGAATTGAAGGACTAGCTTTAATGTTGTAGCATTTTAACAAAAGGTGCGAGAGTAATTCATTCTTTGATTGAAATATACATATCATCAAATTGAACTGCTTTAGAATATAGCAACTCTCTTCAGGCATGTGCACTGTATTAGTCACATTGTATGTTGTCGTGGCATTTTGAACATAAAAATCATCGTAAATATGGGTGTCCCAATAAAAAGATTTTAAATTTTCTTGGCTGATTTAGATTCTTGATGCAATGACATCGATCATTTTCAATTCCTCAAATGAATTCATTTTATATTTTACCCTAAAGATTATGTAATAAGAAATCAAGTCATTATGACAGAAAAGCAAGTCCGCTATATTAGACTCATAAGTCCTGAGCTTTAAGAACAGTAAATTGTGCTTTGTAAGTTGAAGTAAATAAATTAGACTCTACTTTATGTCTGACAGAGAATTGCATGTTTTGACAAGTTTTGTGAATTTATGACTGCAACGTCAGATTTTTATTCACAGATGTCTGAGTTTTGTTATGGATTGCAATAAAGTTTGATGAATGGCGTATGTTGAAATATTTTTGCTTAGTTGAACTCATGGATTTAAATATTTTTAGAAGTTTGAACCGGTCGAAGGAAAAAACTACATGCAAGGAAACACGCTAATTATTGCTAGTTAGTGTTTCGTATCACATTTCATAACTGCGTATAAATTCCAAGTAGCAGGCAAATAGTTGTTATATCAAACTATCTTCTTTACTGAAGATGGTCAGAGCTACTACAATGGCTTCAAATTCGCAATGGTCATAGTGTGAATATTATAGACTGAAAAATAATGAAAATGTAGAACGGAACGAGAGTATAGGACAACTTTGATTTCTAGCATTAATGAATTTTACTATGAACAGCCGAACAATCCTGTGCCCACCAAACATTTATGAAGCGCGCGTGCCGAAATTCTAGGAATTTCTTTTTTCTGGCGGATGTGTGGGCGCAGATGCAGCTCGTAATTAGAATAAATCGATCAGGGGAGCATCGATTGGGCAAGTCCTCTTCACGAAGCGTGCGGTTCTCTTCTGCCTGCGCTTACATTAGGACTGGTTCTTGAGGTCTGTAGGTCATCATGCTTTCTCCCATCTGTCCTAGTCGCTTTGCTCCTTTTGAAGTCATAATATGAAAGTGATCGTTATGATCTTGTTGGGAAGTTAATTATAAGAAGGTCTGTAATTTAAGCTTATGCCAATTTTGCAGTTTTGCATTTGAGAAGACCTCCTAGTCTCTGAAACGTCGTAAACATCTAAACCTTTAAAAGTTCATGGTAGGTCTCAGCAAAGCTATGTCTTGATTTCATTGATGTAGTTGTGTGCACAATTTGCGACAATGTTGCTCACTATCAATAAAGAATTTCATCGAGCATTGATTGATTTCGCCCAAAAAATTTCATCGCACACTAACAACCTACCAATATGACGACTTACAGTTTTGATACCTCATAATAATTACGAGAATATCTTGCTGCATAGGTTTCTGTCAATACTAGAATTTATGAAGTTGGAATAAAAAATCATTTAGAATTGAAATTATTTCTGTTATGACTATGATTTGTATAATTGTACACTTTCTTTGTTAAGAAATCTCATTTCTGGATAAATGAATACTACTATGCATAAACGTGTTGCTTTCATAAAATAAATCTTGACACGGTAATCGTATAGGTGATGCATCTGATTACCTTTGAGTACAGATAGTAATGCACAGAATTTGCAGCAGGCCAAGTGAAGACTGGGAGGGAAAATATTCTTCAGTGGCACTGCTACAATTATTTGCTTAAAGGAAATTGTTCATCTTGAATAAAAATTAAAATAAACCCATTCAGTTTGGTTGTTGTTAAACGAGGAGGTTCTGTGATGCGCAGAGTAGGAAAGAGGCAGCAGAGGGAGGATCGATATAGAGAATAGTGTGGGCGTAGAGTCTGCTAATCAGCGCCCAAATGCAGCTTAGGCCTACGAGTGCATCTGCCGCTCACCGCCTCAGTCACAGTTTTGCTGTCCAGGCCTTTCAGTCCAAAGATGTTTTCATTTGAATGCACTGTTGTTTTTTAAATGTTTACAAGTTTCGAGATCTTTCATCTTAAATTTCAGATGCGCGAAGAAAGTTATTTATTGTCACATGATTTCATCTGAAATATGACGAGTCGCAATGAATCTTAATAAGTTCAACACGAGCGCACTTTGTAGCTAAAACAAACAGTACGATCAACCTCTGGAGGAGGCCTGTCTCAAGTTCCGAGTTTCTAATGGCTTTTACGTATCATATTTTCAATTTTAATTATGAAGCACAAAAAACGAAAAACTAGATATATTTTTGTCTTACTAGTAGCGCACAATGTGTTTAGTGCTTCCCTCACCTATCACCGACCGTAGTCACTGAAGTAACTATAATATAAAAATCCGTCAAAGTATTTCGGCACTCGCTGAAAGTTAGGGCCTTAATCGTGTTTACATTTCAGGCAAACCCTTTCTCGAAAAGAGTTTTACAGTAGTCAATAAATTTTGATGTGAGCCGTTAATGCTCTGCAGCCCAAGTAACACTTGATGCAGTTTGTCAAATATTCTGCTTTCACTTGACGGCTGCGGGACAACTTACCCTTCTGAAAGTGCTTCGATTCTCAGAAATGGATGGAAGCGCGACACTGCGTCCCTTCTGATCCAGTCGATCTTTTCTTAACCCGATAAAGCAGGGCGAGTAAACATGTCTTCTTACACTTGGGTAAAGACTGTGAAAAATTTTGGTTGAACATTAATTTGGATCTCGTAAATGTTTTACGTATTTTCGTTCACTTTATGTACTGTGAAAAATGACCGGCAAAATTTTATTTCACAATTTCAGTATGCAATTACTGGATTAGAACCTCAATCCGTATTCTCTCCTAAAGTTTTCAAATATTACTTTTTTCCTTATAAATAGGGATAAAAATTTTCACTCAAATATAGCTCAAACTTGATTTTTTCCCTAGGTGAAGGATATAGGAATTGTAAAAAGAGTTTAACCACGAATGATGCATTAGTAAAGTGCATTATTCGTGGTCAAACTCTTTGTACACTATATATATATATATATATATATATATATATATATATATATATATATATATATATATAAGGTTACATATATTTATGAAAGGTTTTACTTCCCCATCATTGATAGGTCGCACATGAAGCTTGCTGAGTCTCGAGACACGGGTTATGTTAAGGATTACCTGTCACTTTTCGACACGACTTCAAAATCGTTCTATGTACAACGCCAGTTTTGCTCAGTAGTTTCCAGTGCAAAGCTCGCTTAACCCT
Organism: Trinorchestia longiramus; assembly: GCA_006783055.1. NCBI lineage: Eukaryota > Metazoa > Arthropoda > Malacostraca > Amphipoda > Talitridae > Trinorchestia > Trinorchestia longiramus. Next base: position 43,253 of record VCRD01000142.1, read on the forward strand.
TTAGCGACCAAGTGGACTATTCGGTCGCCTTTCACGGTCTTTGGGAGAATTGTTCTAATAATTAAACAGTGAGCAATAGGAGGTTGCTACTAGGTTTGAACGCTTCGGCATGTTACAGCGTCGTTCTTTTGGCTGCCTGGCTCTCAACATGCTTCATTGCATCAGTATACAGACGGTCTTTTTGAGCTTAAATGTAGAAACTAGAGAAACAAATTGGTCGCCAAAGGGTTAAACATCGATCATCATAGCCCTAATTTTTACCAAATCATTCAAAAGATTCTCTCGTATGTAAGCTCTTCTTGCCCTGCATGTAAGCGCTTGTTGCCCATTACGAATTGAAACTAAGAAAATTTACATTTTCATATAATTGTGAAGTACACACTTTTTTGTTCGTATGTATGGAATTAAATTGATTTTAAGAAAACGATCGTGTTGCAAAGGGCTTGACCTAAGTCTGCCTTTCAATCTTACGTAACCAATGCATCATAGTTCGAGAACTGGATGTTCAATTAGCCCCTCAAAAATTAGACCATTTGTGGAGCAAGTTACTATCTGAAATTGGCTGCATGGTCCAGATTTCACTCGGTCGAAGGTAGTGCACAAACCCACAAATAAACTGATACAAAGGGATCTGATTATCTAATTTCACTCGATAAGGATCTGCAAATGTCACCATGAGCTTCAAACACACCACGCTTATTGTCGATCCTGACATTTCCTATAATTTCAGGACTTCAGGTTATGCGCGCTTACTTTAACTGTAAAACTTTTTTAGCGACGATTTTGTGTCGTAGAACATAGTCTTCATAAGTGATGAAAAAGTGTCTGTGGTAATCTACAACGATCAGCGTGTATAGGTTCACATTATCCTCGTCATTCCATTAAATGTCACTTTGTTTAGTTGCATGAAATACTCATACTGGAAGAGGTGAATTCCTCTGAATATCTTTGACTTATATTTTTGTTTCCAGAAAATAAAATATATTTGTAGATATCTATGCTGAAAATTGTCAGATAATTTTAGTGTATTACACTTATGAGGCAAATAGTAGTTTATTTACGAGCTATTTGAATGGAATCCGTATCCTCTGTTGTCAGGTTTCTAATGTACATTGAAGCTTGTGACGCAATCTTTAATGCTTTTCTTGTCAGTGATGACTTATTTTGTCTGTCAATTCATTTGAAGCAAACGTACATTACTTTTCGATACGTTACTTTTCGCAAACGTAGTTTCGATTTAAGTGTTTCACCGTGAGTTGAAAGTAGTACTTTTCAGTCGTATATGCAGTCTCACATAATCAGACATCGTCACCCAACCCGTTTCGTTTCAATGTTTCATTTCAACTGATCGTCTAGGAAATGAGGGAACCATGCGCTCCCTAGTTACTCTTTCTGGCACTGAAATGTTACGTGTTCTAATGACGGGCTCCTCCGTAACAAAACTTTAAATTTTATTGTATTTTTATGGTTTTCTGTGCAATGAAAATATTGCCGCACGTCTTAACTTTCATTCATGGTACTTGTACATATCTGTTTAACTTAAAAATATTTTCAAATAATAGAGGTGTTTTTTATAGCGGTGGTCTTCATTGTTTTTTAGTTCATTATCATGTCAGGTCTGTAATGCTTCTATTTCTCTCCTATTTGATCTTGAGGTAGTAAATTTATTCGTATTACTTTATTCTACGAACGAGTCTAAATATTCAGATGATTCGTGTTCTTTATTATAATTGCGATCTTACTCCGCATTTTTATACTGATAATAATAGAAAAATATTTTTACAGGTTAGTTTACAAATGTTAAACGTAGTGTGGTTGATTTGAAAGTAATTAAATCAATAAATCATTGATTTTGAAATAATAGATAAAATCATCGTGTATACAACATTTATACAAGCATGAGTTTCAAAGCATATGCTTAAACGATCAATTACGATGTTAGATGCGTGTAATCTGAAGGCGAAGTCTTCGAAAATGAATAGAGTATGTTCAAAAATACCAATATATTCAACTTAAAGTGGAACAGGATGTAAAGTTCATCGTGATATCAGTTTGGAAACATCACAACAGTTTGGCTGCCCAGAAAATATGGGAACAATGGCATGAAAATAATGGGACTAATGACGTCGAGTTTAGTAGAGTGATCTGGCCTAAAGTATTAGTGACGACGACTGGATTTTTTAAAGCTTCTCTCTTAACTCTATTGGAAGAGCGAACAATAAGCGCTGCTTTTAATAGGAAGTGTATGCCGAGAGTTAGACAAGGCCTTATGATCAAAGCGTCATCAAAAGTATTTTTACACATCTTGGAATTGTGGTTAACAAATTTGTCCTATTCGTAATCAGGAGGCTTCTATGCATATATTTATTATTCTTAGAATAAAAGATTCAGTAACACTTTCTTGGAACCCTTCTTTAACTTCAACGTCTTCATTCTTTTAGCTATTTTATTTTCTGACTGACGAACAGTCCATATCTCAATGAACTTGAACCATATTTGCAAAACACTGATTTTTAATTCCATCACTGAACAGTCTATTGATGTACAATACGTACTTTGTTTATATCATGCTTGCTTGTCTTTACATTTTTCGCTTTGCGGAAGTGAAAACTGCACGTAGGTTCTCACACGGAGCACGTCCCGTAGTCTTGCATTTCTGCCATCAAGGAAAAGTAGTTTGAGCAGGTCGGTCCCAACGGCAAGTCTCGTCCCGTGTTCCCTGGCCAGCGGTCCCGAAAATCAGGCCCTCGGGACGTTTTGTTTTGGAGCGCTTGATGCAAATGGTCAGGTCGTATCACAACAAACTTATTTATGGCCAAGGTCTTGCACAAGGCCACTCTCAAGAATTTTGCCCTGGGTCTTTTGAAATGGAATGGAAACAAAGCCTTCTCTAATTCTCTAACAGAAAAGCGAGAAGTTTGCTGTTTATAAAGACGGCATTTGCTGCTTATCTTCGTGTGCATGCCATGCAGTCTTGATTAATTTACATGTTCACTACATACACTTCACACACTTTAAACAACACGAGTCAGAAGTTCATATATACGGCATGAAGAATGTTATTTCTGTAACTTTTTTCGTGTGCTTGCCAAATCACGATGTACACACAGCATAAAGGAATTACACACAGACACTTTCGTTATAACCGCCTAGCGTGATGGTCAAGCGTCGTTTTACTTGATCGGGAATTTACTGCATTTGTTCATATCTCTAATTCTCAAGAAAGTGTTACGCAGTTGTGCTGGTCATCTCAAAGTAAGCAGAGCATGACTTTTCGCTCGTGAGAGCTTCTGTAAAAAGGAAAAAATATGCATGGGAAAGTAGCATGCAATGAAAGCCGAGAAGTTTCCAGTGTATATGTAGATATCGTTCGCAGTTGAATCGACAATTTTTTTCAACGTGCTATTAAAAATAGGCAATGCATATTCAATGAAAATAATAGCGTGTTAGTAATGTCTTATCACTACTATAATAAATAGAGAAAACATTATTAAACCCTATTGTGTGATGTGATTTGTATTAGTGACTTTACGACTTTTACAGTTGTCTTTAAATGGCATTCAAGGATTTTTACTCGCTTTCGTTAAATGTGAAGTAGTTTACATTTTCATTTGTAGAAGTATAATAGGTTTGTTATCCATGTATCCTAACAAACGCGCAAAGTATTCTTCTTTCGAAAATCGTTTTTGAAACCGATAATTATTCACGAGCTCAAAATCATGCTTAATTCATTTGGCCAAAATATTCTTTCAATTATTATCAATTTTGCTCATTGAACTATTTGATCGACGAAGATGAATTTTCTCGCTGTGTGGATACAAAATCTGCACCACTTTCAGAACGCGGCAAATCGATCCAATTCTTAACGTACTAAACTATTAGCAGGTCACGTAGAGCGTGCGCATGTCCTAAAATTTATGAGCCTCCGCTACGCCGCAGAGCTCACCATAACTGGTCTTTCTGCGTGAGAAATTCGCCTGCAGCTTACGCTAGAATGCGTCCACACGAATAAAAGTGAGCAAAAATTCGCCGAGAAAACATATTTTTAAAAATATACAGAAGATCCAAATGATAAGTTTACATCTATAGCGCTGAAACAAAGCTTTTCTTCCAAGAATTTAATGTGGATAAGAACTGAACCTTTTGCAGAGAATTTTCATGTATCACTACCCTTCGATTTGCAAATGTCATTCGTTAGGCCATAAAATCAATAAAGTTCGTCTTGAAATGAAGCTTGCAATAATTGATAAACTACATAGGATATTTATTGTATGTCTCTCAACCGTTGTCTAACTCGTAGATGATCAATAAAGCTTGGCGTTCGGAGCTAGAGTTTCACGCCAGAGCCTGTTATTTGACGAGTTTTGATTGGTAATTGGTGTGGCGGCGCGCGCGGCCCATCAGGTCATCAGTTCAAATAGCCGCAGTGGCATCCTTCCGGTCTCCGCTTGCAAGCGCGCGTCCTGTTCGACTGGGTTTCAGCCTCACCTAAGCGGGCAAACTGACGTGGAAAGGCTTACAACTAATTTACTACTTTTGTAGTACTTATGGATCGTCGAAGAGTTTTGGGTTCTCACAGATATAAGTTAGGCAAAAAACAATGAAATCGTGACATTTAAATTTTTACTTGGCCTCCAGAAGAAACTTTCCACGTAGCGCCCTGTCAAGATCGATGTAGAGCTAAATTCGTTGGGACACAGTTTTTAGCGCAACACGAGCGGGTGCAATGCGCGTGGAACAAAACGCGACGGACGGAGGGAATGAGTACGCTTGGGCAGGAAACGACCGAATCTCACGCATATCAAGGCGATAAATATACTCTAGCAATCGGTCTTGCTCGGTTGTTGTCACTAGTCAAATGGAGTACAGCTTCACAACCGAATTGGGGGTGGGTCAGGTAGTGTTGATCGATGTAATGAAAGACTTGGGTTCACTTGTACGCTTCACTGAGATTTTTAAGTTTTCTTGTGTCGTGATTTTCAGGAATATTAAGTTTTCCGTAATGAATTCTCTTGTGGAAAATGTATTAAACACTTTGATTACCCATCTATGAAAAAATTGCTCCATGTTTCAATCACAAATGTTGTAGAATAAATTTCTAAAAACAACGAGAACAACTTTTTCATTCAGCGTTTGATGATCACATTCTATCACTACAGCTTAGCGACAATGCATGTACGGTTATGAGAGTACATTGGATAACCCTGGCACAATGATAACAAGAAAGTTTGGTGATCTCCATGGAAAGCGAACAACAAATAAACCGGCGATTACAAAGAAACTGTCGCCAACCGTCCATAAGACAGGCACACTGGACAGGAACTTGGAATAGCTGCTCCAACTGGAATTGTGTAGGGTGGTCGAGGGAATATGCGAGCCAAAGCAAACACTAAAGAGGATATTATTAGGCACCAAAGCTGCTTGCCTAGCACAGGATATTGGGTGCGCTTTAGATCAACGAGCTCCACTCAAACCACGGATATTTGACACATGAGGTACACGACTCCCACCCGACAAACTTCACATGTAGTTTTGGACAGTACCGATTGACGTCCAAACAAACTGAAAAATGTAGCATTGGAAGCGAATATAAGTTAGGGAAACTGAAGTTTTTCCCAGAACTATAATATAATGTAGAAAATTGCGAATTCGTGAGACTTACGTGTGTTTCAAATCTGTTAAAAAGTTGAGATGACACAAGAAACTAAGTTATTTTTGGGGGGATTCAGTTAGTCTGTTGAAATAAACTGAAGAAATACTTTGCACAAGTAAATTAAAGGTTTGCATGCACAAACTCAAGATTACTTTATATGCAAGAAAATTCATTATCAGGAGTATCAGAGTTAAGATAAAAATAGATGAATAAACTCTCCTTACAGATGTTTTAAAATTTCTCAGTATATTGACGAGTCATTTCACACTTCTGAAGAAGGAGCTTGGGACTATGATGGTGATATGATACTAAACTGTGATGTTGAAATGCTATAGCTGTGTCACGCTATCTGTTGATAAAGCTTATTGAGGTTTTACTTGCGAAATAGTTGCACCGTATTATTCAAGTGCTGCTACCTGGTATACCAACACATGATAAAAATCATGCGACGTCTTCAAATTCGAAAATTTATTTCTATGAAGTAATTTATTTTTTATGCGCATTAATACATTTTATTGATTCAATTTAGCGTTATGTTTGACTTGCATTTTAAGGAAATACATCTCTTATGTCGTTTCGGAGATGCAAGACATGTAAGGTTCTTCCCTCCGGGCTTCATCTCCTTTAAGTTCACTGAATTTCGTTTGCCCACAGTCCTTCTGTATTGAAAACTCATTTCACCCTGATTCAAAGAAAACACCACAAGTGATGCTGGTCTCCAGAACTGAACTCGACCCCAAATTGAAATAAGAAAGACCTTTGCATTTTGTTTCCGCCAGAATTCGCATCAGCCAATTGGTTCTAGCTCAAGAGGGACTCAAAAACTCCACCAAAATCAATCTTGGAAGGTAAAAAAAGTGTTCACTGCAAGAGCAACGAAACGAGAAACCCCAAAGAACGGAAAAGCATGAGCAGCAAGTAGTAAGCAGTCGTCCGGGCCAAACGGTAACTTCAATCTTTATGTAAAAATCAGCACGTGCGACCTCTTATTTTGTGAGAACAGGCGTTTTTCCAGCAGCGGCCACTATTGGGCAGCTCCCTTGAGGCCATTCTTCTTGGCGTGTCCACCTAGAGCCTGAACACTGCCAGCAAGGCAATTCAGGCCGAGTGCGACCTGGACCCACGAGTGGGAATAGGCTGCTGGCTACGGCGGCCATCGTCGCTCGGCGATCGGGAATTTGCCTATCGAGACCTGGACCTGAGATAAGGTGCGAGCGACGTGCTCCAGGCATGAATGTAAATTGCTAGTTGACTATTGATATTGAAAACGCTTTTCGACGGCCCAATGTATGCCGATGGACGGTTGCGTTGCTACGTGCTCGACCATAGAGACGTCTAAGGAACCTTATCGTGATAGCTAGCCAAAGAATATTAACCTACAGAATTTTCCCACCGTGCAGTGCTGGTGATAATGGGTGTAAAATTGAAGACCCTAAAGTATGTGCAACAATTAAATTTTCCTTTATGGATCTAGAAGCTATCTATGTTTATTTTTTAGGAGGGTGGGAATAAAACGGTATTTGATTAATGAATAAATAACACTCGAGTTGAATCACGATCGCTCTAGTTTCCTGTGAAACATTTCGTGAGGCCTTTTATTTAGACTTACTGAATTTAAGCCCTACTTATAAACATCAGGTATGTGATGTGAATGACTGAGAAGCTTGGCCTGTTCTCCGCATCAAAGAAAATTGCACTTCGTTCGAATGCAAGCGCGAGCGCCCACCACCGAAATATTGCCTTTTAGATTGTGCATTAGCATTCTTTTAAACTTGGCAAAATAACACTTGACCCGGTCATGCATTATTGAACGCCTGAGCCTTAGGCGTCGTGCGGGGCTCATAGTTTTCGATGAAACCATCGAGAATCGCTTAACTTTTTGTCCTTAGCTTCTTCCCCTGTTGTAGCAAAAGATGTTGAGAAGCAATGTGTAGTATTCCTGCTCTTAAAACATGATAAAATGAATACGTACTTTATAAAACAGGGATTCCGTTAAATTTAGCTATGATTATTTTAAACGTTTCTGATTGACCGTTCTCTAAAATTCTACGTCGCAGTTCAAAATTGAATCATTATATGTAACATTGTGCCTTATCTGCACCTGAATTTACAAGCTATTTCATTGGCATATACCGATTTGCCTGCTAGTTGATAGCATACGTTGTGCAAGGTTTCCTATAACCGCACACCTACAACAATTACTGGGTTCTGTATTGCACGCTGCGAACTTCGTTGAACACATGATTACGCGTTGTCGCACGTAGTTCGATATTAGTGGGGAAAAATTGAAAATTTTACGGGATACTGAACGCTCTTTTTCAGAACGAACTAATATACATGAACCTTGCTATAATATAAAACTCCAATAAAGCGGAGTGTAAGTATTTAACGGGCTAACTGGAGAATTTACTGAAATATAAAGAATTTCGTTCACCCGTATCAGTTCAGTTGACCGTTTTTATAACCAAAACCAAAAAGCCAGAACCTGAGCATGAAATAATTATAAGATAGTTTAGATCAATTTTATTACAAGGAAAAGCTATTTAAGAACATTAATTCAAAGAACATACAATATTTCTTCAGTAGCACAGCACTTTGATCATACAGATTTTCTGTAGTGTATTGAAACTCGTATATGCCCGTAGCTATTGTCAATGCAATATTACGGGAGCTGCACAAACTTGGGAACATTTGTTATGCATGCAGTTGAGCAGCAGTTCCTTTTCTTCCTTGTGCAAATACAATCTTGAGCCCTGGCTTTTTGTCCAGCTGATGTCCACTTGAAGAGTCGTCTCTTCATGTCGAAAGAGACGGCTGCTGTTTCTCGCTTTTCCATTATTGACTTTGGTCCTTGTCTTAGAAGTTTGCCATGGCAGCAATGAGAGTTCTCTGAGATCCCCTGCGGTAATGCGATTTTCGTTTCTCCGCTTGTTATTTTGGCCTCGGACTTTCTGCTTTGCATGGAATTGTCGCAGCTTTGATGGCCTAATGGAATTTTCTTGTTGGGTCTTCAGAGAAGAATTCAGAGTGAGTTGCTAGCCAGCTTTCTCGGACGCTGGTCACCAAATGTGAGCAGTCTCGACAGCGCCTACAAATCAAGGATTCAACGAACATTGCAAGTCTCTTCCATTTTTACGCTTTCCAAGAAAAGCCTGACTCAATAGCAACTCTCTATTAATAACGGAGCAAAATGAAACAAGTTTGTTTTCGATTTCCATAAACGTTTTCCTGTTAGAGTACAGAAAGGAAGCTTAACATTCATTAAACGTGTTAAGGATAAAGGATTCTAATGATTCAGTATAATAAAATACTTTAAATTTTCAAGTTTGTATGCTGATTTAGCTTTGAAAAACTTGAAAGCTTTTAAGTAAACCATTTGAATTGGTATAAAGGTTTATAATTCATTTTGTACTAATCCACACGCAAGACAATTTGTTCAAGTCTTAACGAAGGACCTATGACACCGCCTCTGACTGGTGAGACTGTCAGGATTTAGGCCCTCCAGTAGATGTTCCCTGCGCAAAACTGAGCTTTTCTGCTGTCAATACACAAAATAAAACCTTCTTCTACATCACCAGTTGTGCACGTATCTCTGTAGCGTGTAGTAGTTTGCTTAGTGAACCTTTTTTCCCCACTTTTGATTTGTTGGTCTTCAAACCAGACTTTGCCCCTGACCATCAATCGTGCAAGTCTGCCAATGGTGTTTGATGGAGACCAGATGAGCCACCCAAGCAAATTTGAAGATCATGATAGTAACCCTGCAGTGTCGACGTAGAGGTGCTCTCGATTCCACTATTGTTCGATGTCACACCATCGTCTAAGTTCGAAATTTTTGTGGCTTAAAAAGGCGGTGCTTTGATTATGACTCATATTTCTGTCTACACATGTTTCAAGGATGTCTGTTCCTAATATAGAGTTTTTGTCACATTAATATCATCGTTTGTCATTTAATTTTATCGAAATCCTTAAGATAATCATGGCAAATTAAAGAACATACATACGTACAAACACGCGAGGATTATAGAATTCCACTATCAACTTTACAAATGCGCATAGTCTGATTACTGTAAATTCTCCACATCCTGAGTAAAGTGATCGATGATCTTAAACATCAGGTGATACCATTCTAAATCGAAATTTACACGATTTTTCCTGGCAACGACGGTTAGTTCAGTGAAGTTCATGAGACTGAGAGCATGTTCGTGTGTTCTATTGGGTTTATTTAGTTTATCTACAATCAGAAAGTAAACTCCATATTTTAGTTCAAATTTTGACTTTATATTGATATTTATTTGAACAACTTTTTAAAACATCGTTTCTTTATTCAGATTTCTGTTTACTAAAGGACTTTGACCGAAACTAGTGGCAAGGAAATACGCGCACTCTGGGTCCGGAAACATCGCTGATGGAGTCAACATGACTGCTAAGGACGGCGCTCATGAAGCTCATTTGCGAGGCAAGGTTCTTACGACACTCCCTCGAAGGAGTCATTTGCCATCAACGACGCAGGCAGGGAGATAGCGTCAAGTCTAGGAAGAATGCACCATTTGAAAGGAAAGACAAATCGCGGTCAACGATCACTCCTCTTTGAAGGACCTGGACAGCGATAGCAGGCAGGGGGAAGTGATGTCGTTGAGGATGCTGGACTTCATCTCGATGTAGTTTGGTGCATTTCAGTAGTTTCTGGATCTGCTCTTTGTTGTAGGCTTTTATTTGAACGAACGAAGCAGTTTTGTGAAGTTTTACGTGTTTTGAAGTTGCAGGAAGCCTTGCTTGCACGAGTAATACCGAATTTACACCGTTATATTGTTTTTCTCAAAGCTGGAAGGAGCACATCGCACAAAAGTTTTGAGCAAAGTTGCTGTTGCAACTGTTTTCTTCATCGTTTTTCATTTATTAAAATTTGATTTTTAACTTTATTAGCGGCATTGTGGTAGCGCTCCTCACTAGTCGCATCGAGGTGCTGAAATTGAAACATGACGGTCGTGCGAGTGAGAGACTCCATGATGGTTATCGCTAGGCTTATCGTTCAAGGCAAAGCCAAACAACAGTGCACAGTTAATTATAGTAGAGTTTATATCTTGAATAAAAAGCTCTACTGGCTTTGGTTGAAAAGAAAAAATGTGTTCATGCTTTATCCTTACGCATCACAAGGCACGGGATACCGAATTCTGACAAACATCGAATTCAGCTCATTGTATTTGAGAACGAATTTTCAGAAAATCGTTCGAAGACATCCCGAACAATGGTTTCCCCCGCCGGTCCGTATTCCGCGTATTGGTCCTGTGGGCCCACTGGAGACCTAGCAAAGGGACGCACAGACATTACAGCTGTCAACCGTGAGGCCAGATGCAAATTTAACACCTTCCAATGGGCCTTCAAGATTAGAGGCTTGACCGCAGGTCCCGGACGCGGTATCCGCAAAGGAAAACAACTCAACCGTTTCACAATACAATTCACCGCTCGAGTATGAAAACGTACACGTATAACTACGGAGGACAGGAGTACAGTAACAGTGACATGTTTTAGCAATTTAACTTGTGTAACCGCTGAAAAAATCGTGTTGTTAACGTGCTGCTGCAAAACACGTGGGATGCCACCCAGTAATTGGAAATAAATTCCTCAATACCACATGTAAATTTTTCGGCTGGCAAAAATTATTTTAAATTGATTTGAATGAGTAGACACGGTATGCTCACCATATGCTATTAAAAACCACAATGCAATAAATTAGTTCATAAAATTTAAAAGGAAATTAGTCAAAAATAAAAAGTTCTTTTTATACATTAACGAGCTTGAAATCTTCACGATCACGATTTTAAAAATTATGAAGCTTCTGATTTGCAATTACATGTTGGGATGTTATTACTAAAAAGTTTATGCTATACTGTTATCATGAGTGAAGCATTTAAAGAGCGCAAAGAGCCAGTGATTACATGAGCTGAGAGTTCAAGACTGGACATCCAGTGCATGAGCATTGGACTTATCCCAAACCGCAGAATTTTCTTCCCAATCTTTTTTCAGAATTAATTACTCTTAATAATGAGTTGAAAGTTATGAACGAGTTTCTGAATTTTACAACTCATAGCTTTTTTAGCATTTATTAAAATCTGCAAAGGCACAATAAATAACGCTTGACATTTACCGGCCAGAACGCTTAGAACAGAAGCCCATCGATTGTTTTGATCGAAGGAAGTCATAAGAGTGCAGGAGCGTCGTGGGTGAGCTGTGCCTCACGGCCATCATGTTGTCTGATTATTTGTGTGGCTGTCAGCTATCATCAGCTCAAACAGGTACATCAATACGTATAAAAAGTAATAATGTCTTGATGTGACAATAACTTCTTTAATATCAATTTTTAAACTATGTTAAAAAGCACTTATTCAAATTTCCTGTTATCTTTGTGTGGCACCTTGTGCTATTTGAGGCTCAAAGCAATTTATAGACTATGAAATATGAATCATTTTGTTGTTGGAAGACATATAGTTTTCTAACAATAAAACGCTAAAATTAATATGAAACAGAGGACACACACAAGGTTTACCCAAGTAAATAAACGTTTTAGTGCTCGGAAATTTTAGGATTTTGAGGCAGTGGTCTTTCGTAGAAATAAGTCATGAAGGTTGCTTAATTGTATGTGAGGTAATTAGGTCTACAAACTGAATTATATTATTTGAAATCATTTAATGTCTTCCATTGAAATTATGTGATTTCAAGGCAAATGACTGCATTTTTATGGACTGATTAAGAACCAATGAACAGAAAAACCTTGATTCTGGGAAATGTTTTCTTTCTCTGGCCTTTAAAGTTCATCTTAACATGAACCGATGATGGAATTATAACCGATGCATGTTCTCCCTTACAAGCAATTATAGAAACTGGATGATACCAGTATTTTCAATTAATATTCTTGTGTTTCTACACCGAGACAATAATATGGAAAGAGTATCAGCTCTTTCGATCGTATTACTTAGATTTGGACCTATGAAAGGACGCACAAGTGAATTGTTTATATTCCGCGCGGAGTGTTCTACGTGAACGCATGATCCAGTGTTATAATCTAACAAGTGCGTGTGTTATTATATTTGATAACTCGTCCAGTTCTCAAGTTTGTAACATGGATTTCACAACCTTCAAATTCATCGTGAAACTCTACAGCTCAAATTACTCTTCTTTTAAACTGCAACTCAATTCTCAAAGTTTGCCCGATGCTCTACGTTAGTTTCAATTTACGCGAGAAAGCCTGCTTGTCTCTGAGAGTCCTCTACTCATAATTTCTGCATGTATCACGCTCTATACACTTCCCACAACTCTCTCACCACCTTGTACCAAAAGCCAGCCAGCATGGCCGGGCGTGCTTTCAATCGTCGTTCTCTACCAGCTGCCAGACTCGGCCCCTTCCTCCAAGCGACCACTTGAAGGGCCCTGACGCTCCTATTGAAAGTGTTGTTTAGCCATTCAAATACTGTCCAGTCGGCAGAGGCGGGGGAATTTCAACATCTTTCACAGCGCGGGGCTTTATTGACTGACTGCGTGGCCCCTTTAGGGCGATTTAATTTGAGTATTTCGGACGCCACAAGCAGCGCCGGTCAACCGCTGTCAGACAGCTCCCGATCTGCCGGCTGCACGCCGCCTATCTCGCCTGTACCATCGTACGAAAGGCCGTTATCTGCTCTTAAGTTTGTTTTAATACCGACTATTGATACAATACTATTGCTATGCTGGATATCTTAGTCTTCAGCTAGCTATGCTGTGTTCCATGCTGTACTTTCTTTTGTATAATAAGTGTTTACATTTTTGGAATTTTTACAGTTTTCTAATTTTTATAGTGTACCTCACGTGCGCTTGATTCTAACGATTTTATGAGTTTTCTGCTTTTCTACAGTCTTTTGAGTCACGCAATCCCACGTTAGACTCGTAAAGATCTGCTTCCCACTTATTTACGCTACATGCTGCAACGTTTTAAACTTCGATTATTTGCATACATGGACTTTACCTTATTCGTCAGCTACAATCAGACCAAAGATGTTTAAAAGAACAGTTCACAAATATATTTGGTTTGAGTAATCAGCAATCGCAGGCCTAAATTTGGCCATTCATCTGAGGGTGATCAGGATCGCTGAGTTCACCGACAGAGATATAAAAGATAAAGATAGTCCTTAATTTTTTGAAGACCTGATTAAATCAGGTACCAAAAATTTCCAGAGAGGCCTAAGGTTACTCAACCTCTTTCAAAATTATGGCAGAAGGGGGTTGAGTGGAAAATGACAAAATATTCGCTTCTGGACGTTCTAGAGTCTAGACAAAATATCGTGTGTTCTATATAGTACATAGCCTTTACACAAGAATTGGCTACGAAAAGAAATGTAAAAAGCTACCTAATAAAACTGGTCATTGAAAATAAGTTTTACTGAAAATTATCATGCAATTTTCTTAAAAATTGCAAATGAATTACCAGAGGTACAATTGTCTCAATTTTTGTATGAAAACATTTTTTATTTCGAGGTGTAAAATTTCAATCACTCTACTGCATCATACAGTACACTACCGTCAGTGTTTGACAAGTTTATGTAAGTGCAATTTTTCCAGCTAGCGCGCAATTACAGCAAGTTTTTGTAGTGCATATTGTGAAGCTACTCACGCTATAGTGTACATTATTTTTGTGCGTGGGCAAAAACGGAGAAATGTGTTATATTTAAACATTCTAGAGAAATGAAGAATTTACAGTCCAACAGCTCAGTTTTTTCCAGATAGGATTTTGAATAGTGCGTTCAAAACTGCAGCTCAAAGACAGCAACAATCATAACCTGTATGTATCAGTATAGATATTTGCTGAAAATGGTCCGCAATATGGAAAACTAAAACGAATATTTTGAATTTTATAAAAATTTGGGACGATTGTGGTAAAACGTAATTGTAGTATCACAGGCATCGTGCGCCTAATATTTCAGACGGTCATGTACATTTTGTATGAAAGGAAGCAGTTTCGCTCATAGAGCCAACCCAAAACATGTAATAATCTTGCTCAGGTTTGCGACATGGTCTGAGTATTTCCCCTCATATTCGTTGGCTGTTCTCGCCCCTCTTTCCTATTCAATTGCTGTTGGGAGTAGTCAGCAAGTTTCCCCTCGGCTCTCCAGACACTGACCGCTGGTCAGAGGCTGCACTCGCCAAGGGGGATAAATTTTCGAGGGAAGGAGAGGGGGAAATTTGCGAGGGGGGATGAAGCGAGGAGTGTTCCCGATAGTCAGAAGAAAAATAAGCAAAATGGAAGTGGAATGAAGAGAAGGAGTACATTTCTAAGCTAATGAGGCAATGAAATAAAGATGCAGGATAAACACAAAAAAGAGTAAACTTGACGTACAAAATTGAGTTGTAAGGTAAAGTAAATTGAAATGGTAGGCACTGAACTGAATGAAAAATTAGGCCTGAAAATGATAATAAGTTTTAAACTGAATAAAAAGGGAAAAGATCTCAATGACATTCGACTAGTAAGATTTGACACTTTTAGACGGTAGTTCTAGGAAAATTTCCGAACATAATGTATCCAAATAATGTCTCCGATATTAAATAAGTTAAAGAATTTATCGGAAAAAATTTTGTTCATACTGTACTCAGAAGGATTTATTGTTAAAACTCTAAATGCCTATTTACATGTTCTGTGTAACTGTTTAATGAAATAAATAGTTATACTCAACATTTCGCACATACCAAAGAGATCAATGTTATAATTATTCAAAGATTTAGAGAGTGCTTTTGCAAAGGGTTTCAAAACATCTATGTCTATTAAGAGCTATGAAATCAGCAATTTCTCTGAATATTTTTTTACTTCTGATAAGATGCATCTTCTACATTTTTTAAATCAGAAACTTGAGAGTATTTTATGGCTTCGATTTTTCTGCGCTTGCAGATCTGTCAACAGACCCCACGGTAGTTAGCTCAGATGTTCCTCCGTTTGCGATTCCGTGACTCAGTTCGTATGCTCCAAACTTTCTGCACTGCAAACATGGAAATCATTCTTTACGATAAAAGTTGCTCTAACAAATTTTATGGTTTTACTTAAATATTCGCCTACATGTGCTGCATGGTTCATCTAGTATAAAGTGTCACTGATCTACATTTATTTCAAACGCATCACATCAATTTTGGCTGAGGAAAGATTTTTTATTTTTGCCGTGAAAAAAAGCCGGAGCAGATTTTTCAGCAAAAACTTGAGCGCATATCTAATGTATCTTTCATTTCAAGTTTATAAATCGTTATGTGCTACTATAGATTTTTTAGCAACTAATCGCCGTTCATCAATGGCTTATAAAAGAAAGAAAAGTTTCGTTAAAGTCGATGTAACACTTCGACGTGATATGAACAATTAACTCCGAATATTTTTAATACGTGAAACTAACAACAATCAATATGCTTGTAATATAATTTGATTTATCTATAATATGATACCAAAGCCTTTCTTGGATCACTTATCATGTTTCCTTATATTTTTGTAAGAAATAAGGAGGTGACAAAGACAGGGTACCAGAGGCATCTTATGGGGCGCGCCGGACTTCATTTTCTTGCGGTAAGAGGGAGTCAGTTAAAGATGCTAGGCCCATAGGCTTGCCTCTCGCTTGCCTCGCTCCCTCTTTCCAGCAAACTTTGCGATAAGTTCGTCCAAAACTGGAGCTGCGCACACGCACCGATAGCGAAAGGACCACCGAGTTCCTGATGAAAAAAATACTAGGTCCTCTTTAATAACGGAAAAACAACTTTACGTAGCTCTTCGAAACAGGCGCTCTCATGGAAGGTTTTAAGATGCATAACAACCAAAAAAAGGACTTACGAAACCATATAAGCAACTATAGTCGAGTTTTTACGATTGGTACGCAAGCAGGTTTGTGAATACAGTTAAATATCACGTGCTTGCTTTGGCTGGATCTGGTAAAAAGTCTTGAACTGTGTTATATTTTTGCTCAAAAGCGATTTTCAGGGAAATTTGAATAGTTGAAGGTAATGACGAATATTTCTGAACGTAACTGGTATCAATTCGAGTAGGAACGATTGACAGTGTACATATCTGCATCTGAAAAAATAATACTCGTACTACGCATTTTCAGTATTTTTCATTGGGTCTACCTTCTTCATCTTGAAAAGCACAACGAAATATCATAATAAATCTTCTACTACATCATAGAGCAGATTCTGTTAATGATTTAAAGAAATGAAATGTTTCACATGGCTTCATGGCAACAAGTTTCAACATTTCGGAGGTTTTTTTTCGTACGGCTGGCTCAGAGCGGTGGCTCTTCAGAGCAGGGGTTTGCTCATGTCAAACTCAATTTCGTAAAGGTAGAAAATTAGTGCGGTTGTTTCTGCGCAAGAAGTGATTAGCTGGGAGTAGCGTAGAGCGTGCGTATATATATAGAGATGGAGTGCGTTTTAAAGCCCAGTGTTTACTGGCACACACGAGATGAATGTGCCTGTTTAGCCTAACACGCGCGCCTTGTTAGCTTTGCGTATACACATCCATGACTCCGACTCCGTTCCTTCTATTTAGCGCAGCGTCTGCATGCGTCCATAGCGATGAGTTCACACACAGAAGCTACGTCGTGAACAACATCACATCACTCGTGGCATGGGCGAACTTGCAGAATTGATTGACATAACCAGCGTTTATTTTACGACTATGCAACATGATAAAATCTGAAGATTTCATTGTGAAGTATTCAAAAAGTGCACTTTTAAACGCGCGATTATTAAGTTCATATATTCAGACGTGTGGAACGCATTTTGTTGACACTGACATTAATTGCTTTAAATTTTACATATTCGCTCAGTCAGATAACTTACTGACATTAACAAGGATTAAATCCAATTTATAACATTATAAACCTGTTACTGATGCCTGAACTGCTACATGAATTTCATTTAAAATTAATTATAAGTTACTAATGAGCCACGAGTGCAAGACGATAGAGGTAGTAGAACACGTATAGTTGGTGGATGCAGTATTTATATTGGTACAAATTAGCATTTCGGAATTTGCTCAGTGAATGAAGATTACAGCACTCACGATTACTAAGTAGTGCACCCATTGAAGTTCTTTCATGAACACAAAATCTCACTTACCAGTGACCCAATATGTATAATATTGGTTTGAAAGTATTTCACTATCATTTTGATTACACTAACGAGCAAAAACAACTCGAATTTCAGTTAATATGTCGTTTTTTATAGTACCTAAATCGCTTTCCTCGTCTCAAGAATGAGTATCAATTTAAGTCCTACGTGAATTATTTAAATGTGCATTGTCGTGCTCGTTTCTTGGGCCCACAGTTGTGCTGTGCACTTGTTAACATACATTAAAAGTGGCACAGTGTTACCATAGTGTAATCTCTGAATGATTCAGTGCAGAAAAATGTCATTTTCATATTCTCTACAACCCCTAAGGGAAATCAAAGAGTATGTATAAACGTAAACTATAGAATGTGATCTATATAGTACGATAATGGTATTTATGTAATATTCACGTCTTGACTCTTACTAACTTTAGAACACGTGTTGGTTTTTCGAACATTAGTGCAACATTTCACATAGCTTATGATATTTTATGTGGCGGAAGAAGTTCTAATGATCTTTTGTGTATTTGATAGAGGGTCACAAAGCACGTCTTGGAATATTACTCAAGTGCGCAACCTATCATTTTGTGCGGGATACAACAATGGACGCTCATTCACACCAAGTCTGCGCTCTCTATTAATAATCTCGCTCTATGCCTTGCATGGCGACCCTGATTGTTTCCGTGATTATTTACGTGCTAATACATCTGTGAGCTTGACAAAGAAATATGTCGAACAGTTTTGCGATCTTCTTCCTGTACTGGCAAAATAGCTAATCAATACTCTTGCGTTCCCAAGTGCTTCATTTCCGTCTCACTTTGATCTACATTTATATTCTTTAGGTTCGACAATATAAGATTTATCACGGTGAATCTTCTTACTCAACCCTCACAATATTTTAGCCTCTGTGCCGCGCTTAACATGCTTTCAATCTAAATGATGTTCCACATGTAACAACTGTCACACGCAAAACAAACTTCATGGAGTTTTTAAAGATGGTGAGGTGTTCGTACTGTTTTTTATTGGTCAATGTGAACTATAACGAAACAACGACGCGTTCAGACGATGCTTTATATCCTACAGTTTCAAAGACAAAGAAAATTAAATCATTGGGTATTAGCAAATTGCAATTACGAAAATATTTTAGTTATTTTCTCAAAAGGTCTGCAGGTCAAGAATTGTTAAAACGTTTTTTATCATGCACAGTGATGTGCATTAGGGACAAATAACAATAAGATAAAACTATCATTCGCACTTGAAATATATACTCTCATAATTAGTAGACCTATTTACTTTAATAGAAAGAAGAGCATTAAATGTAAGGATCGTCATATTTATTCCCTTTGGAGCACAATTTTTGGTAGCCAAAAAATAGTGATGACTCACCTCTCCCGGGTGGTGAAGCGATGCACTCACGCTCCATTTTATGCATGGGCGCCGCTGTAAAAAAAGAAATCCGTGATTTATACGTTTGTGCAACTAAAGTAAGTGCCTGAGTTAATCGAGTTTTAAAATCTGGTTGCTGGCATGGTACAGAAAGTGGGGATCACAGCAATACTAAAAGAATTTGTGTGATCAAAAATAATGTAGTGTTTAGGTATTTTCTTAGGACTGTTAAGTAACGTAAAGAGGTGGAAGTTGAGTTTCACCTAGAATGGTACGTGAAATTAGTACGGTAAATAAGATGATAACAATAAATACGTATCACATTAGTAAAATAAAATAAAGAGCTTTTGGTCCCGAATATGTTTTTTTCAATTGTTGGCATTTATTCCTTGTCACTGTCAATGAATGACTGATTCAATGAATGAAATGATTCTGCTACTTGTTACAAAATTTTAAGAGATAGTTTCTGCTTAATTTTTGGATATTTTGAAAGTTTTAGTTTATACAGTTCGGTTCAACATATGTACTCATGTACAGCAACATTTTCTTATTGATGAGAGATTTGAGTTCAAGTGTACTGTTTTACAAGGCAATTTACAATTAAGATCCCTCATATTTCCTAAACGTAAAACTTGAATTCATTGTTTCTATTACCCCAAAGACGTTAAATTTTGATGGAACCGAAGTTAGAAAGGTCGCCGTTTGTAACGGAAGGCAGATTAACACCTTAGGGCCCCGGACGGTCACTGCTGTAACCTGGCAAGGATTACTGGATACGGCGCTTGTGACTCGCTAACGTGTTAACGGATCAACTCCAGAGAACCCCTAAACCAAGCCTGTCTTGTGCCGGTTCCGGCCTGACATTGGCTCGGTTGCGATGTTTTGAGATGTGAAGTTCTTGAACGGTGATGTGGTTGAGGACTTAGTCATAATGGCTAGCAAGTCTCCGGCACGTGACCAAAAAGAATCACTCTTCCTTTCCCCAATAGCCCAAAAATAACAATTTTCAGTAAACGTAGGTCGCCGGAGTGTTCTGAGAAAAATCTTTCGAAGCAGCTAGGTTTTGACAGTTGACCGTTTTTTTCTTAAATGTCTCTTGGTTTGTTTTCAAGAATTCTCTTTACAATATCTCATATTACAAATCGGATCTCTTTAAAACGGTACGCATTATTTTTTATAATGCATTCCATACACTAGCAGATTTAGCTATGAATAACATGTACGTAGAGAGCACATGTTTAATTCATTATTTTGGTTATGATCGTAGCCAGCATAGGGATGTTTCTATGTCTTCAATTGTGAACTATGTAGCAATGGATTAACTCTCATAACAGTTCATGTTTTATGTAAAGATGAATTTTCTCTCAATCAGAGGTAAAAAAATCATAATAATTTCAGATTCCTAGAACTTTCTTTCACCAGGAATGACACTAGAAATAAGATATAGAATTTAAAACTGTGACTTTAATGAACTTGAAGAAGCGGTTTATTGAGGTGCGTGGAATGAGCAATTCCAGACGCGCATGCGGAGTCGGGAGGTCGCTGTCAAAGTGGGCTTTGTTTTTGAAGTCACAGCACGATTGCGGGCGCTGCTGAGGTCTCATGTACCACGACCGCATTATGCACGTCGTTGAGCATGCAATACTTGCCTATTTATGCATCATTCAGCTTCGAATAGAGTGCTATTTATGCATACTTTAACATGCAATAGAGCCCATTTGAGCACTCCTCGACGCTTTGCTCTCGGTTGGCGCTACGGTATTTTGCCTCTAAACGTGTGAACGTCTCTGAATGCTCAGTTCGACTCCTATTCCTTCGCACGTGCAAGGTTCCGAATCGGAAGGATGACCTTATGCAACAGTAATAAAACTGAGCAAACTTGACACTAACAAGTTTCTCCACTCATGCAGGAGTGCGTGAGAAATTTCTTGATTACGGAGCAAGAGCGCTTCTACATTTATGAATTGTGTTTAGTATTCGCCAGCTGCGTGACTGAATTGTTATGACTATATATTTCTGATTGCGTTAGTTCTCTTTGCACTCTTGGAATTTTAAGGTCGATTAAAATGCAAAATTTGACCTACAATAGTCACACGTACATTGAACTATGACTCTCATAAATAACAATCCGTACAATTTTTCATAATGAATCGTTCATACGTATTGCAGTACAAGAACACGCCACAATTTACAATAGAGAATGGACGTACTAGTTTTAAGGAACACACTAAGTTAGATTTTAGTAATATTCATCTAAAAATGCACCCACACAATTATACGGGTAAATATAACTTTCGTTCTAGACAGTCCTCACGTGTCTCACTATTAACATAACAGGCAGTCCTCAGGTGTCTCACTATTAACATAAGAGGCAGTCCTCAGGTGTCTCAATATTAACATAACAGGCAGTCCTCAGGTGTCTCACTATTAACATAAGAGGCAGTCTTCAGGTGTCTCACTATTAACATAACAGGCAGTCCTCAGGTGTCTCACTATTAACATAACAGGACGTAACAAGACGCCTATTTATGTAGGTCCTGTTTTGAAGACAGCTTAGACTCCTCTGACTCATGAATCTACTCACGCCTCAAGTTGCGGTTGATGCATCAATTAACTTCAATTTTGAAAAAAACTACAATTAGAGCACTTTCTGTAGATAATCTCCTTTCCAACACAGTTGTTTTGAAGCAGGTCAAGTGGACGGATATGTGAAACACTAAAACTAACTTGAATAAGTTTAACTTGTTTTTTATTCCCTTATGATTCTAGTCTTGAAAACACCTCGCGCGCTAATTTAGATGGTAATGTATGAAGCATAATTTAGTCCCAACCTTATCAAAGAGCAGGACGTCCCATAAACATTTATTTAGATTATTTCGCCCTTTATGTACAAGAATATACTAAATTTATAGCAGAACACAATGCCTCCAACACAGGACAAGGGTCCTGTTTATAAGTTTCTCTATGTGAACAGTCGAGAAATTGAGAATATTAGCGAACACAGTTTATTGCATCGAACATTTCTTTTTACACTTTGATTTTTGATGGCGATTGACCAATAGTAAGTTTCGCATCTCTCCACTGATATATAATAACACTACCGATTATACTTCTCAACACTCATCGAATCCAACGATCAGGTGACGGACTTTATTTTTAAACTGTCGTCTAAGTGTCAGTCGCTAGCTGACCTTTCGTTTTTAAAGTCCACGCGTGTCAGCTTGAAATCGACCTTATTTTTCAGCCTGCACTTACGCGTGTCAGTGACAGACAAACCATGCTCTGCAACCCTCATCCACGCGTGCCAGCAGTGAACAAGCTGTACTTTTTAGTCCTCATCCTCGCGTGCCAGCAGTGAACAAGCTGTACTATTTAGTCCTGATCCACGCGTGCCAGCAGTGAACAAGCTGTACTTTTTAGTCCTCATCCTCGCGTGTCAGCAGTGAACAAGCTGTACTTTTTAGTCCTCATCCTCGCGTGCCAGCAGTGAACAAGCTGTACTTTTTAGTCCTCATCCACGCGTGCCAGCAGTGAACAAGCTGTACTTTTTAGTCCTCATCCACGCGTGCCAGCAGTGAACAGACTATCCTCTGCTCCATGACCCTCGGCCAGCAGCGCTGCACCCGCCCTCAATCCTGCGTGACTCGCTGGCTCCCCTCGCCTCGTTTTTTACCACTCAATTACGGAACAATTTGCCACATCATAAGTTCTTAACCTCTTGTTGATCTGGTCAGTCCCTCGGCCAAAATGCATATTAATGGCTTCCGCTTAAGCCCAACACTCGCGGTGTGTTGCTCGTCGCACTCTAATGACCATATTTACCGCACGTATCATAATCAGTAATGACCAGCGGTCAGCGAGCCTGTGAGTTTGATAAACGACTGCCCAGCTCATCATGCAACCAAACTAGACTCGGCGTGTCAATTCCTCGCCAGTGTAAGCGGCCTCGGTATGGATCGTGAATTAAATTTTCCTTATTTGAATCAGCACACGTGCATCGTTAAAATATGTTCGAATAATATCTGACTTTTTTTTGTATTGGGTGTTTAGCACTGAGCTTGTCTTTCTTTGTACAATTGACAGTTTATGATATCTCTTCTTTATTCATTATTAATGTTTTGAGTTCTAGGAAACGCCATAAAAGTAGAAGAATCCTTATAAGATCATACTAATTCTCGTAAACTAATAAGCTTTCTTTGAAAACACATAAATAATACATATGTGTTCACTATTGTACTACTCTAACTTAAAATCAAATGAGTTGATGAAAGCGACCAAAGGCGTATTGATGCATACTCATGCTTTCTTCGAAAAATACAAGCTTCTTCGAGATAATTTTGGTTAAATATGTAACATTTTCATAGGCTTAAACTTTTATAGTCGATTAAAAATAGGCCTTTAAACTACTTTTTTTAAAAACTATTCATGAAATAAATTGATAGAACATTTTTTCCGTACATTCTTCTTCTAAAGCTTTGGATTAAATAAGTGGAGAATTCTAGCGTCAAAAGAAGGTTGAGAAGCATGCTCACGAGGAGAGTTTTTACTTCCAGTTGGTCTGCCAGAAGCGGTTACAAAGCCCGTCGTAAAATCGCTATGCATTGCATGGACGCGCATCTGGGGCATCTTTCGTTGGGCTTCGGATTGTCTCTTTCAAAGGACATCCTAAACCACAAAAATTTGTGCCTAATGAAGAAACTAATTCCGGCAGCTGATCGCCTTAAAAAGAATTTAGAGATAGCTGAAAGCTAACAAAGAGAGAACGCACGTCTCAAATTTGGCTTTTGCTCGGCGTGGGAAGGCGTTCGAATGGAACGTTCAGATGGTTGGTTGAATAATTGGGTGATGAATAGATGTTTGGTGTCAGTACTACCTAAGCTGCTAAGGCAAGGACAAATTCTTAAGATTGTAGATAGCCTAAAGAATGAGAAGTCTTTTTCAAATAAAAATACATTTTATATGAAAATTTGTGCTGTTGATGGCGAAAATTTTAAAGGCAAAAATATACAAGCAAGATTCAAATTTTAAATTGCACATCAGTTAATTTTTGGTCGATACTTAGTAGAAGTTTGTTAGAACACATTTAGAGGGCCTTTAAACCTAATGTGAACAACTATGCAACATGTTGGTGCACAGCTAGCAATGACATGTTGGCATTTTCATCTCATGAAGCCCTACGGTTGTTTTCCAGGAATGTTTCATAAGAGCTAAATTCCTACATTAACCCATCCAGTTGAGTATCTTCGTCCCAAATCAAACAGAATCTTAGAGCAACAAAAGGCAGAGTTGCGGTTTCCTTCAACAATAGAGCGAGTCTCCAGTCATTACCATATTGTATACGGGCGCTCGTTTGGAAGACCCTTTGTAAGCTACGAAACAGCTTAACTTTACGCTATAGAAACCAGTCGGTCGGAATGAACCTTTCAACCTTAAAAACGAGCACCAAGGCCCGATTAGAAAGAGATACTAGGATGCAGTGTCAATGGGATATACCTGCCACAAGAATTTGAGTGTCTCAATATGAACGCACGCATCCCTTCATCTTGAAGAAAAAATTTTCATGTTCATCCAAATGTAGAACTGAAGCGATGAAATGCATCATCGAAGTCAAAAATAAATGAACATCGAGTAAGTCCTACTGACCAAAAAGCATACTTTTAGACACAAACAAACGTTTGAAATACTTTATTTTGAGTCTACACATTAGGGTATCACATAAAAAACATCGCTTGATGTATTTTTCCACTCTTGACACAAAACTTTTCGAAATTTGAATATAGTTCATGTTTAGTTTAATGAAATTTTTGTTTGCGAATACTTAATTCCAGCCTGCACAGTCCTATAAAATCTACGAGAATTGGGGTTTTGTGGTATATATTTAAAATAGTTGTAGCTTCTAAGAGCTGTCAAAAATTTGTGAAAACCAAATCATCTCTCAAAATGTCTCGTCCACATCTGGTGCACAGAGTAGGCAGTGCGATACTCTACTGAACATCAAATATTTTTCAAGCTCTGCAGCAAACTACATTTGTACACGCTTTGTATTTGTTCAACGATACATAAAAAATACCGGATTTAGTCCAGCGTATACACACATGAGGGTATTATTGGTCATGCAGCTCAAGTGTAAACAGAAAAAGCTGTTTCCATGAAATGCTGCAATTTAGAGAACTGTAACTGTGTGTATCTTCACAAATCAATATTCACGTCAGTTCACCAGACCTTGTAAACTTGGAATAAGTACCGTCTAGTTAAACAAGAAGGAGTTCGGCACCCACTTGTTCAAATCTGACTATTTGCACAATCCTCGTAACGATGCATAAAGCGTTTGTTCAGTTTGCAAGAACAAACTGCAGATTTGTCTTGAGATCTCAAATTTCGAAATATGTTCACGTTCATACACAGCCCAAGTTTATTAACATAGGTGCAATGGGGACATTAGTTAATTCCAGCTTCATTTGGGGCGTTAAATACATAAATTTCAAACAGCTGTTTATCTTACTTCATGAGAAAATTATAAAACACAAATCTGAGTAACGCAGAGAGAAAGTAAAAGTGGAGAGAAACATAAAATTTTACTTCAGTATTATTCAACAGTAGTGAAATCATCGAAAGATTTGTATCACTAAATGAGGGAGCTTCAAACTAAGGGTTTTTTACAGTAACCAAATTCCAAAAAGTATTTAGTACATGTCATGGTAAGAGTAAAGTTTAAGGTAGGAGAAGAATATCAATTACGAAACCTTAATGAGCATTTGTCTTCGATCGTCTGTTCAAGCCGTGACCATGATTGTTGTGTGATATACCATGGTATTTCTCCGTGATTAATAGGTTGAGTTCTTACAGAGGTATTGTGATAAAGACCTACTAAGGTTGAAGATTTTTCATACTCAGTAGAATATCGCAGTGCCTGCTCTGTCAACCATATGTGGACCAAACATCCTGAAACCTTTCGACTTGGATCTCCTGAACGAGTGTTTTCAGTGCTACATAGTGGGGTGAGTGTATGCATACCTTCTAGTTCCAAAGTCACGGAGCGTTCTCTGCCACTGAGGTGTATACTCAGTCCTGTTTATTCTCACAGAAACTAGCTAGAGAGCGCAACAACTAAAGTAAATTTAGGCGCTTCAATTGTCATGGACTAGATTTCGTTACGCAGCACGCTCAACACGTACGCCACAAATGCACGAGAATAATGGAGGCTGCTTTGAAATCTACGGTATTTGTACGACCTACCTTCTACAAATTATTTGCGTATAACTTTTAGTTTGCTCATGATGCGCTTTGAACTTTTACGATCATTTTAATTGTAGGGCTACATACTCTTAGACGAGTTATTCTACAGTACTTCATACAGCGCAAAATATTTAAGTTTTAGATTAACTATCACCGTTTTGATATCATTCTGGATATTGTAACTTACAGGTAATTATAGTCAATATTTTAGGCTATAGTTTACAATTATGAATAAACATACAAGAAATCCTTTCCAGAAATAGCTTAATATCGAGCGCAACGAAAATTTACATATTCTCAGCAAATTCACAACTTCTAAAGCGCCTGCTAGTGTGAAAAACGAGCTGGCAAAAAAACTTGCGCCATCACATTATCGAACCATCATTTATGCAGCTCACATTTTGTGAGCTATAAACAAAGAAAATGTTATTTAATTAGGCTTAATGGGTGAGACTAGTATCTTTTAATGGGAGCCCGGGAAACGAAGAGTTAAGCGAGGTGCTGCAGACAGCTAACGGACCCAGGCTGTACAACGCTACAGGCCTCATGCAAATGTGCCTTGCAAACCTGCGCGGTTTTGTGTTGCACCTTAGTAGTCAATCCGTCTTTCTAACGCTATCGTATTATGACTATGTAGCCAAAAACTTGAAGCAAGAGTAAATTTTCCTTAAGGAAACTTCTCGGGCATATATAATGTTTTTCCCGATGGAATATTTGGATTGATTTCTTTCGAAATTATATCAAGCAATCCCAATAGTTTCTATTTCACACCTTGGGGTATGACACGGTCACACTAATTACCAGTTTTAATTCCTTTAATTGCATTGAGATCTCTATGATCTGACAACAGTAATGAACGAAGAAAACTACACAGGAGTAAACGCTTCTGTAGTGGTGCCAGCGCTGAACATATGAAGCTGAAACAAAACTCAGTCTCATCAACTTCATACGAAAGTCAAATATAAAGCTTGATGCCAACTTGACAACTGGGAGCTAAACTGTTAGTCTCTCTAGAAATACTACTTTACCTCCCTCCCTTCCCCTGTTTGGTATAATCTATTTGACTTAATAAAGAATACATTTAAAAGTGGAGAAGCATTTGCACATCAAGTCAGGATGACCTGAAACAGGAAAAAAGGAGGTAGGTAGGTAGGGTGCGGAGGTGCAGTGGTTAGTACGGGCGGTCCAGACACCTGAGGCGGCTCTTAATGTTGAGCATCTACGCCCTGGGCATCCGATGACTGCGTCGTGAAGTGCAAGCGCTCAGCCGATGCCCCTCAAACTGGTTCTCGTAAACAACACTGATTGGGACTGATGCAAGAGTCGTTAGCTTCCAGTTTTTTTGGATTTTTTCATACAAAAAGTTTTATTTATCTTTGTCAGCTTAATCTGGTAGAAGTCTTTGACTTTTCATGTTTTGCAGGAAAACGGTGAATGAAGATTTCGATACGAACGCGTTTGACATGTGACAAATTGTTACTTAACATTCAATCTACTTCTTTGTTTTTATATCTCAATACAATAGTTCCAGAAACTACCACGTCATCATTTTTACTACGTTGAAATAATATCTATTTTATCATGTACTTTTACAGTAAAGTATACATTATTTAAAGAGAGTCATGCACAAAATTCCCCTCGTGCGAGCACAATAACGTTCTCCAATAGCAATCTGTGAAATTCCAATTAGACAGTCAAATAAAGGAATGCTTTTTATTCAGGGTAAATTCCTAAAAAATCCCCTTTGGATATCGGATACCCGCCTATTGTACAGCTATCGCATGTCAACATGCACGTTTTGTATGGGACTCTATAATCCTTGCCCCTAATCGCTGCACTTCATCAATAATCTGCAGCTTCTTCCGTATGAAGAACTGGCTTGCGAAATTTGAGCAATGTGGGTGACCATATTTTTTTACGTTTTTTAGTACTTTAACGTACATAAATTAAAAAATATTCTTTGTCATGTGATTTGCATTTCATTATTATTTTCAAGTTTATGAAAATTCAAATTACGATGAATTAAAATGCTTGTGTGTCTAATTTTAAAATTCAACCTTCATCTTAACTTTGAAAAATAAAAACCACTCTCATCTACGGTGAAACTTAGTTCAGATATTTATTCTATTTGATTTCCCCAGCAATGAAGATGAGCACGGATTTGTTGAGCTAGCATATCGTTACAGGTAAACTGGGAAATCGATCTATACACTAAATTATGTTTCCCACAAATGAAAAGTTTGCAAGTTCTTACACATCATCACCGTTCAAATGCAAGTAATTTTGTGCAAAACGTTTGTGCCTTCATTTTTATTTATTTTAGTTCATTTCGTATATGCTTAATTTTTTCACAAAAATACAGTAACTCATGATGCTCTCAGAAAAATTTCTAAAGTTCTTAAATGAGTGACGTAATAAATTATGAACAGCGTCCACAAAATATTAAAAACAGTGGTGTTTTCCTGGTGGATTCAAGGTATTTTACTAAAAAATGAAATGTATGCAGTATTATCAGCGCTATCACCCGCAATAAGTTATCGCCTTATTTCTTCTTTTTGCATGTGGTCATCAATTGTTCACGTGCCATCAGAAGTTTTATCAAAAACAATCATTAGCAATGCTTTTTAAAAACATTAATAACAAGCCATAGTAAAATCAACATGAAAAGTCAAAGAAATTTCTCATGGCAGCGAAATTCTCACGCTGATACGTGGCCACTTAACAGATTTTTCATCTTCTGCACTATTCTACGGAAAAAATTAGCACATAAATCTAGAGCCGTGAAGAATCACATCTACGTTTGAAACGGCGTATATGTGACTAATTCTGTGATAGTAAATGGAGAACGATGGCGAGCGGAGCTGTTAGCGTGAACAATAAAGCGCTGTAACCATGCATGTATCAAGTGCATTAAATCTGTATGGCTAGCTTTTATGCGCCTTTTATGGCTCTGAAAACGCTTACGAAAATAAAATCTTCGACAGATTAAGAGTTTACGAATTTTTTTGAGCTGATCGTGCTCGTATGGAAGCTGGAAATAAAGTTGTTAGGCGTGAATTTAGGAGTATAGTATATTAAACTGACGGTAGCTTGTTACCGTTCTCTGGTTGTGCATTTGAAATAATGATACTTTTATTAGGCACCCCTTTACAAAACAACATAAATTCGGGAATAATACTCAAAATATACATGCAAGCTCTGAATTCAAAAATATATATGGTACTTCTTTCTTCTATGGAATTGCATCAAAATTTAGAAAGTCTTGGAGAGCATTGAGCATTGTATTCTACAGAAGATTTCGCATGCGGTAATGAAGAAACTCTCCCGTGGTTTGGAGCACGTAATGAGACTTAAAAAGCGTTCGTGACGGAGCGGGAAGTGCAGGACTGTAACAATTAGGTTCTGCTATTTGCATGCGCAGGAATGTTTCCTCATATTTAACCCGTTGTTTCTTCCATGGCCAACGTAAACTGGAATGAAAATATCTCAAATGTTTTGGAATTTTTCT
Organism: Trinorchestia longiramus; assembly: GCA_006783055.1. Lineage (NCBI taxonomy): Eukaryota > Metazoa > Arthropoda > Malacostraca > Amphipoda > Talitridae > Trinorchestia > Trinorchestia longiramus. The sequence continues at coordinate 73,140 of VCRD01000142.1, forward strand.
CGTCTCATGCGTTATTTGCTCTACAAGTGTGTATAATTTACCAACAAAGGTTCAATAGATACTGAACCTGAAGACAATTCTCAATACCAGGAAAGTAATTTAGGTCACAAGTAAGTTAGCTCTCTGTAAGCATTTAAACTCAAAGAAACTCACATCTACATTGCAAGCAAACACATTACATCAATTTTCAAAACATAACTAGTTTTTATTTTTGTTGATTTTCTTTCAGTCTAATTTAAAAAATTAGTTCTCAATAATTATCTACACAACTTATCAGAACAGGAGGTATGTACTGAAAACTGGCGCTTAATATGTTTGTATGATATCTGGAGTTTTTTCCTGTACTTAATGATACAATACCAGCATTAATAAATAATAATCGCATTTTGTCATTACACGGTGATCTAATACTTTTCTTCATGTTTCTTAAGTCAGAAAAATAAATTTTCCTAGTAAATTAATTGATCTATTGCAGAGCAAATTCACACCGCTTCTTAGCCATCACAGCTCGAGCTATTTATGGAAGTGAATCAAAGCATAATGTCGACGTCAGTGTTAAAGTCTCTTAATTAGCTAAAACAACGTAAACAATTCGAGGTTACATCAATACTTGTCGAAAATGACTTATGTGCCTGCTAATAGTGCTGTCTTTCTGTTTGTCGTGTTAGTTGCTGTTTATCAAGCGAGCGAGAAAATTTACAAACTAGTTTATAGTAGGTGCATTTGTCTCTTCAGTTTTTTTAGTATAGAATTCGGGTAAAAACAGCTGATTCTTTAGCATGGGAATCATTAATCCCAAATTGTCACAACATACTTTCATCCCGTTTTCTACTTCCACAGCCTGAATTGTATCATCAGATGCAGTGCAAACTTGATGAATAGAATAGAATAAAATAGTATAGAATAGAATAGTCGGTCAAATACATTACTTATGCATAAAAACTAAAAAATTTTCATTTTCCGATGTTTAGTACGTATATTATCTAGACTACATTGATGTCTTATTCCAGCAGTTATGGCTGTCAGAATAAGCATCATCGTTCGTTTACATCCTATCATAACCAGAAGCTTAACTCTAATTTTGGCGGGAAATTACTGAGTGCTCTACTACTTCTGGCAAATGAGTTCGAGTTGCCGTTTAGGAATTTAATGGCACAAACAGGCATCCTGTAACAAGCGTTATTTACCTAACTTTAGGGCAAGGAGAGCTCATGTTTAGCTTCTTCACTTAACAGCAACGTCTTATTTACTTAGAGTTCCGGGGAGAATTTCAATTAGAAAAGAGGTGAGGGTAGCCAACTGAGCCGCACGCAACTGCACGAACCTTGGTAGAGAAACTTAGATGCATGCACGACTTGGCAGCTCTACTTGAATTTCTCTGCAAAATAAATATTTCTTGTATGCTGACGAAGCAAAGTTGGTCATTGGTTTTTCATTATTTAGTTTATTTTTAGAAGGGTCGGTAAACAATGCATTTATGATGGATAATTGGTACATGATGTTCTGATTGTTCGAACAAACCTTTCTCATCTCACTGAGGAAAAGCAATTAAGTAGAATTCTTCTAAGGGGAAAATTATGCGGTTTCCTAGTAGCTAATTTCATATTTCCCACGAGCGACCTCCATAAATATAGAGTCATTATGCTGCTAGATGTCATGTTAGGCATTTACGAGTCATCATGATATGATGATGGAGGGCTCCGCACCGCGCGATGACATGAAAGTGAATATGTAATTGAATACTATTGGCATCAGTCATGTGATGTACGGCTCAGACATCTCATTTACTAAGTCGGAAGCGTGTTATCGCTCACATGCATGTTGTACCGCCGGCCACTGCCGCTCTGATTTTATTGGCACGCTACTTTGGTAGAGACAATTAATGTGTACGTACAATAAGGTGTTCTCAGCCAAAACACAGCTGTTGAATATATGTATTTAGAGCGTAGTTTCTTCCTAAGATTATATGAGAATTTAAAATTCGGTTTCACGTGTATTGAGGAGCGGGGGAGGGAACACGTAATTATTCATTTATGGAAAAGTTCGTTTTTCGCATTTAAGAAAATAAAATATTGACACATACGTATATTATGAGGAATAGTCTTGCACAGTACGAAGAAGCAGAAGCGTACTCCTCTCGTCCACCCAAATATTTCCGACACACATGGACAAATGAAATGACCGGAAGGAGGGAACATTCCGCTCTCGTAACTGTGCATGTTTCCGAATAATAATTTCCGAGCCTGATTGCCCTGGGAAGTGGTGCATTCTGGTATTCTCCTCGTCACACGAGGTCGCTATATTATTCAATTTCGTGTTGTGCACTCACAACTGATTCCCGAGCTGTGTTCCAATTCCACTGCTCGATGTACTTACATGCATTAGGTCTCATCGACTTCAATCAGTGAATATTTAGCAATTTGTAGTCACAAAAACATCAAAACTGTTGGAAAAGTTTATCGCTTTGTGCTTTTATGAAAGGTTTAAAAAAATTTATTGGGAAACTGGAAATCTCAGAAACATCAAGTTGTTTTACACATTTTTTCCCGCATTGTCTGCCGCGTATTTCTATACGTATGTCGAAAAGCGCGCTGTTTTTAGAGGTCACTTTTACTTTCATTCATCTTTATAAATACCGTATAATTGAGAGGGGGCCATCAATCATGTACATGCGAAAAAGTGAAATCGTTTTCTTCAAATCTAGTAACCAAACGCAACCCTAAGTCTAAGCCCTCTAAAAAATGAAAAATCGGCAGCGCATCAGCCAACAAAATTTTTATGATCTCATGTATTATGATCGTCAATAAAGTAATTTTGTCGAGACAACCGCTTCGACCAGCAAATTACAACAATAGAAAGTCCGTAGCCGCAAATATTACATTTCTTACGCTAACACACAACCACTGAGGTTGGCTAATTGTTTCTAAATGTTTACGCACCAGTCGTAAATAAATTTATCTTTTCAATGTACTTTGTTTCTTGTAGTCAGTGATAAAACCACGAAGAAGGCGGCACCACCGTGGATAATTTCTAGTTAAAAACATCAAAAATCATTGTGCGCAGCTTTATTCTTATTTGTGTGGTGAGACCTTGTCGAAATTTCTTGCAAATTAGATTCGATTTTACACTTTTTTCGAGGAATTTACATAAACTTTGTGCCACTTACATTCAGTTCTGCAAACTATTTAGAAAATACTTCAGGTTGGTCGAATTGAATTGTAATTATAATTTTACATAATGTGTATTCACTGTCAGTCTATGAAGTAGTACTGATCTTTTTAAAATGATTAAGCGTAAGTAAAATGGTTACATATTAAACCTATTAAGTTGTCCGAAAGCGTAAGTAATCTTCAAATTAGGCGTGAGCTCATCATGATCAAAAATGAAGTTAGACAAAAAATACAACTCGTAATCTGTTCACAAATTACATGACTTGCAAATTTCATCATTGTTGATGATCACTTTACGACCAATTTTATGCACATGTACATTCAAGTTCACTCGAGGAATATTAAATTTTGATCTTAATAGAGGAGGATCTCACCCATATTTATGCGAATATAACTGATGTCACCAGCAATAGGTTGTTCAGTTTCTGTTTGCATTGCCTGGGACTAAGAGAATTTAAATGTGTTTTATTTTTCCTGAGCGTATGCAAAAGTATTCCCTCTGTCAGCCCTGAGTGTTGCCTGTCACCAATATTTTCCCAACCGTTGTCAAGTCGATGTACTAAAATATTTTTCATACATAGAACAATTATTGTTGAACATCTTAATTAGAAAAATTAAAGATGACATGTTCTTTTAGAAGTTTAAGCTGAAGATAAAAATAGACTGAAATAAAAAGCAGAGAAGGCCTAACACCTTATTAAATATCGTTTTTTCTACCGTGAAGAAAAAACCATAGTCGACAAATGAGGCAGCGTCTCAAGCATTCACTCATTGACAGTACTTTAGTAAAAACAGTTGAAAGAACATGAAAAAACTGAATCTTATACGTCACTTATAAAGTATAACCAAAAAACATATGGAATTTTGGTGAACATTTACTAAATGAAGCAACTAGTAAGAATTACAGTGATTGTGAAGAGTCGTTTTTATCCTATGAATAAATATGGGTTCTTTATTATAATATTTTGAGAACATGTTCCTGAGCGTGAAATTGCATTCCTTCTTAACCAGTTACTTTATATTTTTTAGCGTAGTCTCTATTTTGTGACTAAGAAGGATTGCATATAAAATTGTATTCATGCCACTGATCCTATTTATTATTACAATGTTCTATATGCCTGGACTGTGAAGTACAGAATGCCATCCAAACGTACACACACACCTGTAGATGCATATTGTGCTCAAGTGAATGTGGAAAACATACAACCCTTCATCATAGCGGGATTGAAGTTTATCCTTTAAGCTAAACAGAGAACCATGATTATGATTTTTAATTATTTTAGCCTGTATGAAGTACTCGAACTCTATTTACCCATATTAAAATATCCTTTATTTTTTTTTTACTTGGGATTCAAATTGAGATGTGGAACCACAGGATGAACTGCAACGTTCTCATAAATTTTAGTCGAGAACAAATTAGATTTGCTACGCGGGGTTTACTATCTGGACTTTATTTGTATACATAGACCAGTAAATCAAATTATTTTGAGTACGTGTGTCTTAATCTGTAATTTGTATTTACTGACTGATATACTGGCGTTCTAAACATGAATCAAATTATAACCTATGCTGACGTGCAAAAAAGGAGCATTTTATAATAGCTATTGATAATTTCCTAGAAATCAACTATATTATATGAACATCCTTCTGCTAGGAATGTTTAAAAATTGACATTAAGAAGATCTGTTATATTGCCGTGGCTGAGATAATTTTGTCAGCGTGCATTATAACGTATAATTGTTACAACAAATAATGATAATAGTTATGATCTGTATCACAGCGATAAAATCTCCCTTCAAAGAATACAAAGAACTTGAGGACACTGTGTTGGTTACTGAAAATTAGAACTTAATTTAGAGGTTCATTGAAATTGAAAAAATTAATCCTGCTCTTGCAGCTAAAAGGTTGATTCTACGAAAATTTGACAAATAAATGGAAGTCGAGGGAAGAATGTTCATAGTTTAAAACTATTTAAAGATAGATCTACATTAAAAAACACTACCAAATTATCTGAAAATGCTGTTTTTGGTACAAGAACTTGCCTCGACTGCACTGGTAGGTATGAGTCGGTTCTTTGAAACTTATGTTGAAATAACCAATAGAAGAATCTTTAAATGTTTGATGTACAATACTGCTTAAAGTATCATGACTTTATGTAGCCTAGATACTATTGAAGACTTGCTATGGTTTCCCTCTTTCTTACAGCCACGAATGCATCGAGAATGTTACAGCAATAAGTGGACAGTAAATTTATTTAAATTTCAAATCAAATAATGATGAGCTCAAGCAATACGCTTGAGTTCGGAAAAAAAATATTTAAAATGAAATTAGTACTTTTCCACTTGTATTGTATGGTACTATCATCACCATATTCATGTTTCTGCGTTTCATGAAGTACATCATGTCGTTAACATCATCAGTTAAAATAAAATAAGCTAAACAATTCTGTCATCACAACGCATGCAGAGCATGCACACGCATCTTCCTATATAAAGTTTCTAGTATTGACGCTCAAGTTTTCCCTTTGAAACGGCGGTGCCTGACAAAAACATTAAGCTGTACACGTACACAGCACGCCATTCAAGTCGCACGCGTCGGACTTGATCCCGTCCTCAGATGTCAACTCTTTCATTGCACCCACTTTTTACGATTATGTATATCAGGGGTAGCGCGCAAACTCGCACGCGACCAGCCAGGTGAAGTCGTCCTTTTTTAGCATCTTTCTTGATGCTTCTCCCCCGCTCCTGGCTCTATTGTTCAAGGAAATTTCAGTTTTAACCTCATATTTTGATACGTGCTTGCATGCTTTCCTTACTCCACTTTGTCATCTTGGTGATGGTAAAATTTTTAACTTTGAGTTTTTTTTATTACAGAGACGTAAGTGTGCGTAGAAATATATATATGTATTTATGGATATATATGTTCCCTATTGATCTAAACTGGTTATTTTTTCAAATAATTATTTGATTTGTAATTTTCATGGACTTCAAATTAGGTGTCAAAGGATTTGCTCTAGTTGATATTCCATGCATGGACTTGTGGTAACACCGAACCAGCTCTTAAATCACAAGAAACCAAGGAATAATAATACTTATTTTTGAGGCCATGAGAATCGCCACCTCAGACTGGAAACGAAATACAGAGAAACACGCGAAATTCTGTGTAAAAATACCGTACATGTTTACATAATTTATTCTAAGCTCACTAACGCTACCTAAGCATGAAACCATTTGTTTTCATTATTTTAGGCAACAATTATCATTTTGCGGTATAACAATATTTCCCCTTTATCTAGGATCTTTTTTGCGTGCACGGCCTCTATCGGCTGGGAGCGTCGGCACGCTCCACGCCAAACTGCTGGCGGTATTTTTTATGGTCTCTTGTGCTTGCCTTTCCAGCAGGTAAATTTCAATCGATTGGGAGATTTCAATGCTCACTGCTGCATGCATGTCGCTTGCTGTTTTGCATACGCACGCTGGGCTGGAGGGCCTTGAGGTTACATGCTACCGTTTCTACAGCCTTGCAACCGCGGTCACTTTTAAAACTTAGTTCTACATTTCGACAAAAATGTTGACCTTTTGTTGAGATAAAATTTGATGGGGTTATCACATCTCTAATAGAGTACAGTCTATATATTCAAGGGGTCGTCACAGAAAAGAAGATACATCCCAATAGTTAACAAACATACATTGTATAGGGTAACAGTTCATAAAGTGAATAATTGACAAACATTATTAGAAAATATTTCATCTCATAGTCTTTGAGTCCTGTCAATTACAACATGAATCTTGCACATATTGAAGAATTATTGTGGTTTTGCTATGTGCTAACTCAGAACATTGGATATCGCCCTTGAATAAAGCATACACTCTTACACAAGACTTGGAGATGCAGTGGACTTTTGCAGCAGTCACTCTAGTGACCAAGCCTATCATGCTGCAAGCTCCTGATTTCTTCCCTTGCTATTGAAGGCAAAACCGCAACTTACTCAAGCGAACCCGCGATCGTGTCAAGCCTCGACGATGGCAGTGACGTAATTTGGATTTCTTTTTTGTCGAATGACTGTGACGGAACGGGAAGAACAATGCTTGATAAATGCGTAAGTCGTGGCTCATTCATTAGCAGTCTATTGTTTCCAGAGTGCTCAACTTCACGTGTTCAGGCATGTTTAAGCTTTTCTTCAAAGCTCACGCATAACGTTCTAAATGTAAATTAAGAATGCATGACACTTCCGATAAAAAGCAGTTCCGCTACATGGATTGGAGTTGGGAAATTTTGCTGCAAAGCAAGTTCTTGTAACAAGCAAATAGAGACGCTCTTATCTCATCAATGATAATTAAAACTTGAAAAAAATTATTTTCAGGTCATATGTAATGTTGTATGGGAAATTTATATTCAAGTCATACACTTTATTTCAGTGCTTCAATCAAATTTCATATCCCATATCACTTAACATCAAAAGAAAATTTGCTTGATCTCATAGTTCAGCTAAACTAAGTTTCCTTGAATTCATAATATTACGGCACCAAAATAGTACTACAATGTACAATTAGAATTTAGACTTATCCATGACACTTTCGAAAAGGCCCCATCACCACACTATTTAAATAAAATTTATATTGAACTTGAAAAATACCCTGTGCAATAAATGAAAAAAAAACTATTCAAGTGATTTTTGCGTGGTTCGTGGTGTCTACTTAATTTATTTTAGGTTTGATGTTTAACATTAACCTCTACAACATGGACTTAAAAAGTACTGAATAAAACTTAATTCACTGTAGCGAAGTGCTTCAGTGTTCATTATCTATGAAACTATGATTGGAAATGCAGCCACTGCCACACAAGCATGTCTAAAATTAAGTGAAGACAAATAATATTAAATGCTAACCTTCAAAGCCAAAGGTGTTGTCTTTGGACGCGATGTTGAGCTGGGCAGAAGTGTCCATGTTCCGTGGCCACATGAGAAGAGCCATGGTCGGAAAGCTTGTTCGAGTTGGTAATTTGCACTCCAACTTTGTCAGGTCTCATACCACGTGCACCCGCTCAATGAAGCTTATTTTTAAGTCGTTACCATCTGCAACCTCAGCCAAATTGCTGACCACAGCCTCAACTCTCTTCTTTGAACTTGAAACGAGGTGTTGCTGTACGGTTTCTTGACTTGGCTTTGTTAAAAACAGCTCCCGAGACTACTTTGTCCCAAACACAGCTGATATAAACTGTGAATTTGTTCAAGCAGTTCCTTGGATGCGTAAGGTTTTCCGACAGACTGGTTTGAAGTCTGAGATGAAAATTGTATGTTCTGCTGCAAGGGCGGTTGCTGAGACGATGCAGGCGTGGACACAATTTCTTATCAGCTTCGTGCACGGCGTCTCCGACCGACTTCACTATCGAAATATCGCTAATTTCTCCACCTTGATACGGCCGTCTGGCGAGACAAGCGATTTAAAATTGTGCGAAAGCTTTCGATCTAGCAGGCAATTTCATTTTTTAAATGCCTCATTCGAGTGAGTTCATGGGATTGTCCTGAGAACATTTATTTTCCCATCTCACTTCTTTTTCAAGAAAGTTTACGATCGTGAAATTTCATATTTTAGATAATCTCACATGGAATGCTTCACGGTACAGATACTTTTACTTAAGTGAGCTCATGGTGTTTGATCACTGGTTTACAGAATGCAACTATTTTATTTGCCAATTTCGATCAGTTGAAAGATTTCGAGTTGAACGTGATCCTAAGCACCAAAATGAAACAAAATAAAATGCTAAAAGTCTTTCTGATTCACGATACATGTAAACATAACAAAATGAAAACAACAGGTCGTCAAACAGTCACGACACACTTGAATGAATGATCGACGTAAATTAGAGCAGCTGCAAACGCAAGACAACGTCTTCGATCGATTCCTGCGAGCACACTACTGTGCTGGCAGCCCGCCCATGTCGGCCGTTACTATGTTCCGCCCAGCCATCAGGAATCCCCCGCCTACTTCAGATGCTCCACTACCAATGGCAGGTCCTGAAGCTAACAACACGACTCCTACAGGACCCCGCCTACAAATTAGACTGAACCTGATTATAATTTTAAAGAGTTGTGATAGAAGCGCCGCTGCATATGTTGCGCTGCCGTCCTCGGGGCAGCACAAAATGATGCTCTCAGATGCGACTTCATGTCCACATCGATTGACACTCCGAACTCAAAGTCATAGTTGGAACATACAAGTCTTACGCGTGTTTGACACCGTAAGCACCAAGATCGTTGCTTAATTAAAGACGGGAGGAAACAACCCACATTTTATTCTGTTGCTTATTCTTCCTAACAGTGAGGATGCTCGTATCACACATGGTTTTTAAGATAAAGGACACATGCGCGTAATCCCAAGCGTTATTTTTTCCCACTTTCATCTGGTCTTTGAATATTTTATTAGTGCACAATCATTTTGCCAGACGAGGATGGGTTTATATGTGAAAATTGTTAACGCCGCTTGAGATTATGTTGACAATTCTTTTGTGTTAACTTCTGAGACAGTTTAATACCGGCGTCTTGTTCTACGTATGTGTGATATAATTCTGTCATTTGTGGCAATTCGTGCACTATTCATGTGATCATAACTCAATACAGCACTACGTTAATGCCATTTTGTACCATTACTATTATTGAAGTATTCTAAAATTCGACGTTATTGAATTTGTCTCTACTTGTTTTACTTGCTAACTTGCATACCGTCTGATGGATTTGTTGCTGATTGTCTCACGAAATCAAAGTGATTATTCCAACCAAATTAGTTGTCTCATGCTCGTAATAATTTCCAAAGGCCTAAAACGTTTCATCTTTGCTAAACGACCCAACTGTTCAACCTGTATATGTTAAGTTGTTAACATTAAGCTTTGTGTGCAAGACACACCATGAACAAGTTTTAAAGAGCTCTAGCCTACCGGAACTTATTTATGCAATTTCATACTTTTTCTATCAAACCTATATTTTTAGGATCGGGAGCTTGCGACGGTCTTCCACTGAAGCATGCAGTCGCGATGCTCTCGTAGACTTGAGAGCAACTACACTGAAAGCAGTCCTGACTGGTCTGTGACATAATTCCAGGGTGATAACGTTTTAAAAACTAGTCGTCACCAGAATCTTGGACGAATTTTTTTCTAATGTACTCGTAAGTAGGATGCGTCTCTTGTGAATATTACATTGAGGCACGTTTTTGTTGGGGCTTCATTGTTAATGTATGATGTAAAATAGCGATATGAAAAATAATGACTCGTTTTTTTCCGACAGTAAAGCTTTAATACATTTTATGACCGCCCTGATAATGCACATGTTTTTCATTATCAAATTGATGGACGCTGAAAATGACGCCGTCATCTAACATGTCTCATCAGTTGGCTGCTTCTTTCCGATGGCATTTAGCGGTGGCATCTTTTACTTTTTTTTACTGAAAATCCTGTCTTATTACGACACGAGATTGTGTGGACGGGCATGGTATTTTGCGTTATCATTCTTCCATCGGAGATCATATTCTAAAAAAATCTGATACTTCTATACATTGCAAATGGTGTGATTCTGTGGGATGATCTACAATAGCTCGATAACGCATTTTCAAAGTAGGCGCATAACGGTATACGTACGGAGATTTTAGTTTAGTTTATTAGTAAGCTAATTGTTTTCAAAGTACAGTCTAGTTAACGTTATTGGTAAGTTGATTGTTTTTGAAGTACAGTTACCACTGATGAAGGATACATTAACGAGCATATGTAAATCTTGGGGAGGACGATTTTGTAGGGTTAATGTTTAGAAGATTACATAATTTTAGATCATGATTCATGTGATGAGGGTGCAACTAGCGTACTGTACATAAACATATTACTTTAAACCATTTATCCCGATATTTCCTTTTACCAACATCTATCTTACAAATCAATATTATGTCAATAAATTTATTATCTTCTTCAAAAATATTTTCAATCTTGGTTAGTAGCTTCACTAAAATATAGCTTTAAGAAATTGTTTTAAAGATTTCGAGAAGTTATTCACGATATGTCGGCTGAACAGTGCTCTCTCTGGGATTTATAGTACAATGGAAGCACATATTTGGTACTGAGTACGTGTAGATGAATTGCATGTTACTAAAATTTCATAACCATGAATGTACACACGCAGTTGCAGTTAACAAAAATTTTAAATCGACATTTTCGTTTGTTATGCAGGTAAAGAGAGTACAGTTCTATCTTGATGATTTATCATGACAAAGGTAACATTAGCACTCAACGTTTTATGTCGGATGAATCAAACTGTTTAGATCCTGGGCATTGTTGTCTTAAGAGACACATAATTGTCGTCTTATGTGAATGCACATTGAATTTTTCTCATAATACCAAATGTGAATTACGAGTCAATTTCTTACACTATATCTTACCTATGGGGCCCTATTTTGGCATACCATACAGATGATATTGTAGCTACTGGAATATTTTGCTTGCAATTATCCGTGTATTTACCGTGGACCATTTCCATACCACACAATCTGCTTGACGAAATAACTGAAATTTTCATGCAAGTTGCGCGTAAAAGTTATTCAGACTGCGTGTTCTGAACAGTTTTGTGACGTAATTTTTTAACCTCACATCGTCTCAAACGGCTCAAACTCAGTGCTTATAGCTATCATCCTTGTGTGCACTACAAGACTCCGTGGGTCAAACCTGTTTTACTCTGCTGTCCAAGTAATATGAAGCAAGTATGAAATTGTTGGTTAATTCCAGCAAAGTAGCCGCATTTTCAGCCAAATTTCGTGTATTTCGAACATGAGAGTCTCGTATAATACAGTGGAAACGTGATGAGGGTACAGCACTTATATGTAAAGCCTCCCTACGTGTGCACTACACTTCACTGTTATTGTGGACGAAGGTCTGAATTTCCACACTTGTACTGAAACATTACTCGGGATACACGACGAAACACCAACAGAACTGAGTTAAAATTTCCGTAAACTTCAGTGGCACTTTAAAAGTGACAGTTCCAGGAGGCTTCTTCAAAAAATAGAAAATCGTATGCTAGATATAGAAAATAATATGGATGTTATTATTATCTATAACTAATGGCTTTCCTAGGTCTGAGGTTTTTCAAATTTGCTTGAGTTTAACGGGCGACTAGTCAGACTTATACAGTGCGTTATTTATACTTATATGGTTTGCGTATAGTGTTTGTTTGTTTTCTGGTTCTTTTTTTCTACATTTTTAGTAGCTATATTATTTAGACTAATAAATGTGTAATGCATTATTTATATACATTTTCAGGTAACGTAGTTTGTAAATTTGCTTGCTAACTTATATTCTACAGCTTTCATTATTCATATTTATGAAAACTGAAGGAAAAGTTAAAAAATAATTTTAAAATTGTAAACTTCACACATTGCAATTTTGATGCAATCACTGTTAAGCTTGTACCCGTGATATTAATTTTAATACTTACCTGAGGGTACGCCTACTATGGAGAGATTTATACAGGTATCTTTGAAAAATTATACGCCCTATAAAAACTAGCTAAGTGCAATGAACAATTTTGTCTTCTGGAAATGTCGAAAAAATTTCTAATGAAGAAAAACGTCATGGTCATTAGACTCAACGAACATTTAGCGAAAAAAAGTAATGGTCTGAAATTTAATCGAAGACCAAAGCTATGTATAAACTGCGAATGCACGAGCTTTAGAATCGCGAGTCTTTCATGACGAGGCTGGTAGTGATCAGGCGCAGTGCTCTTACGTGCACAAGAGGAAAAGTTAATAATGATTTTAAAATCAGTTTAAAAACTCATTCAGAGTTTTTCGTCAATTTTCTCGATGTACGTTACGTAACCCAGCTGCTAACTTCGTACAACGTTCTGCATGGAACATTGTATTAAACGTAGTACGAACTACTGCCATAGTGGTGAGGCTTTATACCTGTTTGTAAATACGAAGAAAGTGAAAAAGCTTTGAGGGCATAAGATGCCGTGGCTTATGATCAGACTTAGTTGGATTGATAACCTTCTGCTAGATTTCTGATTGAAATGCCATAAAGGACCGTAAAGATGTTTTCAAATACATTACCTATGATACTATATAATTCGCATTCTATGTTGCTGTACAAACGTTCGTACAAGTACTGGTACCAGGATTTCAACCGTAATGTCCCGTACATACGCGTTCACAGGCACTTGTACGGTCCATCATCGAATGCTCATAACCCTATCCAATGCATCCAAGTATAAGAGAACCGCAAAAATGTTGATAGAATTCACTGAAATTAATTTCATTACTCAAAAGGGAATACTTTTGACGCAAACTTTCTATTACAAGTCAACGTAATTTTTTTGCCATGAATATGTACTGAAATACCATTGCTGAGTTAACAATTCATAATTTTTTTTATCCAACCAGCACTTGGCGCAGGGCTAGTTGTGGCAGAGTTGGAAATCACTGAAGACACAAAACGGTGCCAGCAATCTTTGGAGAGTAGGTATTATTCGAGTGCAACTGATCAATAAAATGAAAATCGGAACGACGCTCGCACACTTGTGCATTAAGATTCAGTTGCTGTTGTTAGAATCAAGGTAGAAAGCGATTCTGGTAGTTTTTGGTACTACAAACATTTGAGTGGAAAATAGTGAGTATCCGATTGCCCTTGATTGCATTATGCATAACACACCACACACACAAACACAAAAACACACGCACACACACTTATATATGCATGTATAAATTTATATATGTGTAGAACATACCAAACATAATTGGTACATAATTGGGTTGCTTGGTCAGAAAAAGTGGGTTCAGTGAACACTCTGCCGCAAGAAAGTTTCAGTATATAATGTATATATAAAAGATGGCTTAGTCATTCTTATTTAACACTTGTTTTTCTTGCTACACATGCATTGATTTTCCCGTGGATTTAAGACCATATATGTAAGGCAAATCACACTGTATTCTGTATAAAGACCGATCGATTACCGCCAATGCAGCCAGCCGATCGAGGCCCTAAACCAGTTCTTGGTTTAAACTCATCTTTTGTATTATAACAAAACCAGCCAGAGCCAAAAAATCTGGACTTGCTGAGATCACTGGCTCGCACCGCTCTTATGAAGCAGTAAGACAAGATAACATGACTGAGAGATCGATCGAGCTCGAAATTTTTTGTGTGTGTTATCTTATGTAATGCATTCAAATTTACGAATTACATGACTAACACTGTATATAAGCCTTAAACTCGGAAAAAAATTATGTTTCGTAGCATTTCATTTGCATTTTATTATAGCTGTTCAAAAGAGTAACGTATGATTATTTAGATAAGGAAAGGTTTTTTATCTCTATTGTTCCTGAAGTCATGTCACAATTCGTTAAAGCATACGAGCCACTAATTTCTATTCCCTGATTCTCATGGATAAATCGTTCTGCCGGTGAGGCAAACCGGACCCAAGACCACGCTCGTTGATCGCTCAGTCAACACACAGACAACGTATTTATTTGCTAGTTTACAAGGAATACTTTTCCTTTACTCACAAAAAGTTCATTAGAAATTACTACTCGACTTTTAAACCCACGCATTCTTGGAGAATAATGCTTAAGGAAATTATATTAACACCCGCGGGTATTTTATTTTTTGTCTTCGGCAGATAGATTACTGGAATTTACATTAATAGGTTGTACCTCAACAGCATATCAAACGCCACCACGTTGAGCTCCCGGTGGCACCTGCACAATATAGGTAGCGACTGAGTAGTGAAGAGGTGGTGGGTCCCTAGTCGGGCAAGTCCAGAAACAAAAGCGGAAACCTGACGAACTTCTCTTGATGCATATGTGTACTCACTGCAAAAGTGAGCTGCAAAGCAATAAATGAATGACTAGTAGTGGAAAACAAGCCACTTATTCTGACAGTGGAACCTATTTCCTACAGTAAAACCTCTGCTGTGTTTTCGCGTTACCGTTCATCCTAAGTTGAGTTACTGCTCATCCTCAAAAGCATGCGCGCCACCGCTCAAATAATTTTGCTTAGTTACAAAAGTTTGAAAAGGTATAGAATAAGCTCATGTTTGTCCAGTTATTCCTCTGCCTGCTGGTGAACTTAGTAAATTAACTTTTTTAAAGGGTGCGATTCTTTAAACACACGTACGTAAATGAGTTGTTCATCAAATACACACGACACGTTTGCTTACTTACGCGTCTGAAGAACACACTTGCATGCAGACACATCCTCACCTTGAACAACTCTGAATAATACGAAATTTCTGCTGGAATTCACTGAGGACAATTTCATTAACTGACGTGGAACTCATTCGACTTGAGCTTTCTTTAGGCGTCAACGTAATTTTCTTACCGTGATTGCATACATGAAAATCTTTGATTCTGGTAATGATTCAAGTTCATGAGTTCTAGGTACATCACACCGTAAATCCTCGACGCAGTCTTGGCTGTAGGACATGAATGACGCACTGCGGGGCGGGTTTGTGGGCAAAAGTATATTTACTCAGCACCGAAAGCAGGAATTGTATTGTAGAAGGCACATAGAAAAAAGGAAAACGGAAGTTATGCTGCTGCACCCTGAAGCATCATCAACATTTTGAAACGTACGCCACTGATGAAGATGCGTACTTACATTTACTCACAGCAGAAAATTACTTTTAATTGATGTACAAAAAGTAGTGTTTCTACAGACCTACACTGTGCGTCCCGCCACAGGTAAAAACAACACAATAAGACATTTTTACGGTTCTTTCCTCGTTGTTGGTAAACAAATCACAGGGCTTCCTATCAATTTACTCGAAAAAGGCGTGGCTCATATGAAGGAAAATGTATGTAAATCTATCATAGATCTTCTACCGCTTGCAGTACGTGTTGGGGCTTTAACCTCAATTATTATATCATCTCTCGAACCTCAATTTGTCTGCTTTCCTGAACCCGGTCTTCTAACCCTTGCCTGAGATGATCGAAAACTCGGGCAAAACCACTGATAGAGATCAGACGAGATGCAGCCGTGCCTAATGTGGTATTTCATCTTACATGGTAAGTGGACGCAAAAAAGGCCTTCCATATGTATGCACTCCTCGCTAGTTAGACAAGGCGCACTCATACTTTCAGATCACAAAGAATATTTACATTGGTGATGAGAGATTCCTTTTGTCTGTAGGTGTTCATTCATTTATCCAAGTTAGAAACGCAATTTTTGTAAAATAATGAGTAAAGTAAAGTCAATTCAATCGTCAGGAAAATCTCACATATATGACATGAGCCGAAAATTATATTCAAATCGATTAAATGATTAAATTTTACTGCCTATGTAGTGAATTTTACTGTCCATGTAAAGTTCAACAGAGCATCTTCTGTGTTTTCTTCGTCTGATCATTTATGAGTAATTCTAAAGTTGTTCTTAAGTGCTTTAACACATGAAGGTTTTTTTTTACAGATTGCTCACTTGCTGTGTTACGACAGTAACTTCTTTGGAATAAATGTTGAATGTTTATTCTTTACTCTTACTTTGTATGTTACAGAAAATGTAACGTGAATTTTGTTACATCTTGATAAAAAATTGAAGAGGCTGATGGCAAATTATATTTCAGTGCGTGAACGCGTAAACCGTCACCATTAAATGCCTACTTGCATCGTAGGCCTAGTTCGAATTGAAATAATACGCTTAGACTAGTAAGAATTTATCATCATTGTCAAGTGCGTTAATCCCAAACTTGAAAAGCTGTAAACATCTCCTGAATGATAAAAGCAAATTTTGAAAAAAATTATTGCAACTTTTAAAATGTTAAATACTGTGACTTCATCCCTATGGTATTTTTCTCATCTGAATTCGACGCTCGTGTTCGTTTAAAAAATGTATATTGACACTTCCACCTCTTGTTAAAAAAATCGTCCGTTAAATAACGCTAAAATTCATCAGGAAGTTAACAGATTTTCAAATTTTGGCAAGGGGAAAATGTTTTAAAATCACTTGACTTCGTGGTATATAAATTTGTATCTTTAATGAAGAATTTTTTGTTTAAACTTTCGTATTTTTTGTAGACCCCTATGCGTTTTTTATTTACTGAAATAAAGACTATCATATGCATGTAAGGGTTGTGGCTTCCGCTCCAAGCAGCCAATCCCACATCAGTCATGGTCAGAAACTCAAAAGGAAGCTCAGCCTTTATGGATCAGTAAAATGCTGCCTAAGAAAGGGTTCTCGACCGATGAGTTTTTCTTGGTCTCCAAGAATGCAGTGATAATTTAATTGTCCTTCAGAATCAACGTGCAGTCTGGCCTCAAAATGAATGTTCAGTCTTGATCAAACGCGTTCTTCTAGTGTTTCTCATGCATGAAATCTATGAGAATATGAGTGCGTCATTAATCATTCTTTCCGCTATCCACCGTGCCGATGTGAGTTTCGAATTCCATCGTGTGGAAAGTGTTTGATTTATGTTTTTTCTGATTGCTGCATGTTTATTAGTAGAATTCATGTAAATGTTTCCTAGATTTACGGAAAACTTCAAAAATCCTTAAAACAGAGATGAACTTGCGCAATGTAATCAACACTTGAATGCACAACAATGACCGTAGAATTTTTATATTTAATGCTTAATGATATTCCCGACTTCGCAAAATGATGGCAAAGTGCACTGTTACTCCATGTAAATTTTACAATAGAAAATGGCTTTCATCGAACAATTTTTGTTATAGGTTCATAAGCACTGACGTACCTGTATCATGGTAGTTACCAACTCTGCATGCTGCCGTTGAATCTACTGGAGATGGCGGGGGAGAATCAACCGTTTCTACGTCGATAAATTCTTCATTTTCAATACTAGAACTAAAACGAGCTCCTACTGAATTGTGTCCACATGGCTTGAGCGATGTCAGGTCTTCCTCCTGTGGTCCAGGGTACTGGAACCATAACGGGAAATGAGTCCTGAGATGCAATTCGTTCTCTTGATGATCGTTTGTCACTTTGTAAAGTTGAAAAGCACTGTTTTCTGCAGTTTTTGTACTCATACATATTGATTGAAAGTTATTACCGTGAATATTCTTGTTGAATGCGTTTGATGGAATGGCGACCATGCGAACGGGAGTGGGTCTCTCCACTTTTGTAGGAACAATAGTTGAATCTTTTAATTCTGCATTATATGGTGTGCGTTCTAAGCTATCGAAATCGCGATTAGATGGTAGACAGGGCCACAGTCTTCGATGTTCACTGTAATTCTTGATTTTGCATTCTTGTTTACCATGCAAAAATGACATTGAATGAATTGTCTTTTCCTCCTGCGTACTGATGAAGTTTATAGAATCTTTTCTTCTTAAGCGATTTTTCACCAACGCAGTATATTTCTGTGGTTTTTGGGTCATCTCTACGTCACATTTGATGGTTGACAAAATGTCTTCGTGAGAGGTTTGGCAAATTCTCTTATGAGTTACATTAGAGTTGGCCAACATTTCCGAATAAGAGTCACAGTGCATATGACCGACTCCGCAGCATGGGAAGGCTGCAGAGTTAGGAAGTTTAACGCTAATATCACGGAAGTGCTCGTTGGTACTTGACTTACTGATGAGCACCGGTTGCTCTCTGTCACAGACACTACCGAGCTCTTGTTTCGCACCCGGAGCACAGTCTCGTTGCAAAGAACTAATCAACTTCATGTTGCACGAACTAGCTTTAGCTATTGCCTGGCCCTCTTCAATCAAGGTTGGCTACCGAATGCCTATACTGTCGGCAGAGCCTGCCCATATATAGGATTAACCACAAAGCAAAAGCTACAGGAAGACGGAAGTGGCTTGGACATTCACGCAATGAATGGCTCGGCGGACTGTTAAGCCCGGGTCAGCAGAGACGCTACGGTTACGTTGCTTGGTGGCTCGAGCTTGCCATTGTTCGTAAAAGCCATCATGAATTTGTTTTTGATTCTGGGTATAGAAATACTTCCGTGTCACGTGTCACAGCATAGTACATTGTGGGAAGAATGAACGTTCGATCTTTATTTATGCCCATTTTGAGTGAACTTTCTGCTATGCCATCTTCATTCCTATAAATCACTCGTTTTATACATAGTAAACATTTAATGCGCTGTCGAACAGAATCAAAGTTGTTTCAATTCTTGAAGCAATGTGAGTAAATCGGTCATCAGACTTTACTCACGCAAAATAAAAATAGTCTGAATATAATATCTAATTTCAAATATATTCAATAATTTAAAACATAGTCAAATGCATGGCAATAGTTTTTTGACTGTTTCATTACAATATGAAAATCTAATTAAGAAATTATATTATCACTACATAAAAATTGCTCATCGATTGTTGCTAACTCTTCAGAAATTTCTTATGGATTTGTTATTTAAGTGCAATATATTAATCGACCAACTGCCATATGTATTATGTACAGTATCTATTCATTTAGAATTTTTTAACTTTTAACTATGTTTTATTGGGTGAGTTGAGATGACCCAGACCAGGATGCAATCAGGATATGTCAGGAACTGTTCCTGCAATCAGGAACCGCTTTCTTCCGATCACAGATTCCCGAGGACGCGTGGCTGTGGTTTGTGGTGGACGAGGTCAGTTCTGTACCCTGAATCATGCACGAAACTGTTCAATCATCCCCGCGTCCAGGTGGTGTACCAAAAGTCCCCATGTGTACGAGTGAGAGAGCAATGCAAGCAAAGTATAATTGATTGCCGCATATTATGGGCCATTTCGTTGCACGGCAAGAAATGGTCTTTCACGTATGGGTAGTGTATTTCTACATACTCGTATTTGATAAGCAAGTGATTATACAGGGTGTCTCAAAAAAATGTACTCACCCTTTAACCGTTGCTAACATGCTGTCTTCTTTGTGTTGCAGGTGTGAGGTTCGAACCTTTGCGAACATGATTCTTTAATCACATTTAATCATGTTCGCAAAGGTTCGAACCTCACACCTGCAACACAAAGAAGACAGCATGTTAGCAACGGTTAAAGGGTGAGTACATTTTTTTTGAGACACCTGTATTTGAAGTGTAGTCTTCTAAAGGGTTCTTGGCATCTTAATATATTTTCCGGTGCATAGTAGCCAGTACCTTCAAGTGATCCTAGCAAGTGTTGAAATATTTCTGTGGAAATGAGGAATTTTTGAATGATGCCTCATACAAAAAAGGTTTAAAAATTGAATGATTTGATATCTTTTGTAATACAGGGTGTGCCAACATAACTTAATTTTTCCAAAGCAAAGCGCTGTGATAAAAGGAAGCTATGTTGCTTCATCCTGTATTCGCTAATTCTAGTTTGATAGGAACTGCAAGTCAGAAATCGTTTTTGCATGGGCGTGATTGTTTTGTCCCTCAATAGAAGATAAGCCATTTAGGGTTTATCTCAAGTCATTTTTGAAGTAGCTGACAACAGATTGATCATAAAAAATATTTTTGAGCGCATAGTCTCACAAATTAATAGTGGTGGGTGGGAAATACTTTGAACTAATGCTCGTTAAGCTGGGACAATCTTCGTTAGAGGTTCGCACGGCAACTAAGTACCACTGGACTTCTTGTTAACCTAGCGATCGTCGCGTGCCTGCACGATTGCTGATCAATCGATTCACTCATTTTTTTTGTCCTCATGACGGGCAGAGAGACATGCCGGACGTAAAAGATTCGCGGTTGTGGACGTTGATTCGGGGACTGCAAGTGCAAAAGACCTGCGGTTGCCATAGTTGACCGCGCAGTGCACCACACGCTTTACCACTTCTGACCACACTTCTCCAAAGGGTACAGGAACACGCACAATGAACGGGACAAATCCCTATCTACCCATCTCGATATTTGACTTTAAATAAAGCAGCTGTACACGGACAATGCCGTGGCAGCTACAGCACTGCCTGAGTAGTGCGGGTCTTGACTTATAGTCGTTGTGACGGAGTTGATAGTTTCATTCTATATAATGGAATATAAAATTGTTTCTCAGTTTATATTGTGCGCTAAATATGTCTTCTTCCAAATCAAAACTGATCCCTAGACCAAGTATCAGTGTAACTACCAAGTATTAAATTCTGGATCTTGAAAAGATCTTATGCCTAAGGAAATGTAGTCTTGAGTTACTTGTGTTTTTGTACCCGACTTCGTGCAACATATTCCACCTAAGTCACATATATTTTACTACTTGGGATAGAAAGATCATCAAATTCCATTCATAATTTGCGGAACTAAAATACTAAAAAATTCGAAATTAAAAACTGAAACCAACACTTTTTCTTTCGTAGTCTCGGCAATAAATTTCTTCATAATTTGTATCATTATCCTTAATTACGTAGCGGCTAACAGCGCTTTGCTCCTCATGAAGGCAGGCGCACGAATTACACAGTATACAGTACGGTCTAAAGTTTAAAAATTACTAATTGCCTCGGCAGACGCGTGACAGTGACATTTAATCAGTTGGCGCTGCTGACATTTCCTATAGCTGGGTTAGGGCTCGCCTTTTTATCATCTAAATATGATACGACGGAAAATAATTATCACCTCCTGCAGGCAGCTCTGCATGATATTTATTACTCATGACTTCGTGTAAAACTTTTTTTTAAACAACATCTGATCAAAGTTTATATTCAGAAGCTGGGTTTTCTAACTGAAGTTCGTCTTTGAGAAGAGCGGTTACAGGCTGAGTGCATTTTTTGAATGTGATTTCCAAGGTGAAGACCATTTAGTGAAACACTGTTTTTAGTTGATATCTGAGACCACAAATGTCATTTACTTATTTGTAAATATTTTAATTCTGTGGCGTATCATTATCTAACACATCTACAAATATTGTCCATGTTTGCGGATAACTTACTCAGCAACAGTGCATTAAAACTCTAATATTCACGGAAGAAACTGTTCATTTGAATCTGCTCACAATATAAAGTGACATTGGGAAAAAGTTGCATGCGTCATAATGACAAACTTGGATGTTTAAATCACATTATTCAAGTACACATTAATGACAAGTGATTTTTTCAGTCCTTACACCTATTTTTAAGAGATTTAATTTTTTTTATAAATTATGTTCTCTCGATAGGTTTTTGCAAACGTAGGTACATACTACAGCGACGCTGCAGTCAACATGATTGGTAATATAATACAAACTGCCTCACTTAGAATCTTCTAGAGCTTCAGATTGAAATACATTTGTGCTTGAATCTATTACCCTCTCCTCATTGAACACAATTACAGCACTTCGCAAGCGTCTATTGCAAATTTTTCACTTTTGAATGAAATGGTGGGATCAATTCTCACTGGATCTTCTGGAACTCAAACTGTAGCCGTGTTACCGCTGCAGTGATGGTCGACGCCACCAAAGTATGGCACTGTGGAGGTCCGGGCGCTGGGTACAATGTCACAAGCGCGGTCTTTGTGGGATATCAACAAAATTTGACATCTTGTGCAAGTGCAATTTTGAAATTTCACTACTGGGAAACAGCAGGTATCACGTCATATCCACCAGTACCAGTAAACGTTTATAGCAAGTTTACTACGAGTATATACTTATGTTGTATACTTATACCATTAAGAATATCCGTTACATTACTTGTGCTCGATATTGATGACGTGATTTATAAGTTCGTTAATAACTCATAAGCATAAGTTAGATTCGAAAATATCTTTGTTAATTCCAAAAGCTCCTTATATAGTTAAGAAGTCATTATCAATTTTTAGGTCACGTGTCATAATTTTCCGAGAAAGGAGAATATTTATGAATTAACACGAAGTAAATATTGTTTTCGTTATTAATTCACAAATATCTTATTTATTTAACTGTGTTGTTGATTTATGTAGGCCAACGTATTATCTAACAATTATTTAACCCGAACTCATCAGGATTCAAATTTATTTCAGAAGAACTTCCTGAAATTTGGAAATCAATTGAATTCTTTGAACAATTGTGGACTAAGCATGAAAACATAATTCACAAGAGTGAGAATGTAGATTGTTTAAGTATCCATTCTCTTTTGCTTTCAATTTGGTTGTAACGTAGCCTCTCCACCAGTAATCCATGCAGTTTATGTGGTTCAGTTTGAATCTACGTGCACTTGTTTTGCTTACTCGTGTTCTCCACATCTCCCTCTGCACATCTCGCTGATTGTCCTTCACTCTTCTACCCTCGTTAGAGCTCGTGCCATTTCCCCTTCCTTCTGTGTGTCTGTGTCCCCTGTCTGCCCTCCGCCCGCATATCCACTTGTTTGCATTTTGAATTAGCGTACTCTGGCCTTTCATTTATCCGTGTCCGCTGTATTCTCTTATTCCATCCGGCTGTCATCTGGCAAATTCATGAGACTGTGTACAATATGCCTATTATAATTGCGAACATCTTCGTTCATCGACATGTTTAACGCTCACTTTGGCGTTTGGAGCACAATTATTTCTAAATTCTCTGGATTCCATCAATTTCTTGTCATATTTTAATTCAACTTTTTTACATGTAAGAGCGCTTGTTCGCTTTCTCTCCCTTATATTTATTTTACTTTTTGAATTCTGTTTTCACCACACAGCGAAGACAAAATAGTTTCGTTTGTATATTATATGAACTGCTCGCCCTCAATGTTCATTGCGCATTGCACATTATTCTAATTTACTATATTCTTCTTTTTTTGTGTTAATTCATTGACTCAAATCGTTTCACTGGCTTATCATGCCTAACATTCGACATCATGTAAGCTATATATGTTTTCTCTCAAGGACACACCACTCACTCATATTTCTCTAAAATTCCTCAAAATTCTGTCTCTTACATTCCCTCCCTTCCCACACGTTACAGTCGTTCACTTGGCTCCAGCATCTCCCGCTTTCGGTGCGTTACCCTCAGCTGCCTCTCGCTCGCAGCTCGCATTATGCCGACCATAATGAGGAGCGGAGCCAGGCCGCGGTCCGCACCGAAACAATCGATACCTCCCACGCCCGCCTGCCGCAGCCTTCAGAGCCTCTCAAGCCTGTTCGCCCTCACTTCCAGTCACTGTAGGGCTGTCAAGCCAAAAACTTATGTACGCTGACACTTCTCTTGTTTCGTCTCTTACAGAAGGTAGTCAGACACTGAAAACAGTTGCGACTCTTTAGTGTGAATAAAGTACAGAGGCAGTGATGTTTAGCGCATCTTTTGTCCTCTTTTCAATCAGCGTATCTCAAACCTGCGTCTATAATTTCGAGTGTAAATCAAAGTCTGCAGGTTCCCTGAATACCTCTTGAACTTAGGTTTCCTTGCAGGACTCATTGTATGATTTTGTACTATCCTGCTAAGTAATAGCTTGTACTTACAATGCATTTACTATGACCAATTTTTCTATTGTGATATTCTCACTAAGAGCCGTTGAGAGATATAATTCAAATCACTGTGTCTAAACAACATACAATATTTTGTAGGTGTAAAATTTCTAAACTCTTATTTACTAATATTTTTCCCATTATTAACTCAGGATTACAACAGTACTTACACTCGTATCAAAAGCATTTGCAATATGTTCACCTCGGTAACTTATATATAAGCGCCAGTGTTAAAAATTCATTCCTCTATTTGATAAAATAATTAGCTCTATTGAAATTATCATTGCTCTACACATTCAGTTTTGATTATCTTTTCTCCCTCTCTGTATGTAAAGTCAGCTAAAATAACGCTATATAGTAAGAAACCATACGTAAAATTGCACATAATTTAGCAAATAACTTGAAATTACTTACATTGATTAGAGCTTCTTCTGTACTTATAAAAACTGACCATTCATGTCTATATCATTATGAGGTGTCACGATTCAATAAATAATTAATTATTCATATAAACGACGTCATTACCGTCGGTTTCAAGTTGAATTTTCTGAGACGAGGGTGTTGACTTTATTGGAAGGAATTGAAAAATATTCCCTTTAATATATTTCCTTTAATATATCCCTTTACTATTGAAAAAATTATAACAGGGATAAGGACATCACATACGGATTGGAAATATGATTTCAGAAATAATGATATTACTTGCGAATTAGAGAAATTATATTAGGAGTAAAGATATCACTTACGGATGAGACATCAGATTAGTAATGAAGATATCACTTCAGGATTGTAGAAATGATTAGGAATAAAGATATTATTTTAGCATTGTACAGATTGCATTAGAAATATAAATATCGCTTTAGGATTTTAGAAATGATGTTAAGGAGAAAATATTACTGCAGGGGCTACAAAATAATTGATTATTTTGCATTAATTATTACTGCAGGGGCTACAACTTCGAAAGCCACAAGCAGAAGCAGAATAATACGCTCTACCTGAGCGTACGGTTATATTCACTAGCGAGTTACTTGCATTAATGCACTTAGCTACACTCACAATGCCCGGTATACCTACTCTGAACCAGGATCGAGATTGCAATATTTGGAATTACCATGCGCAATAATGATCAAAAGATTGATGAAAACGAAAGTGGAAAACCTTTTCGGATACAAGGACAAAATAGGTGTAAAAATGCGACTTACTTGCCTTTCTGGTATATATACAAAGTGTAAGTTTATATTTTTGATTAACTAGTCCATTAAATTGCACTGGTTTACTTTGAAATGCTTTTATTACAGATTATTGTTGCAATTTTTCTTATGCCCTCTCCAACCATATCTTAAAGAGCAAACACTGGCGATTATTTTTTAATTTGCGCGTGAATGTGTTAGGGAACTGCTGCTGTATTGTGTTACAATACAGCCACACCTTGATGGTAAAACTCCTCAAGTGTCGACTCAGAGCAAGTAGTTCTGCGGGTCGAATCTTCTCTTAAATTATAGGCTGATGCCGAGCAGTGTTCGTTTGCGCTTAGCGTTCGTTCGTGTATCATCCCTTAAAACAAACGGAGAAAGTTGATCTACGAGGAAATTACAAAATTACTTCTTGCACAGCTATTCTTCATCCTTTATCTGCAACCCATCAAGGTACTATACATATACTGTGTACACTATATTTTCTGTGGCAATTCCTCATACCGCAGTGGTGTCACTATGTTCTACTCTGTTGAAACAGTATAATATGCAAATATGTATTATATATTCTGTTGTAATTCATTTGAAGTATCATGCTGTTTTAAATCGTTGTTACAACAAGCAATACTTTTTATTTTGAATAAGGGGTTTTCAACTTCAAGTAAATCTTATCAATGATTAAATCGAAATAAATACGGATTCAATGTACATTTATTCATTATTGTACCGTATAAAACACAGTTCTTTTTAATTTAGCCACATTTTATATTAAAGTTATTTATTTCAATATTTTGTTTTGCAGTTATAATTGTAATTTTGTAAAGCCAATACGTATTTTATTCGTTATGAAAGTTTAATTTAATCAACCTGTTTCCTAAAGTTGAATGTCATTAAATTTTAGGCGCTTTTCAATGTTAAACCTGGACCTATTTAGTACATCCAAGTTAAAAGGAACATTGGTGATTACGTCACAGTATATACAATTAATGGAGATTTTATCGCCCGTAATGATGTAACCCTTGGAAGAAACCCAGCCCTCATGGATGCTATAACTCGTCACACTAAAACCGTTCTATAATGAAACAGTGTGGTAGAGCTGGTACAAAATTGATAGGTCTTTTATTCGTTTCTAGAGCGGATATTGCGGCTGCGTTCATCGTAAGTTCTTGAGTTTCTGTGCACTCTTGCCTCAGTTTGTTGACTTCCCCCATGATGCTGCGAGCTCACCTCGACACACACCTCGAGCCTGTATAGTTCCCGACTCTCTCGCTCCCCATTGTCCGGCTCCTCAACTCTGCGCTTCGAAACATTTCGTCTGAGCTCAGTTAAATAAATCACATTAACTGATGATTAACGAGGCTCCTCGGAGCAGCTTCGATCCCTTGGTTAATAGAACTCCAAATTAATGACACCTCCTGCGCTCTTTGCTGCATTTGACTGAATTTCCACCAGTGCTGCTGCTGCTGCTGTGGCATCTGCGAGCTCGTTTCAGCAGTCAAGCTGCTTTATTTTTCATTGAATGTATAGATTGTATGCATTCATACGCACGCAAACATGACATGACTGGCTATGCAATCATCTTATTGCTCGTGCTGGGTTCGCTCATTTTTCGTTGCATGGGTTGACAATCCTAATTTGTGTCACTTATTCTAAGCTGAGGTAAGTCACACTACATGTAGAAAATTTTGTTATTATTGTTTGTGAATATTCACGTACGTTACAGCTTTTTTGCATCTTAGACGTTTGATTTCATTCTGCATTCCAATGTGTTTGTTTTGGAGTTTACAAATGTGTACATGTACTCTCAAAAGTTCAGTAAATGCTAAATATAAGCATAAAATATTTCATACTATGGGGTGAAGCCCATTGACGTACCAAACTCGCTTTCACTAGCAGAATTAGTGATGCTCGTAACGAGGCACAATTTTGCTCTATGTTAAGAGAAGTTTCCAACTTACAAAACCGTCAACAATTGACGGCATAGAAGTAAGTCGGTTTGCTTTCTTGGCCCTCTAGAAAGATCGCTTTCGTTTGGTGAAGCTAGAGATTTGTTCCATGTTTTCCAGTCTGGTTCGCCCCGTATTAATGAGGGTAATCGGCTTTACCTGCGTGTTCTCCTGAAAGGAGGGATCACTTGGCAAACCACTAATGATTTATTCCTGCCATAATGGAAAACTTGGCCATCATCTTTCATCGAAGTCCACATGCGAACAACAAATGCTGCGTGCGCTGCTGTTCAAATGGAAAAATCGCAAAAATCGAATGGCAGCATTAATAATCTAAGACAAATTGATCTTACACTAAATCTACCTCTGCACGCTGCTTTCGGTAGTTTCAGCGTACTGATAAACAACTACTTGGAACTGTGATGGAAAAGGTCTGTCATTTTCCTCTCAATGTAAGACTGGTATGGAGGAGTTAAGAGAAGCATTGTAATCTAAGACTTCGAAACCTGACGAATGTTTATGTGAGTTTCCTATACATATATGACTGTGCACAAGCAAAATATTGCGGGACAAGCCGTTCATTTCTGATCGATAACATATTTGTCTCTCCAATCAGTGAAATAATTGTGTTGAAATAGTGCAAAATTTTAAGCTATGAAAAACAATCTTATGAAGTCGAAAAAAGAATCTCCAAAATGTAAATCAGTGACAAAAAATTGTCACGTACGGAGTAATAATACAGATTAAACAATATAACTGAGCAATAAATGATTTTCACGATGTCACACCTATATATGTTTTTACATTTTAAAATCAAGTGTTGAAAATTAATAAAAAAGCGTTGATGAATTTTAGTTATTCTAAATTGATTATTTTCATTTGGTCGATGAACAGCGCCAATGGGCGGGGCTTTGACATTACTACCTGGGAGGTTTCAATTGTGAAGTTGGACCTGAGAGACTAATAATTCATTGGGTTACGAGCATAAAGAAATATATACTAAGCTTTCGCAACAAGATCATTAGGAATTCCTTGCTCGAAGGCCCATAGATCTCCCGGTCTGTAGCACCGCCTCGCTTTATTGAATTTAGGTTCTCTCGCAGCACTCACTCCAGGATGCAAGTCTAACTGTGCTCCACTCTGAGCCTCCTTCCCTGCATGCGCAACGCTTGCAGGTCATCAATGAAGGCAACGATCCAAGTTCTGTAACTGTATACTCTAAGATTATGGACACTTTGTCAATCAGAAAATTTCAGTAATTTCTGGTATTAAGAAAAAATCGTCTTCTATTCCAGGCAGATTTACGGATTGAAGATGTTAGGATTGCAGTTTAATATTTAAAGTGGTCTTAGAGCACATCAAGGGAAAGTATGCACTTAACGATTTCTTATGTTCAGGAAATTATCATGAAAGCGTGTATTTATTTATTACACCAGCATCATAATTTTTCGCTCAAATACCACTGAAATACACTTATTTACTCATAACTCAAATTTAATACGTATTTTTGTTCCCCATGAACCACATAAGTTTTTATCCCTGCTGTTCTAAATTCACTTTCATATACGATTCATCCACAAATAAGCAAAATTAACGACTCGCTGAGCTCGCTTGTGTTTGCTGAGAAGGTTACGTATTTCCATCTCAACGTTTAAAGGAAACAAACACAAGTCTTCCATTAATTGGCATGACTTGAAGCGATGGCTCACACCCTCCCTGGCAGAAAGCGTCGCGCCAATAGCACAAGTTTATGCCACGCTGCTGTTGCTGCGGCCACCTCGACTTGCCTCCTCTTAATTCTAATTTACACTTGAGTTGAAAAGTTTTGCTGTGGTGTAAATAGGTTTATTGGTGAAGTTTCGGACTCGAATACAGGCTTACACTCTTCGATGGCGTTTGCGGCGACAAACGGCCCAAGTTGCCGAAATAACGAGTGGTCGACTGCGACGCTCGCGCACTCGGCTTTTGCAAGACAACCAAAGCTGAGGAAAGTCATACATCGTGTGTGCTCTAAGTGGATTACATCATGCCTTCTCTGCTTGCCAGACTGCGAGGCGACCTTGCTCCTCAATACTGACTCGTTTTAGCTTCCATGTGGAATATTGGTCACTTTCAGCCGTGTGTTTAAATAGCACGAGTTTTAGTTGCATTTTTTTGACAGCGACTTTAAAACTGATATGATATTTCAACTTAGAGAACCTTACAAATGATATCTGAAGTTTTTGTGATGACAGATGTGATGGAAAATGCATATTTTCTGCATGCAAAAGCGATTAAATTATTTCTGATGTTATCGATTTAGTTTCCGTGAGTGCTGTATTTATTCTTGAATAAGGCTGAAGTATTACCTCAGAAACAAAAAGACGAGAATCCGGCGAAGTATCATATACCCTTTGAGGTCTCTTGAAATGCTGTCTGTGAGCCAAGTTCTACGTATTTTGGCTTTGCTGTGAAGAGGCACCAGCAACACAAAGTTCCCTCATCCCTTGGTGTTTCTGGCGAGCAATCTGGGGCCCTAACCATCGGCTTCATTAGTCATTCCTCGCACTCTTTGCCTGTGGTCATTATTTCTTCTCCTCCTACGCCACGACTTACGTCCCTGCATCTCCAACACCCCACCACACCACCTGCACCCGACCACCAAGCGTCCACGACATGCACCCCACACCAAAAGTCCAGCACTCACCTACACTCCATCCTCAACATCTTCCACCCATGCTTTCATTCTTTCGTCAATTTCCACGTTCGAATAAAGCCACAAACTCCCATATCTTCATTATAAATATAAGTATCCACTAATGTAATGAGATTATAAACAACTGGATTCATGTTATGAACTACTCATCATTTAAAAGAGCGGAATTATCAAAGCGATTAGAAGTAGTATAAGCCCTAGGCATAGTTTCCAGGACCCTCGTGCTAGCTCGCCCTGCCTATTGTTTGGAAATCTCGTACTGTCCAGTGAGAGAGGGTCAGCTGAACAACAACGCAGGGAATTTGGTGAAATACTTATTCAGTGAGTCATGAATACTTCTACGACAAAGAAATATCAGATATTAATTAAAACTAATATCTGGTCTTACTTGTAATACCACACTAATTAAATTTGTTACGAGATGTTTAAATTATTTTCATTACATCATTACTGGTACCTTAAGTTACCAAGTATAATCACATATTCAGTTTTTCTTTAGTTTTGGATATAATGAGCGACAATATAATGCTTGATTATCGTTCAAATTTCGTGATTTCCCACTGGTTGTCTAAACATATACGAGAGTGAGACTTATTCCAGTTTTCTGCTTAACGTTAGGTCTTCATTTGCTGCTCTTGCAACTCTTTATTCTTTTTCTTATTTTATTACTAAAATAATAATGCTCTAAAAGTATCGTTATTTGAGACACTGAATACTTGGATCTTGCGTCCTAAATGTTTACTCAATTATGGTTCAGGTACATAGTCTAACGATTACCAGTATTTTTCAATTCAGTAACTGGGGACGGAAGATTTTTGTCAGCGAAAATTCAAAACAAGAACCATTAGAAGTAGCAGGAAAAGAATCGACAGCCCGATTCAGAAAAAAATTGTATCATTCAATTTATAAATTAAACTCATAATAACTTGTTGAGGTGAAACTTCATCATAGCTTAACAAATTAGAAAATAACTTCGAGAAGTTTGATATTTCTCAATATATTTGGGACATTCGATTGACTTATTAATTGAGAATGAACATAAGAGACGTCGGTACGCAAAGCTGGTAGTTTTTCGAAAGTTTTGACAGGCAAATTGGCGATAAAATATGTAGATGTTAAAACACTTCTCTCTATGCCGGGGAATCCGCAGACCAGAGGTATGAAGAAGCCAACCTGTAACGGTCATGCTCTTATTGACCAAGTTTATGGGCTTATTGATTTTCCAAGGCAATTCCTTCTTCCAGGCCATAAACTGTTCCATTCGCTCATCAGGATGAGGTTCCTTTGCTTCCAGAACGTCAGGCGTCCTCGCCCAGTGTTCAGATGTCCTCTGTAATATCACCGTGCTTCAGTCCCAGGTGCTTTTCTCGTGTTTGCTCTTACAATTGAGGACTAAAGAGCTCATAACGCTAGATTTTAATTTTAATCAGTAAGTAATATGATTATTACAGTAGAGAAATTAAGTCTCACGCATAACTGACGATCGCTTCAAATCCGAGCGAAAAGCAAGTTTTGTTATCCTCAAGAGACAATACCCAATTACTCCACTTTTGTGCGTATTCATACACGAGTCTGTTGCTTTTGTTAAATTTTTAGCTTTTTCTCGAACTGATTTTTAGCTAAATTAGAGCATCATTTCCAAGACACTATCTCAAGTAAGCAATAGGGCTTACAAAAGTTGCAAGTTTTTCACTTAAGAACAAGCAAAATACCACGTGCTTTTAGCTTTGTTATTAGGGTAAGAAAGTTTCCTGCAAGTTTCTGAGTGAATTTGACGATCACAGCCAATTCGTGCCATACTTATGGAACTTTAAAAACACAAGTAAAAGCTCAAAAGCATAGATAGATATTCCTTACTGGTTCTCTTCAACTGTTAGCTCATAAACGATCTAGAAATATTGAAACTATAACTTAAATCAATTACAAGTCGTAAACACCGGCAAATGGTTACTAGAACTGGATAATGATTACATTAAATCATCTCACGATTTTTACACAGAACATTTATACTGGTGTATGATTCAAAACAATGTCGTTAACACATGCGATTTTGGTATTTTTCTTAATTTTATTCTGCTGATTTTAAAGCAAGAACTAGGCCAATTTTCTTGGCATGATTGATAAGACTTTTTCTTTTCGTTGCTAAATAAGTATTTGAAATGCATTCTATAAACACTTGCACTGATGCCCATGTTACAGCTTTACCATGACTTGTGCAAAGTATGCTGCGACATGTTCTGCTCATGTTTATTCACAAGAACTTTCATTTATATCTCAAGTGCAGTAGAAGTGCAGGGTTTGAGGCCTCGAGCGAGCTTCAAGATGTATTCATGAGAGTCAGGTGTTCGAAGCAAGTAGTTTTTGCGTCCCTCACAGTAGGGCAACGAAAACTTCTGGAACCAAAGAACTGAGAAGCCTCTTCTTCTGTATGTAATACATTTCCTCAAACGGTGTAGGAAGCCAAATTTGTTAGGTGTATCACTTTGATTTTCAATAATACAACGTTCTTTGCAATCACTGTGTGCTTTCCATACCTTATGAAGAAAGTGAGAATTTTTGAATTACATAATTATTAACGATGCTTTGCTTTTGCAATAATGTTGCTGTAGTTGTGCAATATATCTCGCACTCGCGCACATAGAAGCTGTTTCATAATTTAAATTGGACCGTGCACTTGGCTGTGATGCATTCCCTCATTTGGAGCAGGAGTTCTTCATCATGACTGGGAGCGAAAGCCCAAGGCATGCGTGAGGAGAGTATTTAGTGAGCTGTGTTGCGAGGGGGCGGAATATATCTTCAAGTCCAGCAGCATCCGTCTCTTCCCTCGCCTGCTTTCATTGCGTAGGCCTGTATAACTTTGGTGCAGTAATTAGAATTTCTAGGAGAGTAGGCCTGACCAAATATCGTGTCTGTCCCATACAGAATAAATTAACTCCTCTATCCCTCTCACTTTGACAGTTTCGTCTTTCCGGTTCTCTCCCATTGGTGTCATACTCCACAGACTTGTTCAGTTCGATGCTGCCTCCGACTTGCGCTCTTCTGCACCGCTTCACTAGAGCTCCAAACCTCTTGTCTCGAAAGATACGAGGTTTACGGCGCCTTGGCTAGGCCAGTTCACACATTAAGAGTTTTGGACTTTTCCACATTTCCGTTTGTTTTCTATTTGTGCAATATTCGTCTGTGGAGGATGCTTTAAGGTCGCCAACGCCGTTGAATGGCGAAGAGATTTGAGCTTTACGGCATGGATGGAGTTTCAGGGGTGAGACAACTTCTGAGATTGAGGAAACGAAACTATGGAAATAGCTGTGCGATAC
This sequence comes from Trinorchestia longiramus, assembly GCA_006783055.1. Lineage (NCBI taxonomy): Eukaryota > Metazoa > Arthropoda > Malacostraca > Amphipoda > Talitridae > Trinorchestia > Trinorchestia longiramus. The sequence continues at coordinate 106,723 of VCRD01000142.1, forward strand.
AGAGTGGAATACACAAGAAAAACTTCACAATAAAGTATACTTATAATTTTCAGTAATTTGAAACCGTCGTGAGGTGAAATTCGGGAAAAAATGGTTACGTATGATTTCAACGATTCAACAATTACCACATTTGTGTCTTCATTCATACACTTTATTATATTTTTTTGCAAAAAAAATTTTTCCCTGATTTTCACCAGCTGGAGCTACATGTTGATCTCAGACTTGAAGTAAAAGCAGATATCTGAAAAACAAGCTTGTTGCCTCTTAGTTGCTTAGTCAATAAAATCACTTGCCAATCTGAAACCAAGTTCATAAATTATCTTTCTGTTTTGAAAAACTGTCCTGATATTTGCTTATTTGTTTAACCCTTTGAAATTCATTAAGGCAAAGGAGTTTTAGAGTGTACGTCCATTTATAATAGGAGTTTCTACAAAGCCTGTGTATTTGAAGTGTTACTTCGAGGCCATTGTAGTCTTCAGCCGAAGAAATGGAAGTCTGAGAGTGTAAGATCAGAACCAGGAGCCCTGTGGTAGTTTTCAAATGATCCAATTCTTATTTCTAAAGAAACGTAACGTATTTGGCCCTTCAAACCGTTGACCAATTTGCTGAGGAGGCTAGGAAATTTAATTAACATACCCTCTCATTTTTAGCATAATTTTATCGACAATTGTGTAACGATCAGTGGTGTCTCCTGCTCACAGTCATTCTGACAGTGGTGCTACAGCCTAACTTAAGCGAATCGTTTCATTTCATGATGGTGTTCATCAAAGACTGAAAGATCTGCTTTCTTCCACTATGTTACTTACTTTCTTGGACATTTGCATTAATTTTTACATTCCCTTAATTAATTAGTGTCAATAAGCACTTTTTTAGGTCTTATAAGAATGTTTGCAGCATTATATCTCTTCCCCTAGCTCTGCGTGCTTCAAATCGCTAGGTACACCTCATCTGAAAGTATACAAACTTGTTATTTATGTAAGAAAATATGTTCTATGCAGATCGAGAATTGTGTCATAATTGTTTGACAAATAGGGATTTCAAGGAAAATGTTTTCCTACTATCAAGAGCCGCTATGCAAAATAAGAAGAAACTAAAAATACTTGGAGGGTAAAATTCTGCAATATGTATGTAATTTAATCAAAAATTGAAATATAATTGTCATGATTTTGCAGCTGTAACTGACGTTAAAATTCCTGACCATACTTCCATAAGTTTAATTTAGACAATTGTTGTGTTGTCTGGATGATTTCGTGGCCACACATGGCTGCTGTATTTATTTAGAGAGCTTCAACGGAGCAATAAGCAAAGTAGCCAATTTTCTGACAAAGTAGGAGTTTCAAGCACAGTTATTGCAGTTGATATAGCGGCATGTGGTACACTGGCCTCATCTCTGCAGAGCCTCTGAGTGTTCATTATAACACGTCTGTTACCACAACTGAACGCTAGCTTGGCGAACTCCCTCACTGTCTTGGTATTTACTATATTAACACGTTGACTCCGATTCCTGACTGGTGTAAAACTTCACTTTGTACGCATAGTCACTAGAAGGATCTGGAAAAATTACAGAACCTAACCTAAGTGGTACACATACGTACCACTTCGGAGTCAACGTGTTAAACAGTGGATGCTTTTATGTTCTAATTTTCTTGTAGAAGGCTCATCATTTGAATATAAAATTTTAAACGTTTTTGGTACCTTACGTATGATGTGTCATTTCTACGAGGCTTTCCTACAGTAACGAATTTATATGGTTTTTGTAGACGTGAATCTTTAAGGGATTCAGTGAAACGAATGAAAATATGAGTATTGAAGTAATGTGAATATTTTCAAACTTGACACGCTATGGCTCATGAAAATCTGTAATTTTCCTTCTTAGTGTGAGCTGTAAATTTACCCAAAATGGGTGGCAAAACGATGGACGAATTCGTCAGGGTGCATGTCATTTAAAACACGTGAAATGTGTTCCTTCCGATGTTGGCTTTTTCGTTCGCAGCCAAATCCAATCAGAAATCCTTCAGTCCGCAAAGCGCTTTGTGTCGTTTAGAAAACAGGCGCTTGTGGTGCGACACATTTCTGGACTCCTGAATAGAGAGATTTCTGTAAAATTTCTAATCATATTTCTACGTCTCTCAAAGTGTCCTTCATATCCGGAATATTTCCGTCGTCGCCCTAGAAAGTTGGTGCGTTGGAAAAGAAAAACCTCTAGAATTGAAGCTGCCGACAAAATTTTCAGTCGAGGCGGTGCGTTCAACAAACGGAAATCATATACAGAGGTGCTTCTCATATCCCATGTGTGCGGTCTTCAACTTATCACGCAGACAACAAATGATTCAAATTAATATAAATGAGTAAGCCGAAGTTTTTATTCATTTATGTCTGGCTTCATGTTTGCATTCTTGGGGAATTTGATGAATTCTCCAAGTACGGTATTGAAATGTAGTAATAACCCACACAGAACACAGAATATCTTAACACAACTCATCACTCGTACAAATAGCACGAATAATGGCTTTTGTGTAATTCTTGTAATTAAGTTTGAAAATGCTACTTAAAAAAATGCAGTAAAATGCTGCTGAAAATGCAGTTCACGAGGCCGGTGCTTTCGAGTATGAGTTGGATTTGCAAAAACATTTATCTGCTTCTATAATTTATTCAGTTTACATAAATGACCTGATGTTACTGAGAAGTTATTTTGATTACAGTATTAAAAATTTACAAAATCAATTATGTATGCACATGAATATAAGTTAAATAGCTTCATTCCCGACGCTTTTTTCTTTACTCTGTCAATTCCGTATAAACCGTATATGCATGCGACACACGAGTACATACAATCATGCATTCACTTTTCAATTATTAGTGAAAAACACTAATTTACACTAAAACTAAAATAGCTTGTAAATTATCCCATAAATATTTTCATTTTTGAGTTAAATATAGAAATTTGTTGAACACAAAAAGCTGTTGAATGTTCAAATTTATGTATCAGGAGTGTGAAGGAACTTGATGAATGGATGCCGGTAGAATCCACTTTAAATGAGAACCGAATTGAAAAATTGTGTTGCCGTATTTCCAACCTTGCATGATGTTCATAACTCGCATTTCTCTGACGAAAAATGTCCCTATCCTTGTATTTCATATGAACTTATATAAAATGTTGGAATGTGTTTTTTATCATGGAAGAGGCAACGAGCTATCCAATCTCGCTGCGACTGAGGCACCTTTAGAAACTCGATGGACTTCCTCACCTCGATGCTTCCGTTTATGAAGCCACTTACTCTTTTCAATTGAACTCTGGAGGAAAGAGGTGTATTTCGCTAGCACTGTCGTCCAAGTCAAACTTTTATGAAAAATTCTCTCGTATTTATGCAAATACTTCAATGTTTTATGCAGGTGACCATTTATCCAAATACAAGGAAATTATGTGGGCCCGTACTAAAGTTAATTAGGCCTATAAAGCCATCGGTTTGCTTATGTGAACATTCGCATTGGTTTTTGATTCACTGAATTATAAATTTCTTCTTCATTGTGTCTTATACCCACTATAATTTATAACTGTCAATTCAGCTAGTTTAAACTACGAAAATTGACCGCTACGATATTTTATAGCTAAATTTTTGACATATTAGTTCTTGCATAAGCAGTTTTTCCTGTTTTTCATTCATTAGCGACTCTCTCACTTCACATGTTGTGAGCTATTACATCCTGCGACGTTCAGCCCTTATTTGTTTGGGATTAATTCTGTTCTCATGGCTTGTCAAGTCTGAAAAAGAAAGCCGTTTAGTGCATTTGCTGTTTGGAGCCTCGTCCAACCAATATAACACAGTATCCATAATAGCGCCTCTACCTCGACACTTTTTTTTTGTTACTGCATGGAAGGGCAGCTGTCTATTGGAACATCCCTACTGGTGACCATGACACCACTACAGGTCACTATGAGGCCACTACAGGTCACTATGAGGCCACTACAGGTCACTATGAGGCCACTACAGGTCACTATGAGGCCACTACAGGTCACTATGAGGCCACTACAGGTCACTATGAGG
>VCRD01000142.1:110822-137897 GCA_006783055.1 Trinorchestia longiramus
TACGTGACTATGGCGCCACTACAGGTGACTATGAGGACACTACAGGTGACTATGAGGCCACTACAAGTCACTATGATCCCACTACGTGACTATGACGCCACTACAGGTGACTATGAGGACACTACAGGTGACTATGAGGCCACTACAAGTCACTATGATCCCACTACGTGACTATGACGCCACTACAGGTGACTATGAGGACACTACTGGTGACTATGAGGCCACTACAAGTCACTATGATCCCACTACGTAACTATGACGCCACTACAGGTGGCTGTGAAGTCACAACAGGTGATCATGAAGTCGCTACAGATGATTACGAAGTTATGGAATGCGACTGCGACATGACCTGCGTGAGGAACGAACAGCTCGGGTTGCGATGGGAGGAGCCGTGAGGTGTTTTTAGCACAGTTTTTTGCAGGCCGCACGCCTGTGTAGGCAAATGAGGAGCTAGCAAGAGGCGTGGAAGGCAGGGCCGTCCTGTAGACATGCAGCCATTGCTACAGAGCAGCGATAACATAAGTTTTTGACACACATGCATATACTCGCTAGGTAACCATTTATCTACTGACGGTAAATCTCAGCACCGTTACCACACGTGCTGTTCATACCATATTAACACGTTTGTTGCGATTGCCTGATTGGTGTAAAACTTCACTTTGTACGCATGGTCACGAAAAGGCTTGGAAAAAATTACAGAACCTATCCTAAGTGACCCACCGGTGGGTCGCATCGCAACAAACGTGTTAAGTTACTTTTGCGGGCTGTGAACACGACCACAGCGAGAAATGCCGTCAGTGTACGAAATGGTGAGTGAAGTGTTTCACGTTTATAAAGTCTTTGTTGGCATGTAACCTAACATTAGGAGCATTCGGTGTAAGATAAATTGTGTGAAAAATGTAATTTTCTTAATGTACAAAGTGATTGTTCTTATCGTTCAACGAATTTGAACTATTAATTGATTGAAGGTCTTCAGAACTTCAATGGAGTAAATTTCAACTTCTACCACTGCGAAGTTTTCTTCTTATAGTAGGGTGTATAATGATATATTTGTCGTTAACTTGTATACTTGTCAAGCCCGTGCTGTTAATTGCCTCAAGTGACTAGGAAATCAACTGTGCGCATCTCCATGTAGATGGAACATGTGAACGTTGGATTAGCTTTGCTTCTTAATTCCAGACTAGTTTGAGCGCTGAAGCTATGGTGTTCGTCACGTGAAGCTCTGCAATGTACGGGGTTTTCATATCACTATGCGCTGTAAATAGCGTGACAGGAATAATCTCAGAGACTTAAAACAGATTTTCAGTGTAAGTACACATGATTTTCTTACACTACTGAAGCTGGGTGGTATTATTATTTTAATATTTTCAGATATTGACATTTTTAAAGGTCTTGTTAGCCATTTGTAAAGATGGTTACGTAATTAGCGTGAACTACAGGCGAGCGAGACGAGATGATCTTCCTTAACATCGATGATGCTATGAAGCTTCAGGTGGTTTGCAACGCACGTGTACTGCTCAGCGTGCGAGAATCATCAGTAGAACGTTTTAATTCGGCTCTTAGTTTAGTAGTACTGCATAATATTCTATACAGACTGAGCTGAGCGCAAAGAGACGTTAACACTTCTTTAAATATCTAATTTCAGAGCATAAATGAGTTTACCTTTACCTCAGGACTGGAGGTATTGCTTCCAGTTCACTTTCAGACAACAACATAAGCAAGCTCATCTGACTGCTACGAGCTCAAAAAATCGTTTCCTTCTTTGTCGCAAATTTGTACCATAGCAAGGCAAGTATTATCTACGTTTATGGACGTGTTCTAATTCATGAGGGTTTTTTCATTACTGTACATAACATGTTTTATTTCATTGGTTCCCTTAAGTTTGATTCGAATCAGTGATTGGCTGGTGGTTGTCTTGCTGGGCGGTCTGAGTATGCAAATTGACGCCTGACACAGCGCTAAACNCTACGTGACTATGACGCCACTACAGGTCACTATGAAGCCACTACAAGTCACTATGAGGCCACTACAAGTCACTATGATCCCATTACGTGACTATGACGCCACTACAGGTCACTATGAGGCCACTACAAGTCACTATGATCCCATTACGTGACTATGACGCCACTACAGGTGGCTGTGAAGTCACAACAGGTGACCATGAAGTCGCTACAGATGATTACGAAGTTATGGAATGCGACTGCGACATGACCTGCGTGAGGAACTAACAGCTCGGGTTGCGATGGGAGGAGCCGTGAGGTGTTTTTAGCACAGTTTTTTTGCAGGCCGCACGCCTGTGTAGGCAAATGAGGAGCTAGCAAGAGGCGTGGAAGGCAGGGCCGTCCTGTAGACATGCAGCCATTGCTACAAAGCAGCGATAACACAAGTTTTTGACAAGCATGCATATACTCGCTAGGTAACCATTTATCTACTGACGGTAAATCTCGGCACCGTTACCACACGTGCTGTTCATACCATATTAACACGTTTGTTGCGATTGCCTGATTGGTGTAAAACTTCACTTTGTACGCATAGTCACTAAAAGACTTGGAAAAAAATTACAGAACCTAACCTCAGTGACCCACCGGTGGGTCGCATCGCAACAAACGTGTTAAGTTACTTTTGCGGGCTGTGAACACGACCACAGCGAGAGGTGCTGTTAGTGTACGACATGGTGAGTGAAGTGTTTCACGTTTATAAAATCTTTGTTGGCATGTAACCTAACATTAGGAGCATTCGGTGTAAGATAAATTGTGTGAAAAATGTAATTTTCTTAATGTACAATATGATTGTTCTTATCGTTCAACGAATTTGAACTATTAATTGATTGAAGGTCTTCAGAACTTCAATGGAGTAAATTTCAACTTATACCACTGCGAAGTTTTCTTCTTATAGTAGGGTGTATAATGATATATTTGTCGTTAACTTGTATACTTGTCAAGCCCGTGCTGTTAATTGCCTCAAGTGACTAGGAAATCAACTGTGCGCATCTCCATGTAGATGGAACATGTGAACGTTGGATTGGCTTTGCTTCTTAATTCCAGACTATTTTGAGCGCTGAAGCTATGATGTTCGTCACGTGAAGCTCTGCAATGTACGGGGTTTTCATATCACTATGCGCTTTAAATAGCGTGACAGGAATAATCAGAGACTTAAAACAGATTTTCAGTGTAAGTACACATGATTTTCTTACACAACTGAAGCTGGGTAGTATTATTATTTAAATATTTTCAGATATTGACATTTGTAAAGGTTTTGTTGGCCATTTGTAAAGATGGTTACGTAATTAGCGTGAACTACAGGCGAGCGAGGCGAGATGATCTTCCTCAACATCGATGATGCTATGAAGCTTCAGGTGGTTTGCAACGCACGTGTACTGCTCAGCGTGCGAGAATCATCAGTAGAACGTTTTAATTCGGCTCTTAGTTTAGTAGTACTGCATAATATTCTATACAGACTGAGCTGAGCGCAAAGAGACGTTAACACTTCTTTGAATATCTAATTTCAGAGCATAAATGAGTTTACCTTTACCTCAGGACTGGAGGTATTGCTTCCAGTTCACTTTCAGACAACAACATAAGCAAGCTCATCTGACTGCTTCGAGCTCAAAAAATCGTTTCCTTCTTTGTCGCAAATTTGTAGCGTAGCAAGGCAAGTATTATCTACGTTTATGGACGTGTTCTAATTCATGAGGGTTTTTTCATTACTGTTCATAACATGTTTTATTTCATTGGTTCCCTTAAGTTTGATTCGAATCAGTGATTGGCTGGTGGTTGTCTTGCTGGGCGGTCTGAGTATGCAAATTGACGCCTGACACAGCGCTAAACACGGCACGGGCGGGGCGTGAGTATTTTTGCATGCGCCACTTTGTTGTGCGCCTGAAAGACGCGAGCGCCAGCGAGCTCAAAGCTACTCACAACACGCTCTTGTGTCTGCTTGTCCCCGACGCAGGCTGGCCAGCGTACGCATCAGCAGACTAGGCTATCTCTTAGATTCTTCTTTCCAAGTAACGATTGAATGAATGACGAGAAGATCTTGGAATTCTTTGGCGCTGGATGTTAAGAGGCAACTCTCACGAATGTTCCCCTTTTCTTGGTATTGCACTTCAATCTATCATTATTTAACAATAATGAATGTCATGGGTGAGATATCACGAACATATGCGATGCATTTTTTGTTGGGAAGCATTTTGATTGTCCTTAAATAATAAGTTATAAACGTCGATGAAAAATATTTCAGCATATGTTTCGGCTAAATAATTTTCTTAATTTTTTTCCAGAAATTTCACTCGAAAATAAATTTTGATGAGAGGGTACCAACTCGAAGTTTCCTTCACATATTAAAGGGTGTAAGAATGTATAATTACGTAAGTAAGTATAGCTCTAAAAAATTTCTTCATATTTTACACGGATTAGAGATTGAAAATGATAGTAGATTATCAACATCCCCCATGCATATCTCGAATGAGTTTCGACTGACGGTTTTGCTAGCATCTAAACTTACAACCTTCCTTCACAGCATACACATAGGAAAACACAGTTCCATTACAGAGCCTCGATGTTGAACCCACAACATGTCAATTTAACGACTTTTAAAATACGTAGTTTCTCAGGAACATAAGCTTGAAAATTTCCCTGATATCTCAAACAAATATGAAAGTACAGTTGCAGGGCAGAACATAGACGCAAAACTTGCGTTCGTAAGTCAAGCGACTTCGGACATGCAATTTCATGGCAGCACATCAACATGAAAAGGCCCGATGGCGTGGAGTCGTTGAAGGGCACGTACGTTACTCACGCTATAGCAAATGGGAAGAAGCTCTTGTATTACTCTGGAGGAGCCAACCAATGAATACCAGACGACTCTGGCACTTTATGCCTCTCGCTCTGCATCTGTGGGGGATTGGTGCTCTTCTTTGCTCGGCATCGCACTGCCCCCGTTAAAGCTTTTCGGTCCTATTGGAACGAGTCTGGAAGGCCCAAGTTTCTCGAGCTCACACTATTTGTCCGACCTCAATTGGTTAAATTGGAGTGTTGCTTACGCTCTAAAACTCCTGCAAATGGAATGATTTTGCATTATGTGCCCCCAAGTTTCTCTCCTTTCGAATGGAGTAGTTCGACTAAAAGCAAACATTCTAACAAAAACTTTAAAGATACATCAGTGATCATTTTCAAGGGAATTTCATTACTCCTGAAATCCTTCAAACATGAAGACAACATGTCGTAAATCCATGTTTTATTTCTAGGGCAAAGAACATGGAAATTAAATAAGTGTTCAGAGGGTTTCCACAATTAGCTGGAATGTGTTCTTGAATTTCTTATCTGTCGTTGGAGCTGAGCTTTTTGATTGGATGTTACTATACAAATTACAGCATATAGGGGAACCATCAGACGGAATCTGCTCGGAAGACTGTTTGCTCACTTACAGTGCCAAGTTTTGAAAAAATATTTTCATTTAAAATTCTAATTAATAAATTGGTTCGCATAAATGACTGCTTTTATTTTAAAAACACTCTACCTATAAAATACATTCTCAATAGCTTTTGACAAAAATACATGACTTAAACGAAAGTAATGAACACAACGAAGAAACGCACGTTCCATTTAATATTTTAACAAATATATTCACTTTACATTTTACTGAATATTGGCTCAGTTAAAAGATAAATTTGCTCAAAAACAGACTAAAGGGGACAAATCAGAGGAAGTAGCTGGCTAAGGAAAATCTGACCTAAGTGATATTAGTTGTCTAGGTGACATGTGCGGTGTTTTTTGGACTGTTTTTCGTTCAATATTGTATCATATATCACTTGAAAATGGTGCATTTATTCGATTATGGAGCCGCGTTGAATTTTGAATCCCAACTGTAACTTGCGCTGTTATAAAGTTCATTGTACCCATTTCTTGGGAACAGGAAACCATGTCTAAAATAGAACTCTTACATATCTTCATATATTCATTACTCGTATGATCAAATCAAATCAAGGATACACAATTAAATTAGTTATCGTGTTTTTTGCAATGAAACTTATATCAACATTGTAGCATTAATAGATAAAAAATTAGAGCATCTTAAAAAAGGATACATTTTTCTGCGGTCACCCAATGTTCTCAGCAGCTCTATATTATAAACCTTTGTTTTCAGACTCACCGAAGCTCGCAATTTAAGGTAAAAGAACGTTGTTTAAGGTGAAAGAATGTTTGTTGACGGCCTTTATTTATACATGATACTAATAACAACAAAACGTTATTAAACACGAGAAAATAAATATTATATGTCAAATCTCAAGTGTGGAAAGTAGTTTAAAATCACGTCTAAATTTGAGAAGAATTGATTGAAATATGCTGAAAGGACAAGCAGCACATGGTTTTTCATTCATTTTGCGGTTGGACTAAAATATTCTGCATAACATGTCCGCAAAACTTCATCACAATTCTTGTTTACCATTCAGCTATCTGTCGATGCTGTTAATAATATTGACGTAGGTGCACTTAACCGTGCACAGCTACTTGCCTTGTGCACCCACTCCTGTACAGCCGTGATTCATCGATGCAGATGAGGCTGTGTGGTGTGAGCCTTGCACGAGCTCTCTGTGGGAGTCCTCAGTCACTCATGAATGCTCGCTAAATAAGAACAAGAAATGCATGAGACATGCCCATGAATATTCGACCACCAAGCTTCATTATTCACTCGCGAGTAATTGTGGATAACTCGCCAATGGCTCTCAGTAATCAAGAACGCAAGAGGAGGTCTTCGCGGTTGGAGCAATGAAATGTGAACTACCGCAGCCGTGAGAAGTTCGATCTGTCCAGGTGCTGCCACTATACAGAAACTATACAAGCCTTTTTCCTAGTCATGTCGTCGTTTGCGTCGTACATTTATTCGTAGCATTGACTATAAGAATTGCAGTTCCCAATAGTGACGGTGCTTTAAACAATCGCTAGAAGACGACAATATAGTTCGTTCATAGCTACGAACAAGGATGCTATCGGATGTACGAGTAGATCGATGTAAATTCTGCTCTTTAGAAAATTTGATCCCGATCGACTGTATCGAGTTCAATATCTGAACACCGGGACGCGTGTTGAAGGTTTAGGTCTTCCCTGTCTGTACAGCAGACAGGATGAAGGCCCTCTGTTTACAATCTGTTGTTTTACTTGCAATTCAGATATATATTTGATTTAAAGACAATTCCTAGATCCTCGCTTGAACGAAATTTGATTTCGAAGGTAGTAGGTAGATTGCATTATTATAAGGTCACCATCATGCAAAACTTTGAGAACGTATTTCATCGAATCATATTTACCCTTTCGATAAAGGAACGGCTGCAATTTATACCGACAACGTTCGTAACTCTGTCGATAAAATTATGGTGATTGCGGGGCGGTAGGCGATTGTGAATAATTTCAAGAAGGTCATGACACAATAGTATTGGCGCTATACGCTCCACATGACGTCACGTGGCATACATCAATTTACGACGTGCGACCAAGCTTGCTTTAGAACGCCGCTGTTGCATGCGCAATGAGCTCTCACTTGAAATTAAAAGTGAAATTTGTGGCCTCCTTGGACCGTCTATGAGAGCAATCGGCCATTAAAATTACGATCGCATATTCATGGGAGATTTTAGTCGGGGTTGACCATATATCATGGACTCGAGATTATTTTCTTCACACCCTCGACACTTTTGTATTTCCAGGTAATCCTATGACTGTTTTCTAAAATGGAGTGTCAGTAAAAGCTACATTGCAGGTTTAAAGTATTGTAGCACAACTGTAAGATGAGAAATTCGATGATAGTTTTATTAGATGGCCTTCAGTTTATCGGATTCTAAGAGTCTCTCCAGAATGCCTTTTCAGAGTCGCAAATTAAACTTCAGTGATACGTCAAAAAAGACCACTTTATACTGTTCTCATTGTCAATGCATTTAGTGCAAACTACACACTAAGGTATTATTATGTGATAGAAATGAGGCTGTTCAGAGACGTGGTAGACAAGATGTTCTTAATCAGTGCCTTTTATTTAGTCTTAATTTTCTTTACCTTTCTGATTTTTAGTCTTACACTGATATGTATTCATTATTAAAATATTCGATTCTTTCTGGGCGAATTCTTAAGAACTAAAGAGTTAACCCGCTTTATTTGTTGCCTACGAGAAATTCACTAAAGTTTCCATGCATTAAATGTTTCAGATTTAAATGCAATATGTGAGGGCTCTTTTTGTTTGTCCTGCTAGATATAGGAAAGATATGAAGGCAGCGTAAGTGCGATATTGAATTACTTGCGTTGAAAATGGGTAGAGAACAAATTGGATGTAAGCTTAACTGTTGATTAGGGCGTGGAGTAAGAAATTATTTGAAATTTAGTGTGAAGGAAGAACTCAGCGAGGTTGAGTGACTGGAAGAGAAGAAGCTTGGGTGCGTGGGGAGGGAGGAAGGACGAGCGGTCAAAGACTTTGCAAGACTTCAACTAAAACGAATGAGAAGATAAAAGAGTTCCTCAGATTGGTCTTTCCCCTTCATTACCTCCCCTCATTGGGGAGCAAGAGGAGGAGTAGGTAAGGGAACTGTTTAGGGAGTAGATCGGGAGTATAAGGAAGGAGCGAGTTGGTGGAGGTGGGAAGCGAGTTGGTGGAGGTGGGAAGCGAGTTGGTGGAGTAGGGAAGCGAGTTGGTGGAGGTGGGAAGCGAGTTGGTGGAGTAGGGGAAGCAGTTAGGGGAGTAGGGAAGCGAGTTGGTGGAGTAGGGGAAGCAGTTAGGAGAGTAGGGGAACGAGTTGGTGGAGTAGGTGGAGTAGTTCGAGGATTGTTACGGGGTGAAGCAGGGAGCGTTAGGCGAACAGTTGCATGTGAGAGTAGGATACAGAGTAGGGTGGGGGGAGAATTTACTCTACATAATGAGTGGCTTTCAGGTTTCGATTAGGAACGAGAGTTAAAGAAAACGGTAGTTCAAAAAATGGAGAGCATGGGTGATGTCAGTTGTGAAGGTAGAAGATAAGTAGAATAGAATTAAAGTGAAGGTGATAGTGCACCTGCTAAAATATCATAGAGATGAGTATTGTTAAGTATTGAGATGAGTAAAGGAAATAAGAATTGTTCGAATCAGAACTAAGGAAGGTAGTTTCTCGGTCAAGCTCTCTACTTTTGTAATTAAGTTTTTAACTAGCAATAATGGCACCTGGGATGAATCCTCATTGATTACAATACTCAAGTATACGTCGGCATCTATCTGCTGTCTATTGCAGTTCGCCATAAATTTTGCTAACATAACATAACATACAGGGTGTCCATAAAGTCTCTTATAGAAGTCTCTACGTCCCAACAGCACCTCTTTCACAAACAGGATGCCTGAAACACACAAATGCAAAATGTGATTAAAAACTTTAAGAAACACTGAATACAATAAAACAAATCTGAATAAAATATCTTATCAATTGCATTTGTAATCAATTTTTGAAACGGTAAAGAGACTTTATGGACACTGTGTACTTCGATATTGTATCTAAATGTCCAATAAGTCGACGACTGCTGTTTTTTTAGCCCTACTTTAGGTACTAATTTGTAACTGGGAGCAAAAGAAGTCGTCAATAAAGAAGAAGAGTTAGTGTATGGTAGCTAGCCAGTACGGAATAAATAAGGATGTCAGTAGCGAGAATAACGACAGCGAATTAATAGGAAGACACTCACACTTATGGTTAGGCTGAACGCTACTCTGAGTAACATTGTTGCCGTCCAAAGAGGGACGGCATTAGTGCCATCAATGAATATTTGACGAAGAAAACGCACAGCTGGCGAGTAAACAAGTTGAAAGACGTAACGTGTTAAGGACTGATTTATTAAGTTCATTATACAAAAAGTTTATATTAATTGCAAATGTTTACTTGAATCGATTTTTTTCAGTGGGGCGTGTATGTATCAAGGTCAACGGTCCATGCTCGTACAATGCAAGTTTCCTCTGCTGTGTACACAGTTACACATCCATATGTAACTTATTTTTAATCTGAAACACGAGCCACACGAATGAATAATCTTTCATAGTGCATTTAATGTTTCAACGATGTATTCATTGTCATGTCGACTTCTCCCACTTGCCCGCACACGCCCGCACACTAACGCCAGCACCCAGACAAAAATAGGCGCAAAGGCGTCCACCCTTCCTCTCTTTTTGCCAACCCTGCCTGGGCAGTCTTTTGTCACCTCTTTAGGACTGATTAGCTCTTTAACGCCTCTTTAGACACACTGACGACTGTACGTGGACAGTGGCTCAAACAAGTCGGATCAAGTGACTGCAGTCGTCTAGGAGATCATCAATTAGAGCGCTGTTTTCTCCAGAGTTTTGGATACGTGCGATCAAATGTATTGAGTGACACGACCGTAATATAGCTCGGCCGATGTTAAATTTCGTTCTGATGCACATTGTCACTTATGCTTCAATAGTCTCCTTTGGTGCTGAGGTAGACTGATCAAAGCTTGTACACAGAATAAAAAATTACATTTCCCATTATTCTACCCCACTTAGTTATTTTACACTGCATAGTATCGTCCCATCTGCAGACACGATGCAAATCACGTTGTGGGTAGGAGATCAATTTCTGTTTAGCAATTTTGCTATTTTCAGAAAAAATAAAGATCGATGAAAAACGAAGCGTTAAAATATTTTCTCGTATTCTAAGCATGCCGACAGAGGTAAAATGAATGTTGAGAAGACATTACTTAAAAGGAATCGATCAGCAGTGCTTCTATGTTTACTTGCAGAAAGCTAAAACATGTCAGTACTCTTTGAAAAATATTATCACATGTAGAATGCAGTTCAATGATTTTCTTTCAGTTTATATAATCAGAAGGATTTCCTTTTAATTACTTATGATACCAAGAATTCCTTAACATTGTGAGATTATAGTTATTTCTTCAGATGAACTTCTTTTTTAACAACTTCTAAATATAGTAACTTGCGTAGTAAAAATGATTTATTTCGAAATATTTCGGCGGATATGGTTCTTTCATGAACAAACTTGCCGTTTTTGGCCTCATTATGTGTGGAAAGATTTCATCTTTCTAACATGGGATCAGAAATTCTCGCGTCGCGTACGGCAAAATGTTTCAAATTTCCATAAGCGGTGTGCATTCTTTTCACGTGGCTATTACAGATTTACAGACGCTTTCAACTCACCCTTTCGAGGGAGGGCTTATTTTGAGGTCTCACCCCTTTCACGGCTCATATTACTCAATTTTGGTCACTCCCTGTAAGGTCGACTTTGATTTTTCCCCATAAACGGAATCTCTCATTGATTTTTGCAGTCAGTCGTTAGTCAATCATGTCCCTCACGTACACCCTGAAATAGGGACCTTTACAATACTCAGTTTGCCATCGTCATGTCTGGTTCTTAGTTAAGGATGATTCTACAGAGGTTAGAAATAATGTATTTTATATCATCCATCGACAGTAGCGACACGTTGTTCCAATGTGTAAACTCCAATAATTTTAGGTTCGACGTTTTAACATGGAGGTAAAATCCATGAAAATATAAAAGAACCTTGCTTTGAATCTTTCAACTGGCGCGTACTTGATTTCCCGTCCTTGTTATTTAAGCCCTAAAACGTATTGTTATAAAATATATTTTGAACCTGAGACGCTAAAAATTATCAACTTTTTCTATTAATATATTTATGGAACGAAGGTAGATGCTTGATTCACTTCGATGAAAATGACGACAAGGTTGCCTCAAGTTAGCAAGTTTTCTTCGTGTAATTCCTCTGCAAGTTTTGGATTTTTATCTTACAGACTGAATTCATAATAATAGTTTAGACTGAAAGGTTTTGTTAATTTTAATGTTTGTTCATACAAAGTAAATACATTTGATTACCGTTTTTTTATTATTTTCCTACTCTCAGTTAAAAAAAATCTTGGCCAAAAATTTCAATAAATGTCATACTGTCATACTGTCGTACAAATTATTTAAGATTCATTCACGTGGGTGTGTACATTTTATAAGTGACTAATTTTAGTTTGACTTTTCATTTTTCAAAAAAAGCGTTAAATTTCTGCTTCAATTAATTTTTTAAAATATCAAAAAAATTGAGGTCTCGACGCATCCATAGTCGGCTCCATCACAGGGTTCAAATAAACCATATTCTGTTTTAATTAAGTGAAATCACGTTACTCTTTTGAATCATAACACGGAATCGTTTAATAGCATTTATCTAAATTCTATCCTCCACACTGTGTAAACCAATACAGCTTTTCAGTCCACCCCAGTATAATAATAATTGAAACTCGTGCTAAGGCAAGCGGCCCTGCACGAGGCCACCCCTTTTTAACGGTACAGCCTGACAATGTTATCGCCGTGACCGGACTGGATTGTCCAGTGTTGACAGCGTCCTCCCCTTGCAAGACTAATGGCATCAGTTCGTTTTTTATCATGCAGCAAATTTGGTGTTGTACCAACCCTTTAGGTGATAGCGGATAGTCTTTAGCTCCTCATCAATCGCGAGGGAAGGGTTCTGCGTCTCATAAGGGAAGGCTTGGATCGTTGACGCTCCTACATGCGGGAAACTGAGCTCGTCTCAATGAAGGGGTGGAATTCACGGGTCTTCAGTTTCAGGGAATATTTTGCGCACTGTGTTGAATTTTGCTTAACGAACTATAAAATTAGCCATGTAACAAGACGTTCGATGCCAAGATGTTTCCCATCTTTGTTTCCCATATGGCCTTAGAATAATAGAATAGTGGCAGCAGCGAAAGTCACAAATAATGGACTGTCTTCAACATGCGTATTAATAAGAGTATAATTCATGTGATACTGCATTTCATGCCGTGTAAGAAAGTTAACGTTTACACTAAATAAAACGGAATGAAGTACGAATGTATTTCCACTCTTCCTATACGTCGAGATAATTCTTAGAGGGAAATGCAAAAGCCAGGTTGTAATTTAGAGGACAACTCTTGGTCTTATTTCGAACTTCCTGCGCCTGTCACCCTCTACTTTGCCCGAGTATTGCTATAAATCTCCGCACTTGAAACAGTGAACGTCAAAAACTTCTTCCTGTACGTTTTCCGGACACAGCTTTAGACCCGCCTCGACCCGCTGGTTATCATCCGCTCCGATGCATGTCGCTCGAAAGCCTTATTTTTAAGATCTTCTTGACTGTGCAGCAAATTGGTTATTTTTTGAATAATTGGTTAGTGTAGTTTCGAAAGAGCTACGAAGAGAGGAATTTATTTATAACCTATATGGTTCTTCAGAGCTTCATTGATTTTATAAAGCTCTACATATATAAAATAACATAATATTTATTGGCGCTAAATTGTGCACCTGGCCATTTTAATTGTTTAAGATGTGATTAGTTTACACTGTGCTCCACTAACAAATTTTTATCATTATTCATTAAAAATTTCATCGTGTATTTATTTGTATGCATATTTATTTTAAAAGAACTGAACTTATTCACTCTGTGAATTGGATTTTACCGCTTTGAAGCTTTTTGTAAAGAATAGGAAGCCAAAAGAAAAGTAAAACAGAAAATACAAAGAAGAATTGGACCCTCAAACTCCAAAAATATTAGATGGGGGCTGAAAATATCTTTTAGGGTAAACCCTTTTCTGAAATTTGGTTTCGAGTTCCCCTTCTGTCACAAAAACTAACTACAGATCAGGAGCCCTGATAGTTTCCCGACTCTGTGCCGTCATTACGAGAAAAACTCATAAACTATGTAAAGGAAGCAATAAAAGTGGCACAAAACAAGTAAAGGCTGGCAGAATTCATGAGCTACACGTGCTGCTTCGCGGCCACACTTCACAGGCTGGCCTTTGACCTGCACCAGTTGGTGGAAGTTGGTGTGCGGCTGCAGGGCCACCATGTGCTTCCTTCACTTTATTTTCTCATATGACTAGATATTATTGACCTGTATTTTACTTTTTTTCATTCTTTGTTTTTTCTGTAAGTAAAATTTAAAATTCTTTATTTTTCAAATGACTAGATATCATTGGCCTGCGTTTCACTTTTTTCCATTTTTTTTTCGGAAAATATTCGTAGCATACTTAAAGAAGGAAGACTTGTGATATTTTTTTGTGGATTATGAATGTTTGAAGTATTATACGATACCAGAGTTCGATTTCCGAGATATTATTAGCCTGAAGGTAATTTTCGATTACCTGAATTAAGTTGAATGATATAAAACTAATTGTGAAAGTGTTTTATTCATCATTATATAAATATTTCACCAATGATCATAAATATATGATTCAAACAGTTTGGGCATATTTATCTGTACATAAAAGCAAAAATATCGAATATTTCGTATAATTTATTGTAGATTTATATCTGAATTCTTATTTCCATTTCGTTGTGCTCGTCTTAGGCTTATTCTTACTGGCTAGCTACGCTTCTGAAAATATTCCCAGAACACAAAGAATCTTACAGTCGAATGCACATTTTTCTACCCATTCGTTTTTCTGTTGTAATCGAGTTCAGCGTCGTAATTATTTTTTCTTGTTATTGCTGAGGGATGTGCAGAGCGTTGTGCTGCAGCTTTTGCAGTTCCATATTTAAGGAATATTTCACCTTATTTACCATACCTTAATTTATTCTAGACTTACTAATAGCATTTTGAATGGATGTCTTCTACCACTGGAGTTGCTAAACGATGCCTAGACCGCCAATTCACTGCACAGATGTTGGTGACATCAAAACTAAGTATGCTTTTATTATATTTCTTAGTCTTACGATGTTACTAACATCTGCCAATTTAACACGATGTAGAATTAAACTTGATTGTTCTAATTGTACGCCAAAATGCAAGTGAAATTGTTTGGGGTTAAGCAACATACGACGGCAATTCAGCTTTTTGCCTCATTTTACCCTCTTTTTTCCCCACATTTTACAATAGTAAGCATTTTTCCCCTTTACAGCAACTTTGCGTCGTTTATTTGAATGGCATATTCAAATGAAAGTTCAAAAATCTACTAGATATCATTACCAGATTACAGATTAATTTAGATTGATATCAATATTTCTTCAATTCGTACCGGGACTCGTAGAGTTATGAACTGATAAATGTACCTGATATATTTTTCATATATTGAGAATATTTTGTGTGACGAAATTATCTGTACATAATTAGTAGTAGATAGTACCAGCGCTCGAGGGCTGACTGAAAAACACGATCCAGGTGAACTGAGCGAAACATTCACCGAAGACATGCTCTTGTGCGCGCGATGAACTTCAGTTCAGGACAACCACAGTCCCACCTCCGTCTGCATCACCAGAGTGATTGCAAAAGCTCCCCGATTACAAGACATTCATGGGGATGAGCGACAGGGCTTTCATTAGCGTCATTTGCTTCCATCGCGGCCTCGCTGGCAGAATATTCTCTGATTTGCAACCATCAATTTGCGCATCATTGAGGCACCTCCCGTGATAGACGAGGCGTCTCCTGCGCGCGCTCTGCCGCATCCGCCAGAACAAAAGTTGCGCGTTCTGCGATTGCCGGGAATTTTTCTTCTGACGCACAACCCACAGAATTTCTTGCCATCGCAGCGTTAGAAGCAATTTCTCTGAAATTAGGGATGAAATTATGTCTGGTACATTCATGCAGAAACATCACATGTTGAAATATATGTACTAAAAATGAAAATTTTAATTTCATTGAGATCGTGTGACGATATGGTAATTAACGTTTGAATTTACTTAAGAAGATAAAATTCGGTTCGTATTTCGACGTATAGAATCTTGGGTCACTGCTATCAGCGGCTAGTTTCCACTTGTCTGTTGCTGTATAAATTTCCATGTCACATCGAGAAAACTAAAAGGGGCTTATTTTGTGACTGACGGCGCTGACAGCAGTACTCGTCTTAGTGAGCATATGACGAGGGTGCATTGAGAGTTACTAGAGAACTCGAACTGTTGAGTAGGAGGAAGAAGAAAGGAGGGAGGTGGGTGTTTGGAGTGCAATTCATTGAAAGCGAGAAACTTCTAATGTTAAAATATAAATATATTATGATTCTAATAGCACAGAGACGACTATTGACTTATTCACTCAATGTCGAGTTTGAACCTTGTGCTAGAACGTACAAAATAAGATACAAAAATGAATAATAAGCGTACATAAGCTATCATGGTCATGTTTTATGGGAACCCAATTCCTAAAACTTATTATAAATCACCTGTGTTGTATCTTTTGTGAAATTCACACGTTTTTTAAGCTTTATTTTCGTAGATGAAAAATTAAACCACATTATGTGAAATTTCTTGAGTTTAATTATTTTCCATTTCAAGAAATTATCATTTGTCTTATTCATCAATTTGTCGAACTATTTTTTATGCATCTATATTTTAGTTCTTAATTGATTTTATAATCACAGTCCCCATTATTATATAAATAATTAGCTCATCACTGTACATGTCTTGTTGATATAGAGAACACTGCCTTTTGCCTGGGGCTCGATGATCACCACAAATATTACTAAGGAGTTGCTGTTATCTGTTCCCTCATTCTCTGAGCCTTCATCTACTCGTAATTTCAATTTTCGTGTTTGTGAATTCGTCTTCGTTGATGCCTCTCGTTCCGGCATAGTAATAATTTTTGACTTGAATGCTTAAATAAAATGTTTTGATACCAAAATTTTATGTAAGCCGCTCATTCTTTACTTCATTGCTGTACAACTCATTTCTCAATAGAATGTACGAATAGCTTTAACACGTTTGTTGCGATGCGACCCACCGGTGGGTCACTTAGGTTTCTAATTTTTTCCAAGTCTTTTAGTGATTATGTGTACAAAGCAAAGATTTGTACCGGCTAGGCAATCGCAACAAACATGTTAATAAAGAATGCTTCTACATAACACCTTGTGGGTAAAGATCTCAAATTAGACTGCCATTATCATGGACCCAACCCTCGCGCAGCTCCGTCATCACGCAGCAATGCTCTTCCCGCCTCCCAATAAAGAAGTCAATCGACGATGACTTGTAAAAATGGCTTTTTTTTTGCGTGTTGCGTACGCTGCGTGAACGACACTCCATTGACGTGTTATTTTGACTGATGAGCTTCCGTGTTGTGGTGACCCCAATTGTGAGGGTTTATGCAGGCTTGATAGCAGCAGTCTCACGAGTACAATAACCGTTTTTATGGTAGAAACTGATTCTTATATTTAAGGATCAGTTCACTATTCACTGGAACTGTCACGTGTTGAGGGAATATCACAAAATAAAACCGACTGGTGAGCACTGTACGATATCAACATTCAGGTACGTAGGACGTCACTCACACTGAGAAAATTAAATAAGATAAGGAGCCTAATAATATTATTACACTCCATCTCTCAGTATGTCTTCAATCTGATGGCCTCCTTCAGGCAAATGACGCTTCTTATCTGACTGTTGAGGCGGTGAGATCTCTTGAGAAGCTCAGCTTCACTTAACACGTTGACTCCGAAGTGGTACGTATGTGTACCACTTAGGTTAGGTTCTGTAATTTTTTCAGATCCCTTTAGTGACTATGCGTACAAAGTGAAGATTTACACCAGTCAGGCAATCGGAGGCAACGTGTTAACACGTTAAGTGCTTAGTGACCCACCGGTGGGTCACTCAGGTTAGGTTCTGTAATTTTTCAAAGCTTTCTAGTGACTGTATGTACAAAGAAAAGATTTGCACCGGTTAGGCAACCGCACTTAACGTGTTAAAAGTCCTCCTTGAACGACATGCAACGCTCACTGCTATGGAAAAATTGCAGTTTATAAAGTTTAGTGTCAAATTAAATTTTCAAAGTAAAAATGTAGAAAATCTTGGCTGTAGATGTCATCATATTTCGAAATAACCTTCTATTAATTTTTATTTTATTGCTAAGTATTGCAATGAAACTGCTATGGATGCTTTATGCATTTATAGCTGCAGTTTGGTTAATTGTAGATTTTAATTCTTATAACAATACTTGCACTTTATGCAGGATAGTAAAAGTATAAGATTTTGCATGAAATTTACCATGTCGAATTTCCTGAAGTTCTCTGCAGGTTTTTCTATTAACGATGCTTGTTTAAGGTTCATCATTTTCTAAGTATTTGCTTCCATATACATACTCTGAAACTTTACATTTTTAAGCAAGAGTTACAGGAACTTCTTTTATAAGGTAGTCATTGCGCTAAGCCCATTTTAGGTTACGTTCAGGATTTGCTGCTTAGTTCCTAGCGTGACTATTTTTCAAGGTTGAGTTTATCGTTTCGAATGCTAATTACTCATGGGAAATCATACGTACGTAATAAACATGGCTATGGAAAAATAATACAAGACTTTAGCTACATAATGTGACCATGAATACCATGCATATTCATAACATTCCTTATTGAACTAGTAAAATGAATGTTTTACCGATGTTTGTTTTGTTTTTAAATGCTTCTAACGCTTACTATTCATATCGGTTTATCATATTTGTAATAAATTTATAGAGTTTAACGTTGAAAGGGCTCACAATCTTTACACGAGTCTCAGTGTAAAGATTGTGAGACTTAGTCTCGGAGATGCAGGTCTTGAGATCAGCAGCACTTGTCCAGACGGAGGCAGAACTCGGCCGGCCTCCCCTCATGACCACAATGTCGGGCGCTTGAGGAACTTCAAGAGCGAGTTTAATCGTCGTTTAAATCCAGTGCAAGGCGGGACAAATAAGCCACTTGAGGGACCGGCTGTATAAAAAGTCCCCTCGCGGCTCTTGCATTCGAGGGATGACGACGTCGCAATGTCGCTTTCGCTCGATCAGCGTGATGTGCCGGCGCAAATTAGCACGATATGTGGCGCAGTGAGTAGTGAATAGAGGGATGTGGTAGATCTAGGTGGTGGGTGGTGGCAGTCAGGTAGCAGGGAGTGAGATTTCAAAGCAGTGGCAGAACTCATGTGCCGACTTTATGGTGAGGGCAGAGGGGGTTATACGTTTAAGGTTAGCTACGAAGTAGACTGTAGTTAAGGTTGTCCATCTTATATGGAAGCTATGAATTGTGAACGTAGACGAATACTTTATGAGGGAAAATGCCTATTATGATTATGATGCTCATTTAGGGTTGCTTTTAAATAAAATGAACGATGCATAATACATATGGACTAAAATGGAAAAGATTGACTGCGAGTGCTTGCGTGTAGTATGGCATTTTAAGAATAGTGTTGCATTACTATCCTAAAGTATTTGAAAGTGTGGTATTTGTTAATGGGTTATTTGATAAGGGAAAAATTGCCGTAGGGATATTTGGAGAAGAGGTATTGTGTACTGAGTTATTTAGTAGCGGGATACTTAGTGATATAATGTGTTGGATTCTTGGGTATTTGGGTTAGGAGCTCGGAGTTGTTCGATGGTGTGATATTTTGTGGTGGGGTGATTAGAACTCATTTGATAATGAGATAATTGCTAGAGATATATGTATATATCAGGTGAAAACTCTAGCTTCCCCGAGTTCCTCGGTATTAAAGGGTTTGATGGTGAAGTTACGATGAATTTAGAAGCTCTTAGGACACGATGATAGTAGAAGCAGGAACAAAGTAAAATGTTGCGAATGGGAAATTTTACTTTGTAGCTGCGGGGGCAGAACAAGTCAGCTCTGTGAAGTCTGCTTGTCGGAGTTAATAAAATTTATATTCGTTTATGTTATTTCAAAACCGTTGTTTGCTTCTGAGAGACAGAACGCAAATATTTATTTTCTTTGCTTGATTGGGATGAATTTCATAACAAAGATTTTATTTACATATAGAAACTTGTTTACATGCCAGTTGCTTCATTCACTAATCTATATCAATTCACTTCTCGATCCATTTCGAATCTGTATCTCGTTGCATTCTTTAGTTATTCATTACCGTATTATTACGGTAATGAATAACTATTATTATTGCACTGCAAGTTCTCTTCCACTCACTCTCGTCTCAATTTAAGTTCACTACATGGAATTTTCTCATTTTTCTGTACGTCAACCGTCCATTATTAATCTTTTATGCAGCCCTGTTTATATTTTTCCTTCAATTTGCCATTTTATTCCAACATTCATAACACCTTTCTTCTTTCTGCCGTTCCATTTTGTCAATTCATTACCACTTCTAAGTTTCTCACAATTTCCTATTTTTCCAGCACACATAGTTTTTTCTGACTTTAATAAACGTCTCGTGAATTCCAGATTGTTTTTCATTCATTATTTTCTGAACTAAATAAACCAAATATTATTTTTCACATTTCACTTTCCTACCGTCTCTTTTTACACAAAATTTCTTACATCCTCTCCATCATCCTTTCATCCGTATATTCCTCTGCGCTTCTTTTCTGACATACCTCTTTTGTTAATTCATACACCCGTAAGCAAACCCTCCTACGCTTCCTACGACCTCCTTATTATCACTCTTGCATTCCCTTCTTTTTACAACCCTCTCTTTGTCCCACTGAACTTTATCATGGTCCTTCCAACCTTCACCTAGCCCCTCCAACCATCCTTCTGTCCCTCTAAACCTTTACCCAGTCCCTCCTTCTGTCCCTCCATCCCTCCCTCAGTGTCCCTGCATCCCCCTCACCAATAAAGTGTGATGTTTCCTCTCACAGGACTTCGCTTGCTTTGCGTCTCCCAACACGCTCACGCTGCCTCGCTCTGTCCGCTCCTCTCATTTCCAATATTTGTGAAAACATTAGCCGTACTTGACATTTTTAATACTATGATTTGTTTAGTGTCTTATGCTTTCATTTGAACTATTATCGCACATGCTATAATTTTCCTTCATGTACCTGAACTGATATTCTTGAATACGTTACAGGGGCTGTACAAATTTGTATACGTTATAGACTGTCTAATAATTTGGTTACATACTCTTTATGCTATCTGATGAGTTAGATACGTTATATTCTCTCTAATAAGTTGGAGAAGTTATAGGCTCTCTAATAAGTTGGAGACGTTATAAGTTCTCTAATAAGTTGGAGACGTTATAGGTTCTCTAATAAGTTGGAGACGTTATAGGGTCTCTAATAAGTTGGAGACGTTATAGGGTCTCTAATAAGTTGGAGACGTTATAGGTTCTCTAATAAGTTGGAGACGTTATAGGGTCTCTAATAAGTTGGAGACGTTATAGGCTCTCTAATAAGTTGGAGACGTTATAGGGTCTCTAATCATTTTGCACGGCGATTTGACTCGCATCATGGGCCGTCTTTAAGACATAAGTCAATGTAAGGATTTGCTTGTGTACAACAAGCGGTAGCGAGTTCTCCTGGTCTGTGTATTGCTGTGTGAAAACCAACGCGAATTACTGAGTGCAAATTTAACACGGTGCCAAACTGTCTTTAAAAACTTAAACTGCAGATTTTAAGACGGTGTCTTCATTAATGGCTTCTTCATGCGTAAAAGAAACGAGATGCAATTGTGTATGAACGTAAAACATTTTAATTTAACTAGAAATCGCTAATTTCCGACCGCAACATATCGATCTATGCCGTACTTATCATCAAATTTATGTACATTTATGAACTACATCGACATCAGATGTTGTACAGCATTTTTATGAAATGTTCACTCCAGACTTTTCACCTGGTCTGGAATAATGATAGAAAAGAATACCGCACTTCTAACTCGAGCGCATCAAAGAAGAGATGGATGGAGCTACAGAGGGAAAGTTGGAAGCAAAGGCTGCATCTCCCCTCTGCCGAGATGCCGACCTAATGAGGGTACGGAACGCTGTGCTCGCCGCGACGTTTACGTCTGCTTAATTTTTTGCGTGGCAAGTGAGATGAAATACGTGTGTTCAATGGGCCGTAGACACCGCTTAAATATGGCGGACGAGGGTGGGCGAGAGACGGACTTGTTGACTCACATTTGTTTGACGTGTGTTTTTAATAGCCAATAACTAAGGGAGAGTGCTAGATTAAACCTGGCTGAAGGCGGCTCTAAATAAGCACGTTCCCTCTCTCTCTCTCTCTCNNTCTCTCTCTCTCTGCCAGACGGTAGAAGTTCCCTCTCTCTCTCTCTGTCAGACGGTAGAAGTTCCCTCTCTCTCTCTGCCAGACGGTAGAAGTTCCTTCTCTCTCTTTGTCAGAGGGTAGAAGTTTCCTCTCTCTCTCTCTCTCTCTCTCTCTCTCTCTCTTTTCCTGCATATAGTAGAAGTTTCTTTTCTCGCTTGGCAAGACGGTCATTCCCTAGATATGTTGTTTATTTGTTACCAAAATCATCGATTTTTGAACAGGACATTCTTTTTTAATATCTAATGTGGTCTTCAGAGTAGTAGTGCGACAAAACGTCTTTCATCAAATTTTATTTTTAGCAAGAAATTCTCAACAATCCTTTTAATTTCAAACTGTCACTCCATTTCTCAACATTATAATTCAACTTCAATTATATGTATAGTTAGAATTTCCAAAATTGCTTGCACTGACATCAAGTTGAGAAGATAATGCGTTCTGAATGCACGGAGCATAACTCAATTTAGACGTTCCTCGTTAGAGAAGGTGAAGCAGTTCCGTGTGGCAGGTGCTTAAAGCAGAGCAAACTGACATATTGCTCCCACGTTATATCTTCTTCTGGCATTTCTCACACTTCATTTCAGTAGGTAGAGATAGTCAGGGCTTGCGGTTGTGCTGTTCATTTGGCTTCCTAAATCACGCTACTTCCTCCTGACCCTACGGGAAAAGCTTCATAGTCCTAGAAGTGCCAGTGTTCCACGACCTTTGTGATAGTCATTTTTACAATTATTAATGACACTCTGCATTCATAAAACGTGATTCTTTGAATTCTCACTCATCAAATGTTTCATCATTTCTATACCGTTTAACTTTTAGTATTCAATAAAATCTTGCAACTCGAGGTCTCGTGATTGTAGTATTGACTGTTAATTTAGTCCCGTGGACTTGAACGTTTTGATGGATTATCGGCAATAGAAATTCACAAGACCTAAGCACAGCACACATGACAAACGAGCACAATTGGGAAGACAGTTTTTTAACGGTGATTTAAGTAAATGGTATTTGTTCTCAGAAGAACAGATATATAGAAATAAGTAATAACATTATCAATGATATATGTCTGCTATTTATAGAAATATAAACACATTATCTCAGTAAAAATCGTAAAAACCGTACTTACATCTATGATAGGTAAAATGATATGCTCAAACATAAAAACATTTGATGAATTAGAGATAATAAACAAATCAGATGTATGAAAAAATGTTACGAATTGGAAAATTTTCAGTGTCCCAATATAGAAGAATGAAGAGGCAAAATTGCGTGAAAATGTTTCCCGTAGCACGAAGGTTTTCTACGCGTCAGGCATGACGGAACGAGGGTGTTGTGCCCACACAGCTTGAGAAGGTATTTATTTCCTAAAAATCTTTACTTACATTAATGTAACGATAGAAAAATGTTAAGTATGTTTTTCTTATTTTCTCCGATTTATACTTTG
This sequence comes from Trinorchestia longiramus, assembly GCA_006783055.1. Classification (NCBI taxonomy): domain Eukaryota; kingdom Metazoa; phylum Arthropoda; class Malacostraca; order Amphipoda; family Talitridae; genus Trinorchestia; species Trinorchestia longiramus. The sequence continues at coordinate 134,214 of VCRD01000142.1, forward strand.
ATTACTGGAAATTAAATAGAAACTGTTGGGAATACTTAGAGATTGAATTAAAAAAGTCATAATGCGATGTTTGTGTTGCGCATCAATAATAAGAATTGAGTTCATTTATTCATTTAAATTGTGTCGTCTACGATACCAAATCGTGTGTTTCAACGGAAGCTGTTACTAAGAACTAGGTGCTGTTACTAGGAACTAGGTGCTGTTACTAAGAACTAGGTGCTGTTACTAAGAACTAGGTGCTGTTACTAAGAACTAGCTGCTGTTACTAAGAACTAAGTGCTGTTTCTAAAAACTAGCTGCTGTTACGAAGAACTAGGTGCCGTTACTAAGAACTAGGTGCTGTTACTAAGAACTAGGTGCTGTTACTAAAAACTAGGTGCTGTTACGAAGAACTAGGTGATGTTACTAAGAACTAGCTGCTGTTACTAAGAACTAGGTGCTGTTACCAAAAGCTAGGTGCTGTTACGGAGAACTAGCTGCTGTTACTAAGAACTAGGTGCTGTTACTAAAAGCTAGGTGCTGTTACGGAGAACTAGCTGCTGTTACTAAGAACTAGGTGCTGTTACTAAAAGCTAGGTGCTGTTACGGAGAACTAGCTGCTGTTACCAAGTCTGATGTTTTTAAACATCATGACTCACTGATGTCGTGCGTCGCTATCAAAGAAATAAGTGCTAACTAGAGACACCTACAGCTGTCTCACAATGCTTACTGTGTTGCAGCTTTAATATACAGCAAAATTTGAGGCGATAACTAGAGTTACTGTAGGCAGACAAAGGGTATTAAAGCATAACAAACGAACGGTATATCCCTTCCGTGAAAATGTGACTTTTTTAACGCGTTGTGATACGCTAGTTAGGAAATGTATCAATACAGATGTTTGATAAGTGAATTGGGCAAAATGAATGCTTTATTGCAGTGAAAGTTCGACACGAGGTGTCCAAAAATTCACCACTTAGGTAATATTAATAAAATTGGTAACAATTTTGGTAGGAATACCAATTGAACTTTTAAAAGTTTGTATTTATTATGGAATTGGTGCTTCAGTTACTATTCAGTCTTGATCCATCTTAAGATGAATGAATGTCACTTTTGAATTCTCCGCAAAAAATCGTCAGAGCTTCTTTAAAACGTCTCCTCTGTATTTTTTTGACATTTAACAGCCGGATATACGATTGTAAATTTATCTTTCCAACATGCACTGCAGGCGCTTGTTTGATTGATTGTGTATAAAATATGTTCAGGTGTTCCAAATTATTTTCTTTTCATTCTTTTTTTGTGCTGCATGAGATCTTTACAGAAGTACATTAATTTCTTGAATAAAGTCCTAACCAATGGGGAAAAATATCCGAAACAAAACATGGTCATTGCTGTTATACCATGCATACATACTAACGTTTAGGTTCTCAGGAATTCTCAGAGGCCTGATACAACATGTACATCAGAGAATTTAATTTAGGCGTAGGCAATTCTTCTATATAGTTGCTCAAACTGCATATCTTGGCTGACGCATCAAGATGCCTCACAAGGTAACAAAGTACATAGTTTTTATTAGAGGCATCTATTGGCTGCGTCCAGACGTAAACACGCTTTTTACTAGGAAAAGATGAAAAAATCGATTTGTCCCCACAACACTTGCTCCAGTTGATTCATCAGCTAATCTTTTAATGTTCTACAGTAGCGCAACTTCCTATAAATATTTACATAGCAAAGCTGAGATTTTATCAAAACTGTTCTGCCATGGTAGCACATGGACTAGAAGGTATGGACTTGATGAGGCTTAAAGTAAACAGCTGTATCAAAGTCGGTTTTTCTGGGGTCAGATTTAGCATAGAAGTCTCTTTAGGGGTAGAAGTTACATGGGTTCTGACCACAAAGCATCGCACCGCCGTGCACTACTTAAATTCTTACACTAAGCTTAGTGTTCCTTCAGGCATTTCTCGTCTGCGTAAGATTTCATCAAGCTTCGTGAATTTTGAAATGGTCCACGATATTCAAGGGCTTGAAAAATAAAGTAATTTAGTTTCTTAAGCGTTGAACAAAAACTGTCATCATGGCCAGTTTTAAAATGTTTAAGTATCAAACTTATTAGTTTAAGTTACGCTACAACCTTAAACAACGTACGTAGTTATTCTTCGCAAGTTAAAATAAATTCTCTAAAACTTGAAGCAATACAATTCTAGAAAGTTTCAACGCTCCATCTTCTGCACGAGAGAATATTTCAACAAAAAACAGGTATTTTAATTCTTCATTAAAATCGAGTGTTCATTAGTTGACTCGGAATTTTGAGTATGAGAAGAAGTGCTGAAGCCGTCCAGCACACGTGGCTGGAAGGGGCGGAAGGAGGCACTGCGGCGAGCGCAGTTCCGTCTCTCTCCAAGACATATCGGTCACTTTAGAGGCAACATCCATCAGTTCCGTCATCGATAATTGAGACAATTCTTGAGAAATTTAGGATTTTGGTGATATTCGTGGAGGTGAGCGGCACGAGCAAGCTGTGATATCTCTAGCATCTGGAAGATGTGTGACCGTTATGTCTGTAGCACCTAGGAGACATGTGACCGTTATGTCTGTATAGCACCTAGGAGACATACGTACAGTACACATAACGGAAGGATCTGAAATGCTTGGAGCTTGTAGTTACCTCTATGCACTGGCGCCGATGGCATCTAGAATGGTGTAATGATTTCAATGATGTATAAGCAGGTCTCATGGCTGTGGAGTTCTGAGGAGGATGATTTGAAACTCGAGTTTCTGCGAGATGAGGCATTGCTACGTGAACAGTTCATGCAATAATACGAAATACTTGTTGATTGATCACAAGATTAAGTTATTCAGGCGTAAATTAGGTTTATGCAGAAATATTTCAGTTTAGTTTTATAATGAAAATTTAGCTCCCTAGATGTCGATTCTCCGATTTTTCTTCATATCACGCGTATAGGTTTGACGCGTGTATGTGAGTTGTAGAAAATTGTACGTAATGTTGTCATTATTAATTGACTAAGCTAAAAATTCTTTTTCATACTAACATTTATGATTCTTTTTCACAGTAACAGAATAATACCTACACATACAAATTATATTGAACAGTTTGCGGCTTACATAGGATATTCTTAATTTACCGTCCTCAGTAACTGCTCTCAATACCTGTTCTTAATTCCTGTTTTTAACTTCATGTTATCAATTGAAAAAAGTTGCAACTCAGAAAGTTCACGAAAGGAAAACGCTTCAGGCTCAGTATCATGACATGCTCAAGCGACCACAGCGAAATTTACTCCGGTCGCACTTTTCATAATTTCTCTTTGCAATATATTGGTTAAATGAATTTAGTTGACTGACTTGTCTCACCATATCATGTAGTTTATAGATGCTTATACTAATTTTCAAAACAAATAATTTTACGCTGTAACTAAATCATTTATTCTGGTAGGACTAAAGAGGTCAGATTTTACATTTAAAAGCTTGCTGTAAATGAGTGCATGAATGAAATTTATTCTATGTTATGTACTTCAAATGAAATTAGTGAGCCAATTTTAGGAGTATCATGGAGGCATGTGGTGGAACAGTCAGAAGTATCATGGAGGCATGTGGTGGAACAGTCAGGAGTGTCATGGAGGCATGTGGTGGAACAGTCAGGAGTGTCATGGAGGTATGTGGTGGAAGTCAGGAGTGTCATGGAGGCATGTG
>VCRD01000142.1:138119-189713 GCA_006783055.1 Trinorchestia longiramus
GGTGGAACAGTCAGGAGTGTCATGGAGGCATGTGGTGGAACAGTCAGGAGTGTCATGGAGGCATGTGGTGGAACAGTCAGGAGTGTCATGGAGGCATGTGGTGGAACAGTCAGGAGTGTCACAGAGGAAGTCTAAAACCTTGTTGTGGTATGTGGTTTAAGGGTTTTTCGAGCTTACGAAATTCACTAATTACTCTTGTTTTGGGCGGTTGTTTACACATTCTTACTAAAAAAACAGTAATTAAAATGTTTTAAAGTTTAAAAGATGGGGTATCCATTCACAGTTTTTTTCGACTCGAACCCTACTCGTGCAGTCTCTTTCAAGGGAATAGGGCATCTTAGAATTCCTCCCGGGTGTGGAAAGCATGAGAGCGCTACTGCGGTCTACTTGTGCAAGTGGCGTTGAGAAACAAATAAATACGAATGCTCGTGCCGGTCTGAAAGCCAAGCGACCGATGTGCAGGCGTCTTGGGTTGTATATAAGGATCTGGAGTGGTAAAGCGATCTCTAGCTTTGCTCATTACCGCAAAGAACCTCCGACACTCCACTTGTCTTAGTAAATTTACGCGAAAGCTGCCCCTTCGTCATACTAAACCCAAGAAGCTCTTGAGCTCGATTGCTGCCATGGAAAAAGAACTTTCCAGCCTCATAAGTTCCGTGCTCTCGCTTCCTGGATCTCCTTTCCTTTGAGTTTCACACTGAATTCCTGTCGGGAATTTCAAACGAAATGCTCCCTCTCTCCATTTTGTACTTATCTCGGTGAGAGTTTTCGTACTCTGTGCACGAAAGCTTCCGATTTCAGAGCTTCTATCTTGTTCGTAAACAGTAAATTAAGGCAAGTGTATCTAGATTAACGCTCCAAAAATGGCCCACTAAAAATAACAATATTGATCACTTTTAATTCCAGTTATACTGGAAAGAACTCTCTCCAGATGTGCAATCAAACGAGCCTTTTCTCTCGGTCTTGCATGACTGCTGCTTTCAAGCATAACTGCGATGTTAAAGTTGACGAGTATATGAAATTAAAATGAAAGTTATCAATTAATTAAAAAAATAGGGAAAAATTAAACATTCAGTAGTATGTAAATTTCTCCTGCAATTCCCTTTACAATTTTTATTTGGAAAGAGGATTTCGTGTCTTAATTTATTTCTCTTAACACGTTGCCTGCGATTGCCTAGCTGGTGCAAATCTTTACTTTGTACACACAGTCACTAGAAAGCCTTGAAAAAATTATAGAACCTAACCTGAGCGACCCACCGGCGGGTCGTATCGCACTCAACGTGTTAAAGTACATGCGTCTGCCACACACAGCGTACAAACTGTCGTTTCCTCGGACGCCTCAGAGGTTCTCGGATGCCCAAGACAATACACCACAGAATTCAACCTTACATTCTCGTTTAACCTAGAGTTTGATCAAGCAAGTACTGTCGAAGGAGCAGTACTTGCTTTCAAGCACATGCCCGACTAGATTGATGTCAAATTTAAGAGGAAGAACTAAAAGTCTTTGCCAGTTCACACTCGGAGATGCGTTGGAAATACCACGGTACAGAAGTGTAATTCGATGTATAAGCTAAGTCACACAGTCTGTGTGAAGCTCGATTCGCATAGCCTGTATTGGATAAATCGCACTAATCACTATTCTGCAAATTTGAATTATTTTATCTGCGTTTCAACAAAAATCTTTTGATCTTTAATTAAGTGTACTGAAAAGTACAGCCGCAAGTGTAAAGCCTCATTTCCGTACACTCTGTTTTGTGTTTGAGCGTGACTGAAGAACAACGCAATCTCCACTTCACCATGGTTATTCACGACCACTAGCACCTGCTACCAGTTTTATACTTTTATTTACCGTTATCTTGAAGATATTTATGAAGCATGCAGATTAGACTAAACATACCCTTTCGTCACCATACGTCCGTGCGTCACTGCCTTCAACGCTAGTGCGTAAACTGGATCTTACTGCAGTCACTGCAAGGCCTTCAATTAATTTCTTTGTGCTCGTACATCATCGTGTCGACCGACTCTTCTACATATTTAATAAAGTTTCCACAAACTTTTGGTTTCTAAGTTGGAAGAATCTTTATCATGTTACTTGGTATCATAGTTGCTCAATGTTACTTGTTTATTATGTTGTGAAATAATTTTATATTTTGGACGAGCTCGAGCTTAGGATTCATAAGTTCATTTGGTCTATTGTAAATTGTGTGCAATTATCCGACTTGAATGCACAAAACTTGAGTTGTCAAACTAGTCTCTCATCCGTATAAGTTGATAATGTATTCTTATTGTGTCATAACGTGTACGTAAACAAATGCCCGTTACAGCTTTTATAAACGCCATTGGACTGCCAATGTGCACAGAAACTCACTTTTCAGGCTTAAAAAACGGTTAGTACTTTGGAAGCAAGGGAACGAACAGGCAATTGGAATGTAAAGATCATTTTACGCTAACTTTCCTCGACTAGGAAGGCGGGTGATTCAGGTCACGTCTGCGGAGCCTCTTTCAAATGAATCATTCCAACTTCTATCAATAGTGGATCACGCAGAAAGCCCACTTCCTGACTTTGGTTGGGCTGCCAATGAGAGAAGGTCTAGGGCTAGCTGATACATTCTGAGATGTGAGTTCTACATAACGTTGCCTTTTATGCCCATCACAACTACCATGCTGCTGTTTTTCTGACAACCTTGCTAGGAAATGAGTTGATTTCTATTGTATATCAGAGAGCTTCGTCAGAGAGCTGCTTTGCATCATTTTCGTATGCCAGTGAGCCAACCGATGACTTTTATTGCTGTGTTGCTAACTAAAGGATTTCGAAATTTCTCAGCATTATGGTCAAGTATGCAGCAAAATACATAGCAAGTTGCACCATCCTGAGCCAATTTCAGCTAAGCCTAATTGATTTGTTCAGTAATTATTAACGCAAAACCTGTGGACTGTTAATGTTGCAGTGGCAAGTACGTTTGTAAAAGTGACGCAAAATAAAGTCGAATTTTGCATTAAACATGATAAGTCTTGACTTACGTAATCGTTCTCATTATTGCTACAGAAGCGGGTATGCTGTGCACTATCGTCCTCTAAGTTATTCTTCGCCTCGTCCTTATATGAATCATAAAGAAAGTCTTGCAGCTAATATAAGGCGAGATGAAGAACTAATGTTTATAACTACTTATTGATAATTTTGCTTTAATTTTAGCTTAAGCTAAGAAGAACATTCAATCACAATATTGATGTGAAGCGGTTATTGCAGCTAGAGAAACAGATATTTCCGCCAATATTTGCTTTAGTTTAATTCCGTAGAAAATTTTCAACGCTTCTGTTCTTCGAATTCATAAACAATTCAAGCATTTCAACTCTCTGAATGAACTTAATTGAACTGTAACTCAGAGTGTAATTTTCATTGAGTCGATTAACATCTTACTATCTGGTTTCGAATATACTTTATGAAAATTTTTTCACAGCTTCTACAGCATGATCTGCAAATAGCGATATTAACACAGTGATTCACAAAAACATGTAATCACTATATTTAACTTAAATAAGAATATCTATGCTGCCACATAGGTCGAAAATTCATAAAAAGAAGTGGTATGCATTTTTATATTTTGTATTGTTTCATCTCAAAAGTGGTATCCTCAAAATGGTCACAAGTACACACCCCCCAGTTGTCACTTCAAACAAAATTCTCAATTCATTGAATAGTAGTCATCGCTTATCATCATCTTCACATTCGGGTATCTCCAGAGCATCAAGCAGGCACAAAGGGCATTCAAGATGAAATCCTTTTCCGATCATCCACGTCAGGTACCAAATATTCTTTCATTTTATCGAAGTGTGAAAAGAGTCAACCAAACAGCTTCAGTTCGACATCAGGTCCTCACAGGCAAGAAATTTGTGTCATTACGGAACCCAGAAACAGAAAGAATTTTTTTGAACAAAATTCGAAACCCCAGATTTTGCACGCTGCAAACATACTGGGTTTAAGCTATAAAATCATATGGTTAATTCTGAGAAAATATCCTAAGTGGAAGGCATTTAAGCCGCACCAGACGTAAGTTCTCCGTCCTCAAAAAACGAATCCATGCTGGTGGCCTGTATTTTTTGGCTCAATTTCGAGGAGGACCGGTTCCAGCGTGTAATGTGATCTGATGAAAAGTTGTTTGTTTTGCACCAGTCACCAGAGAAACAAATCGATTGGTACTTGACCCCAGCAAACCACCACACTGCAATCGAGTGCAAGAAGGCTTGTGGAGACAAAGTTAAGTGTTGGGTAGGGATGGTTAACACGTTGCCCCCGATTGCCTGACTGGTGTAAAACTTCACTTTGTAAGCAGAATCACTAGAAGGATCTGAAAAAATTATAGAACCTAACCTAAGTGGTCCACATACGTACCACTTCGGAGTCAACGTGTTAATGGGAGTACGCTCACTGTAGTTTGGTTTTGATGAATCCGTCAACTGTGATGTTTGTCTGGAGAAAGTCCTGATGAATACAGTCTGGCATGCAGTTGAGGCTGTCGCCACCAGACATCAGTACTAGTTTCAGCAGGATGGCACCCGCAGCAATGTGACAGACTCGTGTCTTTAGTTCCTGGAATTCAAGTTTGGTGACAGATTGATTTCACGCCGGCTGAATGACGCTGGGCTCCCATACTCTCCAGGCTTGTCAACCCCTTGATTTTTTTTCTGGTCCCAGGCCATGGCACATACTGCCAAGTGTCAATCAAGTACAAGGGCCGAGTTGAAACATTCTTGAGGACCTTGCAGCCAACATGAGCCCGGTGGATATAAGAAAGATGACAAGCCAAACCAAGAAAAGAGCAAAACTGTACAGGGGTCAAATTGAAAGGGATTTTGCACATTTAAAGTAAATTTTTTATATCTATAGTATAGCATTGCGACCCTTTTTTGTTAAAATATAGCAAATAAATCTATTTTATGAATTTTTGTTTCATCACCATTCGTAGATCATTCCGTTTTATAACTAGAGTTCTAGTGTTATCGACTACTATGCTCGGTTTTTCTTCGTTTTAATCGAGTTGTTGCAAATCAAAAAGGTGAAAGCTAGAAATTTTCAACAGATTTTTTGATTGTACACACGGTATGTGTTTTTAATTGATTGGCTCGACAGTTAGAACATGCATGTGCAGAAGTAAAATTTATAGATAGGTACATAATAGTGCTATTCGACTCTGATCCCTACTTTGTATTCTAAGAGAATATTTCATCATACTACGCATTGCTTGCACATTTCCCATTCGAAAAAGTTTCTATTTCATTGCCTCATTGGTCGATGTGCCGCATTTTTCAGCTACGTAGCGGCACAGCCCCATTTTCCTGTACATTTTTCAAGTGAGCGCGGCCTCTTCGAGCTGATTATCGAAATATAGCTCTCTCATTTAGGCCGTTTCCTGGCTTCATTGGCACTAAAAGCACGCGTGAATTATCCTAAATGTTGGATAAACCTGCCGTAAAAGCCCCGAAGTATCAGCAATGACACCAAATGAACGCGGCCCTCGGTACGTGTCCCGTCGCATAATGAAGGGCTCTCTCTTCGAGCAATATACGCGTCAGCGCTCAACTCCGTACGCTTCTGCGGCTCGTGTGTTGCCAGTCCTGCATATTAATACGCTTAATTCTTAGCATAGTGAACTCTAGTTCATAGCAATGATGCGTTGATGGCACTCACTTGTGTTGCTCCTCTCAACGGAATGAAATGCACGTCATCTTTGCAGTCAAACCAACTAATCTTGCTGATATTCACACCGAGAATTTGTTGAGACCCAACTAAGTAATTGACTATTCTCAGATGAAAGTTAAGGCCTTAGGGTTTTCTGACCTGACTCTTACAAACTTTTGTTGCTAATTGAAGAGCATTCTGTTTCAATGTCCTAGCGTATCACTAGGGTTTGTTTATGAGTCTGTTCTGCCCTAAAGAGTCCCAGTTCACCTATACTTTCCACGTAGGAACATTGCTCTTATGTTCGAATTTTAGAACATTATTTTCTGAAATAAATACTCCTCTACTTGAAAATGGCAACGACTTGTATTTTCATTGGAAATTTGTAATTAATTCGTTAATCGTATTGAGATAAAATCGGTTTTTCGCCAAGACAATAGGCTACGAAGTGAATTTATCATATCACGATCCGAAATTTGTTTCTAAGCAAGACATGAAAATAACATGTTTCGAATGTCGCCCCTGGTTCTGCTGCCAAATTTTTCCGACTCATCATTCCCATTGGAAAGCAATTATTATTTTGGTTAAAACGTATGCTGAAATAAGAACCTGGGCAATGCACATCCTTGGACCACCCATCACACTATGCACAGCGCGTCTCATTCCTGTACTTCTACTCGGCTTCGTGCTCTGAAGGCAAGTGGCAAACTTGCAATCAGCCACGCAATAACGATTTCTTTTGATAGCTAGTAGAAATTAGCTCTTATATAAGACAGTATGTTAACGATCAAGTAAAATTTACAGTCAATCATTGAATATAAATTTAATTCCTCAAATCTTTAATATTTTAAAATTAATAATGTACGTGGGCAGTTTATTTGATCAGGTAATTGTCAAATTTATTGCCTATTAATGCTTTGTTTTTATACTTCGTATGGTGCTATTATTTAGTGTTGTTGTTGGACAAGTAGTTGAACAAATATTGATGTAGGGTACCCAGCCAGAACGCTGGCGCATACAGTGCTGCGTAGCGCGCACATTTGGGTGTCTAGTGATGCTCAGGAGACATAGCAGCAGCACGGGCACGTTGTATCTGCACACCAATTGACGTGTCAGGCGTTGTCTCCCTGACCACATTCAGCCAATTTGTATTCATATCAATCGCAAGTATGAATTCGTTTCAATCGCATTTTTATCAGGTTTTAACTATTATTTTGATAATATTATCACGATAGTTACAAAAATATGTTTAAACTGAACATGTTATTGGGGTAAGATTTCTCAACTGTTTTTCATCTTGAACTTAATACCACCTGCTGTGCCATCCAGAGTTATCAACCTTCATTGAGTGTCGACACTAACATAGCTAAATTAAACGTGAACTCGCACCACCACGCAAGCTTGTGTGATGAGGGATTTGTATTTCACCACAGTAAGATCCTTCCCTGAAAGAACGGCAATTTATTTTATAAGTATTATTATAATATCTGACTTAAAGTTGTGCTTAAAAAATTCACACATCATTTTATAGCATGCGTAATTTCGAATTATATGCTTCTGGGTTGCAGTTTTTCAAAATCATGCAGAGAAGGAAAGTAATTTCACATCAAATTAAAAAAAACGAGTGTTTAATTTTGGTGCGTCATAAATTGTCAGGCCACTTTCAATTTCCTCACTTCATTCGAAGGGAAAGAGTACAATTTAACGTAGATTATGCATGAACAGCTTCTCTGTAAAATTGGCATTATGGCGCTTTATTTCAGAGGGCTGATAAATAAATTATTGTTTTTCTCAGTCGTTAGTAAGATTTTATGAGTAGATAAACAAGGGAATCCTGTCTTTGAGAGTGGCATCAGAATAAAAGAAGCGTCAATTTAATTTTGTTGCGTTTTTTGATGTGCCTTGTACGGCCGTTCAACTCCATACCATGCAATCAATAGTGTGTGAGTTCATGCAGGAAAATACGTTCTTTCATTACAGTTACGAAGGCTAGCCTGTAGTTGAGAATCTGATCCTATAATGCAGCGTCGATCGGAACTTCCACATCGCCTTGCCGCTTCCGATATTAAATGAAGCGGAACGAGCACTTTTTAATCTTTGCTACCTGTCAGATATTCCTTTTTCACTTGGACCCGCCCTTCCGTTCCTTGTGGCGCGGTGAGAATACAGTGCCCAGGTACTCTTCGTACGCTTTGTCAGACCAACTACAAATTTCAGGATTTTCTTTTCAGGAGCCATTAGGCTTTTCTGTTTAATTTATGTTGTTATATTATCCATCATGCCATTAGGCTAAAGACTCAAACTCTTGAATTGATTCTTCCCGACAATGAAAGTATTCTTCATTGACGTGTGATTTCATTTAATCACAGAAAAACTCGCAGTCATCGTCGCCTAACCTACATGTATTTTCCTTCGTGTCCATAGTTTTCTCTTGTACAGATACTGAAAGTTCAATTAGCTCCAGAATATCGCATCAATGCGTTGTGTATCATCACCCAAAACAGGTGCTCGAACAATAAAGAACTAAAATGTATGTTTTCTCAATTGCGAAAAATAACATAACAGGAATACGACGGCTCGTTTGTTTGTCTCAACAAAGCTGTATTTTTATTACAAATGACACTGAAACAGGTTTGAGCTTGCTGAGCGCGCTGTGGTTTAGTATTGGACATCCTCAGGCTGGCCACCATGCGCATAACAAGTCGTGTTCATAATATTTGCTGAATCCTCTCTCGACGTTCAACCAAAGAAAAGAAATTATATGCAACGATTTAGTTTTGTACTACTATAAGGTAACATACGTGCGTTATTTATGATGATATTTCTCATAAGTCAATGTCATTTTATTTTATACTGACAAATATACTAATATCAACTAATACAAGATTCTCATCTAAAGAGAATTTGCATTACGTAAGCTGTAGATTTTTAGATTTTGTAACATACGATTTTCTAATGAGCATAACATACATGCTGAATTAGAATGTTGTGTTAGTATATTCGGAAGTTGGCACTTAGAAGCATAACAGCAAGGGAAAGATCGCTAATCCCTCATATTACGAATTTAGATTCATTATGATGTTGAAATGTAGTCAACATAAAGCTATATTTAATTGATCTAACTCGTCAAAATATAGATTCTACTTATATAATAGACTGTGTCTATTCATCTCTGTCTCTCTCTCTCTCTCTCCATCTATCTCTATCAGTGTGTGTCCATCCAATTTCTTTCGATCTATTCCTGAAGAAAAATTATTGAACTGAGATCAGAACGGGTATACATACATGTATTATAAGCATTGTATTGTGGATGTCAAAGGCTCCGGATTACTATAAAATACGCTATTTTTTCCGTTATTAGCCTTCTTCTCTTACGTGGCCATGTTATCGATACAGAATAAAAGATAAGATACAGAATAGAAATTCTGTATATACTCATGAAAAATATTCAGATTCTGATAGTACCACGGGTAAAACTGGAGAATGGATTTTATTTCATAGATCCATAATTTAATCACTTTTAAACTGTGGAATTTCCACGGGTAATATCTAGGCCATGTTATCGGTAGATAAGTTACAGAACGGAAGTTCTGTATATATATATGAACGAAAAATATTCATTTGAAACACCGTGATTTGTCATAAATCTTCAATACATTCGTCTTTATAATTATTTCAAATTAGTCATATTTTATCAAACATATAGATCGAAAAATCCTTGATTTTATTGCTTTTAAACTGTGGAATTTCTACGAGAACTATCCAGTCATTAAATATTTAAGCATTTAATTATTTTTTTTTTGAATAGTTTGCAACATGCTGTACATGAATGATATACACATTTTTAAAACGTGCACCATGACCTCGTGTCAGAAATAGTTCTCCACGCGCGTGCTCACGTGGGTGCACTAATAACAGGTGGTATGTAATGTGCGCTTTAATTCTCAACTGCAAAGAACTGTAAAAATTCTCATTTTAGGTAGTAGTATATGTAGGTTCAAAATCAAAGCTACTTCCCGCTGATTAAATTTACAATAGCGTTCTTTATTCTGGGCCAATATAGTTTATCGCTTTCAGAAGATGTGAACTTTTTCTGCATATAAAAACTGCTCGAATAATACGGACGACTGATTTCAATTGCTCGTAGAATAATTGTCCAGCATTAATATTAATAGAGTAAACCTGGATGGTCTGGTGTTCAGAATACGTATTTACACCGGTTAGTAATTTATGTACTTTATTTTTCGATTTTAAAAGAACATGTGCTTCTTATTGGTAATTCAAACTCATAATTATAATTACTGACTTGTTATAACGAATGTTAGTCTAAGATAAAGGAAAAATTGAGACAAATGATAATAAATACTAAATAAATATGGTTAATAAAAGAAATGTAAATGCTTAAGCATTTACTGCTACTTTGGAAGTGTGACATTAAGCGATTATACTATTAAAAACTGATGGTCATGTGATAGGATATGCTTTTTAGTTTGCTCGTTATCTGCTTCATCGTATTCTGCACCAAATAATTGAACTTGACAGCACGCAGCGCCACACATGGCGCGGAACATTTCAACTGATGAGAGGTTGCCCCAAATGTATACGCTCAATTGGCCTACAAAAATTGTGACAGAGCTTTCATTAATTAACGTATACATCAATACATACATTAATCTTAATACTTTGGATTGAGCCATTTTACTTGACATTATTACTTTCTTTTCATACATGGAAAATCTAAGTTTCACTGCTTCCGATCTTTGGCACCGCTTCTGCTATGTATGAGATCTTAATTGAAATCTGGAAACCTGAATGATGATAATCCAGCACTTGCTATGAATACATTGAACAAACCACTCTTCACCTTATGGATTTGCATAAACTAAAGCATATGAAATAAGTTACGCGTGCCGTGCTTTAGCTGTTAATGATAACTGTGCCTGTATTTACATTTCAACGTCTCTTAAATATATCATCCATTATAAGACTTACGTTCTCGAGTTACGTCGTAGGACTTATTAAGCAGTAAATACCTGATGCTTTCATTAGACATGGTGACATTAATAACATAACATTAGACATTAAATAATAACACATTAGTGTTATTATTTGTGGGTGATTCAATGCATTAGGAATTTTAGCTCAGTGTGATCTGCGCAGGATCTCTGAGCTACCAGCATAGGGGGATGGCGTACAGGTCTACGAAAGTATGTTTCAAATAAAAAAAAAAATGCAGCTATATGTTTGCCCGGATTCTGATGCAGTATGAATGTAATTAATTTATATTAATAAAAATGATTAGAAAGTGTGAATTAACTGGTAATTTTACGATAAGCTCAGACATTGCACATTTATATCAAATACGATTATTTTCATTCCATAAAACATACGTTCAAATGATATCTTTTGTACATTGAGAGCCACAGTTGAACCACATACAAGGTAAACTGTGTGTTGATAGAACTGAGTATACCATAATCATATGGTTTATTTCCCATTATTACTAGGGAGGCTAGATTTTAATTGAAGTAGCCACCACGAGAATTCCTAATTTGCCATTCTGTTTCATTACTGCATGGTAAGCTATTCTATCTTACCTCGTGCAGGATCAGCCTTCGTTACGACCACAGAACTTAGAAGTCTTGAGAAAAGACATCATGTCCTACATAAGTGGGTTAATTGTGGCTAATTACTATTCAGGTGAATTAAGAAGAGAGTCGTATTGCAGAAGAAACGTCAGCAGCTTACAAAACACAACTCTGCTCGAACCATGGCGGCTGTGCGCGTTGAATAGCAAGCCGCGAGCTCTTGGAAATAATTACCCACTCGAACCATTAGCAATTCTGATGCGATCTACATTAATTTAGTCCATTGTCACAATGGAAGTCAACAGTAGCGCCGCATTATATTCTACTTGAAAATGGTTCTAAGTATTCTCTTCCTTTGCGTACTTCTGATACTAATGAACGTAAGCAGAGCTTCACCGACGGTATAATTGCTTAGAAAAACAAGTCCCGGAGCTGGTGAATAAATAGCGTATTCTCTCACAATTGCGACACAGCGTAGATTCTCTCAGTGGCGATTTATGGCACGCAGGTCTCCACAGCGCTGACAACACGCTTAGTGTACGTCCACATTCTCTGCCACTTGATATGGCTCGTCATGAAAAAATTCTGCTTTTTCACTGATAAACGAACGTGTTCCCGAATTTTTCTAGCGCGATTTTGAGGCAATCTTTGAGTTTAGGTCGAGTCTCTCTTATGTGAAGCATCAGTGAGAGCGCATGAGACTCGAACAAGTTAAAGGTATACATTATGATGTACTGTTCTTTTTTTGTTTCTGTTAGTTTCTGTAAATTGCATGCACAGCGTGAGAAAGATTAAAGAATATTATACTCCGCAGTCTCGTCTGCACAGTGCTGCAATTACACGGAAATGAGACTGTCAGTTCGATAAATTAATGCCAGTTATACACGTTATCACATACACAATGTTTAACATATCAGGCATATCAATGAACATAATCTTGCTTGAAAAACAGAAATGCGGGTATTTTTTGAGTGCGTTTGAGGCTCGTTAGTTTATTTTTTTTGTATTTGAAAATAAAAACAGTATAAACAGCGTTGTAAGTGTGAATAAATTGGGAAACTATGTGTTCTACATTTTTAAACTTGTAAATTGTGGTAAAGTACGTTATTTTAATGAAACATGTCATATTGTTATCTGTGATACTTGCTATTTTATTTCAATAGCATTATTGCGTATTGGCATAAATCAATAACTATGCAGAATTAAATTTTATGTTATGAATTTCTAGTTGTCTAGTTTAAATTACAGGATAGTCGAACAGTAAAAATATTTTACTCCATATCTGGCAATGTTTCAAAAGCTATTTGAGTATTTTCAAAGTTCTTTTCAAATTCGTCGAGAATGTGACAACATAGCCTTTTCATCTAAAGCTGCCACTATAAGTTTGAGACGGCCATAATACGTACCTATTTGAGCGTGGATACACATCGCAATGTTGCTGAATTAGTTGTACTTCGCTCCTGATATGCTTGCTTTTGCTTTCTTTCAGTCGGGTTTGTTTTCAAGAAACAGAAGTTCTCATTTGGTAATTTTGTCTCGGATGAATGCTTGTTGAGGTTGTAAAGCTGAGCGCTTCATCGCTGGTATAATTTGTAACTCGGTTTATGTGGTCTTAAAAGAGCGCAACTAGTACTCGAGCTCACTAAAGACAAACAAGAATCTCTTGACGTAAGGTTTTTTAAGATCATCCACCGCTGGGCACGAACAAAACGAGCACCTGTGTTTGTTCCTTGCATGCGTTAAGCTGTATACACTGTGGCATAATTTCGTAATGGTGGCAATTGTTGAACGCGTTCTCTCCCCTATCATTTGTATGCCCTGTCACACTTTCGTATATTTATAAAGCTTACATTGGTGTTATGGCGAACAGGGACACCTTCTAGAAATTGTCACAGGCATCACGTTTTATGTATTCGGTTCAGCGTTGGAGTGGCACCATGAATAATTCAGGTCAAACGGCTATGCGAGAGCACGTTCCCCATTCTCAACATTGCTCCCTGTTTATTCAATTCTAATAGTGTTTGGCAAGATCCGATTTCTCAACTAAAAGTAGTGGAGCTGTTGATGCTGCTAACTGCTTCTCTAGAGAAATAGTGAACATCTATGGACAGCCGGTTATTGAGCTCCATGATGCCGTTACGTGCTTTAGTTTAATTCTCCCGTTGTCGGCTCTGGCATTTCTCCCTTGTTTATTCTCCTGAGAAAGGAATGCTTTCAGGAATTTCTAAATAACAGACCGAAGGCACTGACAGTATTTCTAGACAAAGCTTCGGAGATATCGAAGCGTGTTTGAATCCAAGGAACAGAATTTTTTCTACCACTTGGGAGTCCATTTTTTGTATTGGCTATTTTTTTAGCTCTGTAGCGCAGTCGCAATGCCTGATCCCCCTTTCAAGAGCGTCGTTGATCGGGTTTTCAGGGCTATATTTGGTCGGAGATGAGCGGACGCTTCTTAGAGGGCGGAGTGAGGCAAACTCTTATGCAAAAGAGGCACCAATCACATGCATCTTTGAATACGAGATGCCACAGAGTGCCGTTAGTTGCCAACGAGTTATTTTAATAGCGGTTGGTCAAGGTTTATTTCTAAAAGTCGTTATTATTTTAAGTTTGGTATTGGTCACTCCTACCATATAGATTATTAGAAAATTACAATAAGATTACGGGATATAATTTTCTAACTTTGCGTAAACTTCACGAATAGATTCAAAAAACTAAAACTGCTGTTATAGCGACGTTCGGCATCTCTCAACGGCCCTAACGGACGGTCAGGTTTAAATGTTTGAATATTCAGAGAGAGGTTGGTCGTGCGTTACTGGAGCACTTTGAGGGGTTCTTTGGGGCTAGCGACGGGAGGAGCGACTCTTGCGTGAGGACGAATTAATGCTACCTCTGACTCACTTCCTGTCGCAATTTATTTGGAAACTCATCCTGAATGTAAATCGCTTTTTGATTCAACGGAACTAAACGTATTGCTTGCTAGAATATCCCTCTTCTTTAAATTCCGGAACACATAACTCACCCAAGAAGCGAAAATATTTTTAAATTTATGGTGGTTTGATTAATGTCTACGTAGTGTGCTATTAATCTTTCAATATTACTTCACGAGGTAGTATTTCTTTGTTAATATTCGTTTTGGCTGAGTATAATGGAAAAATGATTATTGCAGTTGGTTTCTAAAAATTGACTTCGTACATTGATTAGATGTTAGTCCCTTTATTGAACAGATCTTTTATTGAACATTTAATTAATGCTCGTTATTGAGGGAATCCTTGCAAGTAAACTGTCTCTACGAACCTATTATTCCATCAATGTTAGCCTAAATGCTTGACAGTCTTCACTCTTCGGTACTGTGTAAATAACGTTTTTTGGTTCCTTTATGTATCAACAAAATGATTTTTCATTCGCATTTTCAGCATATCATGCATAATTTCGGAATTTAAGCGCTTCTATAGAGGTTTATCTAAATTATTGAGGAAAGGAAAATAAATTGTCCCGGCTATTATAAATGCAGCTGCATATGCCATGCAGGAATATAAGACGTCTTAGCGGTGCATTTCGGCTGTAGACACTCGATCGGCTCTCTCTTGTGGGTCCTCCATGGCAGATCTGTGCACTCTGATACGTTTGTGATTCTTTCAAAGGTAGCCCGCTGTTCAGCAGAACGAACCATTTTTCCCACAAGTGTCATTCTATTTTTACGGATTTTCTAAAAAAGAAACGACCTTCTGCGATCAAACGCGGCCTGCCTGCCTGCCTGCCATCACAGGCTACAGAAACGACTGCATTGAGTGCGCACAAAAATAGAGGGGCTTGCATAATACATAAAAAATCGATTCCATCGAGTTCAGTCACTTGCATACAAACGTTCCATTTAGAGAATGTTGCCGTTCTTGGGTTTTCAGGTAAAATCTTTCAGAAAGGTCGCTTTCAATGGACTCACCTCTCTGGATTGCGATGCATGGATACACATGTGTGGCTGCCGGTGTACAAATTCTATTTACGTGCATTACTAACACACGAGATTTTAAAAAAGTTATGTTTATCTAATTTTCTTATTGTAATTTGTGTAAAATAAAGACTGTGTTTGATAAAATTATTCTATCCCTATTTTTCGAGAGCAATATGCGAATTTTAACCAAATCAAGTTGCCAAATGTCAGGTATTCTTTTTTTAAGCAAATACAGGATGCCATTATACCTCATTCCAAAAGCCCATTAAATTAAGTAGCACGTGTAATTATTTGGTCTGCTAAACTGAATCATTACTGAATGCTTCTTTTCATTCAGTTATCCAATAGTCAACATAAAATGGAAAATATAAATGAACTTTAAGGAATGAGTGAACGTTTTAATTATGTTTCATTGGACTTCACTTCAGTTTGAAATGCAATAGTGTGCCGCTGTCTGCAATACAATTATTACATGTTACATTTTCTAGATAAATTTGAAAATTTTCTTTAGAAAAAAGGCTTTGATTCTGTACTGAGCCCGAGTTCTTGCGCTTGTGTTTGATATGTTCGATAAGAAGACATGTTTCCAACATGGCTGTACACAGACCGCTTTACGCTCGTCGCCGTCAATGAAAAAAAGTTATTTTGGAATCAATGTCGAGGTGCTAGACGAGAAAACGGCAATCGGGATCATCCTGGGACCCTTGGGAACCCTCTTTGTTTGTTAAAAAGTCCGTTCTGTGTGAAGCTGGCAAGTTTTGCACAAATTCTAAACCACGCGAATACTCGAATATCCTCCCAAAATTAAGAGGAAAAAGGGCACCCGGGTAGAATTTTCCTTGCCGGTGTAAATTAGGACTGCTTTCTAAATGCAGGCAGGTAAAAAACCGTGAGAAAATTCCCATTCATGGAGCTACCAAGGGCGCTATAAAGGAGCGGTTAAAAAACATATTGTATCCGCGGGAATACTTGTAGCCTTCACACTTCGCTGTTTTTTTCCTGGCATGCATGTGTCACAGCGTGCGCTCGTATATATGTTGTAGTTAGGCACTTTCGTTACTTCGTTAGCGATTATTTCTGGTAGAAGAAGATTAAATAATTAAGAAATAAATTATTATACATAAGTATGCCGTAATTATAATGGGCCGTTTTATCAATACTATAACGAATATTACTTCCGTCTTCGTCAAGAATATCAAGAAATACTAAGAAAGCATTTTTTATATAATGGATTTGTTGATGGTGAAGAAACGCAGTGAAGAAAACTGATTATTGTAACATATTAGGATATATTCGCAATTATATTCGAACGAGTGTCGTTTAATATTTGATCAGTTCTCTATTATAGGTCATTTCTATCGCCACCTCACCCTGTTTACCTATTGTTTGATTGGTAATCAAACAACGACTTGTGTTTGTCCAACAAACACGATTTTCGTGGGAGTCAAACATCCTAAGAAGCACCTGAAGTTGGCAAATTGCCCAGATTTATCGTAAATTGAAGTCGCTCAACGGACTTGTGCTATCAATAATGGATGATAAATCTGCGATCAATAAAGCATTGATCCCGTGACCGCTGCATGAGAAACTTCAGGGCTGCGATCCTCGTTCCTGATCGCTGCCGACAACGCGCGTCATGTTAAGCGCTCGCTTCCTAATTTTGTGTCTTGTTTCCTATAGTTTGAAATTGCTTCCAATTCATTTCACGCGTCTGCTTGATGATTAGGCTTCGTGCAAAAACCTGGGAATAATTTTCATTACGATAAAAATATAACAGAGAGGATATGATGTTTTCTAGTAATATGTTTTGTTTTGTGTCTTGTGTTTCCTATAGTTTGAAATTGCTTCAAATTCATTTCACGTGTCTGCTCGCAGTTCCGACTTCGTGCAAAAATCTGGGAATGATTTTCATTACGATAAAATATAACAGAAAAGATACGATGTTTTCTAGTAATGTGTTTTGTTCTTCCATTAACTAAAGTTCATTAGTAACGTAAAAATTCATTAATGGATAATATTCACAGATTCTATCCGAACAACCACTGGACTTTCGTGCATAGGAACCTCTGCTGGTAGACACTGGTGGCTCGATGTTGATATCTATACAATAGTCAAATTATCATAATAAGATATGATTATAATGAGTTACTTGCACAGTGGTAAAACAAATATTTTGTGACTGTATTTCAGCATTTAGAAAGAAATTCTCATAAAAATCGTAGTGTGCTTTTTTATAGGATCTCCTTTTTAATTGAAGACGCACAATTCGCTAGGTTAAACTGAGGTCTATTCCTCTCATCAGTTTTGAGATTCCTCGCTAAGTAACAGGTTATAGAAGTGTGAAGGTATAACACTGCTGAAGTGATACGCGCACAGCGCCTCGGAAGCAAGGGGACTGAGACCTCCCTTCATTACTTATTATTACTCATTACTTCCCTTCATTCCTTATCACTTCCATGCTTGAGACATCATCGCTGGCGTGAATTGCACTTAAAATTCACTAACATTAAAGGGAATCTTCGGGACGCCTACTTTGTCTGAAATTAGTGTTTTGATTTCCGAACGACTTTTTAGTTATATCGTAGGTAATATTGGAAGAGTTACCTGCCTGCTGTTTATTCAGAGTTTATAACTCATCTATTTTCGAAATATTTCGTTTATTTTCGAAATAATATTCTACTTCACCAAATAAATTTAGACATCTTCGATAACGATAAGTACAAAATGTGTCAAAAAGAGTAGATCTGCTTTCAGAGCGGCCACATGTATTTTCATCACAAAAATGGTTTCTTTTATTTTACATCTGCGGTAGAATAAGCAATTTAGAAGTCTTAGTTGAAACAAGAGTCTGGAATTCCTCTTTATTCCACTGTATAGATGTATACGTTGAATTCCAGCATAGTTGTGTTGTTGTGCTTCCATGTATTTTTTAAATTGGTTACCATTCCCTAGTAAACTACGAAGCATTGAGTACACTACTGGCACATTAAATTCAAATTGCATGAATATTATTGTGAGAGTGGTTTTTACTTTTTTATGCACTTTTAAAAATAATAATCAAATCTTTTATTCTTGAAGCTGAAATTTTTGTGAATTGTTATTACGAAACGTACGTTAAAATTACGGTCAACATAGTACCAAACGCTACATGTCATAATTATTTATTATGTTCGACTAATCTTTATGAGTCAAAATACTTTCTGGTGCCAATGTTGATTGATTAAACAAGTAAGGAGTGTCAGGGTTAAGAACATGAAAACTGGACAAATCTCCTTTGCCCTATAATTGCACGTCATTCGACCGGAACTCCGTGCTACTCTGCACAATAATGCGGGACGTGGAAGACCAAAAGAATTTTGGGAACGAGGTAACACAATTCCATAATTGAGGCTTGCATCAACCGAACCTGTCAAATTTCACCCTATCGGAACTTGAGAGTAGAATTTCCAGTGGGATAATCGAACCTAAGAATGTTTCTCAAGCTGAGGTAACCACGGTAGCATTGGTTGGTCCTATTACTCGTGGGATGAAACTGGACCACAAACTGGGTATTATGTTCTTTAACCGAAAACTGCGAAGTACATTTCTTCACGACGATGTCGTTTTCAAGCATTAAATCCACTGTTGACTACAATCATCAGTCAATATTTTAGAATTACCTGGTATCAAGTTAATGGTGGTAGTTCGAAAGTTTGTAGTTTGGTAGTTTTATATAAAAGAACTTCATGAAAGGTGCCAGACTCGTTCATGAATAGTGTCTTCGTGACTGAAAAATTGTAATTACAGTTTTGTTTTTTGGTATCAACAAATCAGATATTAAAACAACACTTTGTTCTAGAGAATGTTGTAAATATCTGGATTTTAAGTTAGAAGTTAAGTGATCAAAGGAAAATTATTCAACTCTCTAAAGAAGGTAACACTGTTTGTCTGAAATGTTTAATTCATATATTGCTATTTCACTTCGATTTACGATTTTACAATCAACCTAAATACTTTGCAATTATTTAAGTCAACGTACAGAAATTTTGATGTTTTGCTTCAAAATATTCTCGTACCCGCCTGTTTATTCCACCGTTTTGTTGAATAAATTAAAATTAGTGCACAAGAACAATGAGAGTTAGTCCTGAATAATTATTGAACGATAACATTTTTAATTTCTGCGTATTGTGTTTTTGTTTCTATCACTTATATTAACGATATAATGCAAGTGGCACCATAACTGACAATGTTTCTGATAGACCCCAGTTTTCACCCTCCTCTCGAAACTGCACCTAAACTCTCAAGTTCAAGAAAAACAGTTCACTTTTCAAGGAATGCCTCTCGGCCGTTCTAAAAATTAAGTCGTTTCTACTTGAATGGTTCAGGTCGAATTTCATTGCAGTCTCGCTGTTAATGGTTGTTTAATTAGAGGGTCAAGTTGAGACGAGTTTGTTTAAGAGTGAGAACTGGCGGTCTGTTTGACACGGCGATTTTGGTTACGTGGTTTGGTCAAGTGCACCACCGCGTGGCCGAGCTCGCAGCTCAGCACGGGCAGTCTTTCAAGAACTCGATCACTCTAGCATTTCTAGCGAACTAACGGGAAGTTCTGTTCATTGTGCGATAGTATACGAAAATTTTATGAAATGTTAAGAAATTTACATGTCTGACTTTAGACATGGGAGCATCTAATCGATGATTAGTAGCTCATTTCAGTTAACCTTCCGTCGGGCGCAATTGATCTGACAGACACAGCTATTTTAATTTTGCTAAGCACGCGTAAACTTGCACCCGATGGAAGGTTAAGAGGCATTTTTTAATGTTATTTGAGGTGCTATGGAGTTTTGTAGATTAATAATGATTTGATCAATGAGTCTGTTTTTATAAAAATATTTTTTCCTGTTCTCAAAATTTAATCAAGAATGTGTACTTAAACGATAATATACTCGTACTTATCTTCAGTGCATGAAATCCATAAATTTTAGACAAGTGCAGAGAGCTGTAAAATATTTACCTTTCCTATTATATTATGATACACTTATGGTGTACAATATTTTTGTGAGAGAATTTAAAACATATTTCATTCTTTTGAACTGAGGGAAATAAAAAAGTATAATATAACGTCGACTAAACACTGATGTTCACACGTATCAAGAGACAGAAACCTGAACTGGAGCTAGAGCTCAGTTTGTTAACGGTGAGGAAATGAATTGCGAAATGTTGAAAATTTAAAATTTAAACTTGTTTGTCGCTCTTTTCTCTAGCTGACTCTGTGTACATGTATTTCAAATCACATGTACTACTAAGGACGAATTTTCAGCATTTACTCAATTTTTTGAGTAAGACCTTCTAGATTAAGCGTAGGATTAGCATAAGATTCATTATGAATTTTTCATTTCTTCCTCGTTATCAATATATTTACTGGTGGCATGGTCATTATAAACATATGATGGTATTTTGACAATTGAGCGTCTCCATGGCGTTGGGAGACTCGCTCTCATCTGACCGAGGCCTTAATGTTACGGAAGACGAATCGTACGTCCATTCCCTGGAAGGATCGACCGACCTCGAATCTAAGAAATTAGAAGATGAGATCCTCCAAATGTTTACGACTGGACATAATTCCAGGATTATGATGAGACTGGAATGGATCAGGGATTCCAGGCCACTAGGAATTGCATGGATTACAAGCTTAGGAAGAAGACCTCTTCCAAGATGAACTTGAAGCGTCGTATACGCGCTCCCTCCAAGGCCTACGCTGCGGCAGTCTCGTCATTTGGCAGCTCTCAAGGAATGTATTCCCTTCTAGCGGATGTCTATTGCTAATAATCAAAGCAAGCTATTCCTTAAAGCACGTTCATGACACTAACTTTGTCAGAATTTGAAAATACAGCGTTGCAAGTGCGGCTGCATTGGAGAAAACTGTTGCCTGGATCACTTTAAAAGCTCTATAACAGCGGCTTAGATGAATGTTAGGTCATTGTATGTAGTATATGTATTGTATTCTTTAGCCTTTACAGAATAAAATGTCTTAAATTTCAATAGTAAGACATTTAAGACGATCGATAAATTTCAACGTGACTGTGATATGAGTAAAGTGCACACTGGCATTTTCGTTTAAATCTTAGATGTTTTTTGTACTTAGTTCTTTTATTCCTTATTTCTTGATTTGTTTTACAATAAGAGTGCCAGATCTTCACGCTACTACATGACACTCATTAATAAATCTTGCATTCGACTCAAGGGATCGACCTCGCTCCAGGGAGCAGACTGTTTAGTCGCTATCTGAGATGATGACGTAACTGGGTAACTAGGATGAAGCTTTTTCATGTTTTTTATCGGTAACCTTAAAATTTATGTTGCAATATCTGTGAGCGATGCGAAGCTTAAATGTACAAAATTTTTGCATCACTTTATGTTGTGTGCTTCTTTTGCATAAAATTCAATGCACGTTTGCGGAATTAAAGCAATGCAACTCAATCCAGTGAGTTTGAGCGAACAATTATTAGTGTTCAATGAAAATTTATTTGGAATACCGTTGTACTAAATATCATCTACGCTGATTATAGTTCTCGTTCGTGAATGAATTATTGTCGGGAATGTAGTTATTTCTAAGCAAATATTCAAGCTGTATCATGGGATATTTTTAGACTTCATAGTATAGTTAGAGACATTAAATGTTGCATCGCTGAACCTTGAGGAAGAAATATTTTCGTTAGAGCTTCCGGTCACAAAATGAAGTCTGCATTATTTCTTAGTCTGAGATAGTTCAATAATTCCTTCAGGGCTGACCTATGACTAATTTTCCGTATTGTAAACAGTTTGTAAATTGTTGAAAATGTAGTCACGTTGGCAGAAGACATCACGTGTCTATGTTGGTGTCAGATGCTCAATGTGGGTGTCAGATATAGCCTTTGGTGGGCATCTTTGCTCGCTCGTTTCATTCTAACGGAATACCTCTATTCTTCCATTGATTCATAGGTACGTAGATTATCGACGCACAACTTTATTCTTATTTTGTGGAGAAAGTCTTCGACGAATTGGCGCTCTTAATATACGCATACTCTTAAACACAGTCAGTACACTCATTCTTCGTCGCTACCTACGAATAACTTGATACCATTGCGTTTAACTTTGAGCTAGCCTTCAAATTTTTGGAACAGAAATAGCAGAAACACTGCAGAGCAACCGCACCGAGTATGACAATGCGGTTAAAACAAACAAAATATGAGTACAATGAACTCAATAGTGAATAACTATCGTGTTGCTCGCGTATATACTTAGCAATTTGGAAAATTTTATAGGCGTTAAAGCAACGAAGTCCTGTGTTTGCCTGGAGCTTTTATTACTTTAGGTTTAAACGGGAATGTATTCCATCGCCCTTGTTTAATTTCCTCATTACACAGTTCGGGAAGGCACGCGAGGCAACTTATGAGTTCGCTGTAATCTGAAGCTCTTCTATAATTGTTTTTGTGGACAAGCGGTGCCTCAGGAGCCTAATGAATATTATTCTAGGTAATTATAAGTGGTATCACAGCATGCTGCTGATTAGAACAATGTTGCTGAAGGGAGGGACTTGGTCACCTTCCCATGTCTCTCTCGTACGAGTGCGTCTGTATGTACTAGTGAGGCGAGTGTCTCAACGTGCCTTGCTTGTATGACGAGGTATGTGGATTATCAAAATGTAATAAAAGTGTACATCATCGAAACAGTCGATCAATAATGTCAAAGACATGATTGACGAATAAAAAGAAGTTAAGCATGAGTTTGAATTAATGAATAAAGGAAATGAGATGAACATGTATGAATTTGCATGTATCAACTCGTAACTGGATATGTATGATTAAATAACCAATATTTTATGAACGAACTAAGGTTGAATAGATAAGAAGAATTGGTTGGAAATGAATTGATTACTAAATATGCAGTGACGAATTGATTTGAATCAATGAGCGATCATGAATTAATGTATGAATGATGATTTTTACTAATAATTTAAAAGAATAGTAAGCAAATTCGTCGTAATTTAATAGAAGATCTGGAAAAATAGGCTTAGATCAACACTTGAGAATTTCTGGTAGAACAAGGCTACCTCTAACCAAACCTACATATTCACTCCTCCCGCACCTATGACGAAGAAATGAATCATCCGTTTAACAAATATGATTATTCAATAATAGATTATTTAAACGAAATAGAGCTTGCAACTCTTGAAGCCCTGTACCTCCATTAATCAAAACCTTCCCTAAATACAATAATGCCAGCTGTATCGCTCCAAATAGTAACCAGGTGGACACAATCCTTGACTGTACCATCCCTGACCTCCTACCATACACAACCACCTGCGTCATGCACTTTTCAGATCTCGCCTTATAAATATCATCCTCTTAATACTAAATTTCCACGACTTTCTTAATTTTACGTGTTTTAATAAAAAGTGACTTGTGTGAAGACGAGGTAGTGTTCCCGAAACGTCAGTAAATATTATATATATTATATCTATCCAGATTCCAGATTTTCTATGTACATATTTGTTCATATTTATATGGATATGCATTATAATACATATTTGAATCAATCAGTTATCACCATTGATTCGAATAATACATCACATACAAACTGTATTTGCAATTCTCACGGCAGGGTCCAGTCTTCAAGGAAAGGAAAGTGACTGTGTGTTAAACGACATCAATTATTCCGTGTCTGTTTGCTCTTCTTTGATATGATATTCCGCTTTGAAATGTGAGGCGGAATGCATCGCGTTCCAACATTATCACCGAGAGAAAGAAGAGAATGTAAGTTTTGCTCTGCTGTAACAATTTTCTAACTATATTTGTCAGCGTTCTTTCATTGGTTAGAAGAGTCAAAACTTAAAATTCAGAGCCATTCACATATTTCTGCTGTGTGACAGTTGACTGGGATCTGGAAAAACTTCGTCCAAGTTTACATTTTTCCCGAGACGCTGAATTCCATAAAAGATAGACTGTTGAAATATTTTAATTGCTTCCTAAATTGTTTTCTTATCACGACACTATGACATCTAGCACTTATTTATGCAGTTAGTCATGGAAATGTATTCATAATTTCCATGTGTTTATGCAGTATCAAGGACGAGCACATCACAATGCAAGAACATGAACATTGCACTAAAATTTCTTGGAAATTCAAGATCATGATTCCTCATAAATGTTGTCTTAAATATCTCTATTTACGTTAAATTACTGAAGTTTAAGTATCACTTAATCTTTAATTCGTGTCTAAAGTTTAATTTGTGTCTGGTGATTAGTGTTCCAACTCAGGAAAATACTTAGAGTGATGGACCGGAGCGAGGTTAGGTGCAACACTCGTATATGTTCTCATTTGAATGAGCTCTCATTAGTTGCTGACGCTGCTTAGTCACGTGCAAATGAACTTAAGAACTTGAAAGCATGGAATATCTTTCCTCATATGTTCTCTAAGCTTTGTTACACGTTTGAAGTCTAGTATGAATTCTTAGTTTAGAGGCAAGTTAATTTTGTTTGTCGCTCTTCGGGGCATAATTAATTATATTACAAAAAAACAGCATTTTATTTAGTGAAACTTGATCGGGCACAACTATTTGAATTATTTTTTAAAGTAATTTTTGAAATGAATTCTCAGAAATTTCCATATCAGTTTTGCATTTTTTGAACAAAGGTGTTTCTGTAAATTAAGCATATTGAATTACTGTCTACGTGTAGCAATATTTTTTAGATCAAAGTTTGGAAATGAAAATGAATGTCTGTCTTTGGAAAATGAAATAATCCCTGAAATTACTTCGTGCTGTCATGCTACATATGTAAACTGGTAACTCCTATGGGAATTTCGAATTAAATTTTCGGTGATTTTTTAAATTAACCATAGAGATAGAAGATAATTCAGTGGGCTGCGCATCTCCATCGACCCGATCCTATGTTTCGGGTGTGTCATCCATCATTTAGAAAGCAATCCTAACAGCATATATCGGACCGAAGTCCAAGTTTCCCAAGTTAGGGAGCTAATGCACAAATTTCCCAACTTCTCAAACTTAGACACGAGCAGAAGTTTCCACACTACTGAATGTGACGGAAATTCCAGCCCTGCAGGTGATCCAGAGGAGGTTTTCATCAATAAATTAGAACTGTAAAACTTCTCCTCCAGAGCTACGATGGCTTAATGTTGTACTACTGAAACAAGCGCCAAATATACTGAACTGCCTGATATCCTGAATTTAGGTTTTGTCCCTATAACAGCATGTCTCCTCATGCACGTGGATTCGGAAATGGACCATGAAATAGATAGATAAGGGAATATTTTTTGGGTCGCATGTTAACCGAGGCTTTTATTTCATTCACTGGCTGTACAAATGATAGTATGGCGATAATTTTATGAGCTGCTTGTTTCTTGAGAGAAGTAACGTAGAGTTAGACAAAATCTGACTCAGAATGTCTGTGTATGTTAGAGTTTGGCTGAATTACGAGAGTTCTAAGTGCCACTGCAAATGTCTGTCCTCTACGTATTCATGGTTTGAATATTTTTGTAATGGAAATAAATATCTCTGATGAGACTTTTACATCACAATATTCATACTGAGTGAGATAAGAGTTTAAAGATACTTTGGAAAGTGTACATTTGCATTTTACCTCATCATCGAGACGTATATAGAACGTTTTTTCTCATCGTATGCTTCCAATATTCCTGTCATGGTCTCTCTATATCTCATACAATAATGCACGAACGAGCTGAGGGCGGTATCTGCAGGAAATCTACTTTTGTTTCGTGTGGCTTGAATCTTGCCACTGTGGTTCCACAGTACAACACAGGCAAGTTCCCATCGAGAGGAAAGCAGGACTCGTTGCAATCATAATCATGTAAATTATACATTTGAGATAGTGTACACATTTTAATTTTATGATACGAGGGAAATAGCACGCAATGACACCCAGAGTGGCTACTTTTTCCGTTCATCTGCCAATACGACAACGGTGAGCAGTTTTTTTAGTTTACTTACTAGAATAGAATAGAATAGAATAGAATAGAATAGAATGAGGCTATAGGAACGAACCTTCTGGCCCATTCTTGGGTCGGATAATTACTTCGATAATTATTCGGTTGTTTACCCAAGTCCCATGCCGTATTTCTAGCCGCGTCAACCATGTCGGCAGCGGGATTCGAACCCGGGTCTTTCCACTCGCAAGCAGATTCGCTCACCAGTCGACCAAGCTGGTGGTAAGACAAAACTAGAGGGGTAGTCAATTCTTGGGTGATGTTCTCGATGCCTTGTGTATACGTTTGAACTTCATCTTTAAACTATATACAACACACGTGCTGTATAGACAGTAATTCTTGAATATTTTTCTACTGTGCTTTGTTTCATGACACGAATCCCCGACATTCACAATTACGTTGAAATTGATTAAAGATGTTTTAGAAAGCTTCTTTCTGAGTCCATCGTAGTTTAATAATAATTTAATACATTAAAGCGAGAAGAAAGCATCTCAGAAGCTGCAATTCATATTAGTTGTTCTCTACATAATGTGAATTTATTCATACTACTTCAAAGAATTAATTCTGGTTGGCAGGATTCTGTGCAGCCTCACCCTTTCATTAGTGTGTTTCCCCGTTCCCGACCATAGCTAGATTCCTTCTTTTCCTTCATTGGGGGGAGGAGGTGTCTGCCGTGCATGGTCATCACTGATAACACTCATACCGCCCCCTGCCCCTCCTCAAAACCTACCCCTCTCTCCCCACTCCGTCTTCTGAGTCCCTCGTCTCCCTTGAACCTTTCTCCGCTTTACAGCAGTTGCTCAGAGCAACCTTCTGAGTTAGTGTAAATAGGATACCAGTTAACTTAGGAATCATTATGCCACGTGCTTTTGGCTCAATCTGCACTAGTCGATAATTCTAACTTTACCGAGAAATGGAACACAGGCGACGGAGGGCCTAGAAATTAAAACAAAAACTCCTTCGTAAACAGCGTGGTATTCTATGAGACATGTTCCTGCGTCCAATCCCACTATATTCGCACTAAATAATAATGCACAGTTTGTTGCTTGCTTGCTTGGTCCGTCTCTCCGTCACGCTCTTAAGGATTTAGATAGGAGGAAATTCTGTAGGGTAATGTATTGTAAGTGTTGTGTTGTGGATACTAAAGGCACATCCTTTAACACGTTGAGTGCGATACGACCCGCCGGTGGGTCACTCAGGTTAGGTTCTATAATTTTTTCAAGGCTTTCTAGTGACTGTGTGTACAAAGTAAAGATTTGCACCAGCTAGGCAATCGCAGGCAACGTGTTAATGTGAAAATTCCATCGCAAATTCCGCGTCTACTGGCAAATCAAACGAAAAAATTCTATAGAAAACACGTAAATTTTTCGCGAGTGGGTCTACTAGTATGATATAAAATAGAGAAATGTGCTTCTGAAGAAAAGAGTGGAGTTCATGAACCTAGTTATGATAATTTTTTTCTGAATGTACTACTGTGTATTTGTTGGGGTGATGGAATATTAATATGATCCTTAGTATCTGGGGGTAATTTGTTCGAATTTTTATTGTTGAATCTTTATTTTCGCTTATTATAAATTTAGTGAATTGCAAAGGTCTCTTTCTTGAACTGCCGATTTTGTGATAATTCAGCCACAATAAGGAAGAACTCGTCATCAACCTTATTTAGACACTTCTGCATTTTGGCTTCTACTGTTCTCTGAAATTTGTTCGCAGGTTCTTCTTTCCCTGCACACTCTGTGCTAAGCATTTGAGCGTATTACTGCCCTCTCTAAGGTTTAACAACATTCTGAGACTTTCAGTTGCGTACACACTCGTCCGTCGCACTGTGTTAACTGCTCAATGCAAATAGAATAGGCAAAAGTCGTTGGCAATATTTTGTGACATGATTTTTATTAATTCAGCCTAATATCTTTACCTATCATTAAAATGAAAAAATTTTTACGTTACTACCGAATTTTTTTTTGTCTTTGTTAATAAATTTCCTACTACAGTGATTGAATTTGACACCGTATCTTCCCTCTTCAGTAAAACTCTCTGTTTGTGTTCACTGACTGTTGGCGTGACAATAATTCGGGTAGCCATTAAATTTAATCGCTACCCAAAATTATGAATCATGTTATCTCTTAATTCTTTAATTATCTCTCAAATTAGATTAGGACATGTATCCAACTTGCATGCATAATTGAACACTTTAAAAATACACGACAATTATTTACGTTGTAGTTCCATTAGCACTGCCTTTGTCGTCTTTTTTTCAAATTCTCATAATTTTAGATCAATCGCCACATCAAATCAAGTTAATCAAGCAAT
The DNA here is from genome assembly GCA_006783055.1 of Trinorchestia longiramus. NCBI lineage: Eukaryota > Metazoa > Arthropoda > Malacostraca > Amphipoda > Talitridae > Trinorchestia > Trinorchestia longiramus. The sequence goes on from VCRD01000142.1 coordinate 166,624, forward strand.
ATACACATAAAAGACAAAAATAGAAACGAGAAGAGCAGAATCATCTAAGACATATAGTTCAGTACTTTACATAGCGATTTGTTCACGTAAGTGCAACACAGATGTAAATTTTGCTGTTCGCCAGTTCCTGGTACTGTGAGGAGTGTTCCTCATAACTACCGTCATTACAAAATGTGGCATTTGCGTCGTTGGGAATTAGTAAACAATAATATTGGCTGGGCTCGTACTTGTGCAGTTACTGAGGCTTGAGCAATTCGAGGCAAAATTAAATGCCTGCCTTTATCAGGCAGCATCGTCAGCTTTTGAATGGGGATTAATTTTGCATTCAGCTTAGGGAAAATGGGCTATCGGTACTAACATTCTCGAAGATTTGATAGAGTCGAACTTCTTTGTAATTTTGGGGTATGAATTCTGAGAGCCACGCTGTTTATGCATCGTTCTGCAAACATTAAATCGAACGACAATATGGAATCTCTCTATCATTAAGCAGCGTATTAGTGTCCTTTGTTTCAAAACTCATTTATGTTTACTGAAACATACTCAGCTGCATAACAATATATTGAATGGAAATTTAGATATTTACTGGCCTAAGAATTATACAATATAGGAATAGCCGAACGTTGGGATTCAGTTATTGAAATTTTGTGTTTACTTCTTATTTGAAATGAACATTGATCGTCATAACCCTTTAATTGATTTGTCTGATAATTTATTCATCTAGATATTATCAATACGGCACGCCTTGTATAGGTTTTTGTGTTGTTCTGGCATTTTATCTGTATTTTTTGTTTTACTAATTTGAAATCTTTTTTCTCACAATGAGACTAATTTAAAATATAAATTTTATAATTTATCGCTCTAAGCCGCTGTTTTCTCTCTTTCTTAATAAGTTTTAATTCTGTAACTGCTTGGTCGGTTTATTCTGTTTATTACAAAGATTTCAACATTATTACCTAGCCACTTACAAGGCTTGTACTTTATGCCTTCTCATTTAAGATCGTGGATGTAGAGCTGTGTAGTGTCTTGCTGAGAGCGTCAGTTTATGCGACCTGCTCTCCGTCCGCCTCCTCCACCACGTGAGCAATAACTCTATGCAATAGGATGTCACTGTGGCACCGGCGGCGAGGAATAGATTAATCTACGGAGTCTGCTCGTATATCTTCATACGCCGTACTGTTTTATTAATATGTATTGGATATGGATGCTGGCAGCTCCCTCTATTATGAGAACAGACTTCCTGTCATGGATAATACAAGGCCACGGACACCCTGATGTGCTAGTCAGTTCCCATTATAGATCGTAACGAATGATAGCGGTTCTCTAGAATTTTGCAGGCACGCTTCGATAGACCCACTCCATGATGTTTGATCCTTCGTACAGTCCGAGTATTTTATTCTATAAATATCATCATTACACAGGTTAATATAGATGAATTATTTTACTTTGACTTGTAATGCCGCTCATATATTTTACTACGACGTGTTAAAGAAATGCAGCGATAAATCATTGAAGTTTTTATATATTGAATGCATTGCATTCCACCTTTACCCATGTTTAGGAACAAGAAGGGTGTAATTTTCACTGTCATCAATCATCTGCTTTGAATCATAAGGTTTCATACACATTCGGAACACCTAACTCTCAAGTCCAGTTCAATGAGATAGTGATAATGCCTGCACGCTTCGTTCTTGCTTTATATCAAAGACGTCATTTTTAAAATAATGAGTATCATATGTTTTTCTATGTGTTATTAACATACAGGTCGATGCGTTATCATTTTACTTACATCAGTTGAAGAGTGAGCGAGGTGGCCTGAATCCTAATATTAGAATATCAAATGACCGAATAATATTATTCACTTGCGAACAGAAACTATTGAAATAATTTAAGAGGTATTTTCTTTTGTGCATTGACCAGTGAAAAGTTTCATAAAAATTAGGGTGCATTTACAAAAAATGGTTCCATCACTGAATTAACTCGTAAATTATGAGCTTTGACTGCAAAAAATACCATCGAGTAAGGTATCGTTCGTAGTAACAGAGTCGTATATGTTCGGAAAACCAGCAAAAAATCCATCTTTGCTCTTAGTATTTAGTTCGCCGGCGGTTGGCAATCAAGGCGTTTATTCAGCAAACGTCTCCCATCTTTTTCTACCACATTGATTCCCGAGAATACTTTTTGCCGTTGTCTATTCTTTTGTCCGATGCAAAGACGGTGGCGACGACGGCGCACGAGTGTTCGAGCGATAATTCTTTCGGCACACGCAGAAATGTGTCTGTGGACCTCGGTAGGCCTCCTCCACCCACGCACCGCACACCTCGATTTTTTTGTATTCCAGTCCGGAATCTGCTAGGGTCTCTCCTGCTCCCCTCGATGCCTCCAACACTCCCCTTCATCCTGAGCTTTAGTTTCCCTCGACAGGATTCCACATTTCTTCTTTTTGTACGCGCACCCAGTCCCGGTGACTCTCCTGGAATGGTCGTGACTGCAGGTTGCTCTGCATACATTCCCACCAACGCCTCGATTTTCGCATTTGTCTGCATTCTTTTTAGCGTCCAAGATTTATGGATGGAGGGTGTAGGCTACCGAGTAGCACTCCTCTCTTCCTCAACTGGTGGCTTACGCGCTCTTAATCTGCTTTTTATACCAAATGTGCGTACCGTTTCTCATGGATTTCGGTGGAACTTAACCCATAATGTTCATGAATGATCAAACTGAAAATTGCCAGCACTTCATGTGTGACTGTTCCATGATTTGCTACCTAAATTAAAAAAAAAATCAGAGGAGAAGGTAACATACAAATTTTACTAGGAATTTAGAGCGTTATAGCTGTACCGTATGTAAATTATTTTTCGAGCAAATATGCATTAATATCTGCATGACTTACATATGTTGTGTAGTGAAGTTCTATAGCTACTTATGGAAGTAAATGTGAAAAAACACGCTGATAACTCAAGAAATTCGTCATTTTTCATAGAAAGGAAAAAATTCTGAGAGGGTGTCAGGAGCGAGCAAATGTTAATGCGGCGCTGTTATTATAGACGCATCATGATGATGTAGAGCCCTCTGTGAGGCTCAGTCTTCCTCCCACGCATCACACGCACGAGGTTACCCTCGTTTTGTCACTTTTTTATGGGTCTCTCCTTCCTCAGAGACCGGCCTTTTGGTCCCCCATAATATTGGCATATGAGCCTGTAATGCTGCTTTTGTCATCGATTTCAGGAGGAGCTGCAGCACGCCAAAGTACACAATGCTCGAGTAGTTTGCATGCTGCTCTCTTCTAGGTGGAATTAATATCCCACTTGATTTATTTTCATGTATAATATCATAAAATAAAATAATAATGCTTTCAGGTATTGAACCATGCAGAACGTGATAAAGCTAAAATATATGAATGAAATTTGCGTAGAGCGGAGGACTCACTGCTTTGAAATGTAATTAAGACCTCTCTCGAATAACTGAAACTTAACATATTTCACGAATAAGTTTGAAACCAATTTCATTTGTACGAAACTGAAATTTCTACGTCAGTGTTCAAAATTAATTTTCTGTGCTCTTGGGGTGTCAATAAATATAATGATTGATTCACCACCCACATCGTATAGTCTCAGTTATGTTCAAATAAAATATTGCATGTTACTCGTATGACTGGTTTGTCAGGTTGCTTTCATAAGCTGCTGGAGTAAAAACACCAATTTAAAAGTCTTCTTTGACGACCAAATTTTCACAAAGCCTGCTGGTCGCATTATTGATGTTCGTGTTATTCTGTGATGAAAAAATGTGTGAACATATCTTGTGAGAATATTGACAGCTGTCGGAGTTTAGTGAAGTGTTGAGCTAAGGCAAAGGCATGCACAGCGGATATTGCTAGGAGAGACATTTTCAAATCCTAAACTCCACAGCTGCTCAGAAAAATCAGTCAGAAGATCGCGATTCACTTTGCAAGCAAAGGCGTTAAGTAAATGGTGCCCGAACTTCTCGAATCTGAATTGTGTCCCTGTTTACTTCACATATATTGGAAAGAAAATTCTTCATAGTTGTATGCTATCTTACGCTCTGCATATTTGTGCCCAAATAGATTTTCATTTGTAACTCACGCTATGTTGATGGTACTAAAGGTTTTTTTTTGCTGTGGCTTTCATTTACGGCAGGAAACTCTTAGTGCTACTTCTTCTTATGTTCTTCTTGGTCCTACAAGCCATGGAGGGAATATTAGTTGTACATGTGAACTTTAATTTGCCAATGATATCTTTAATAGAGCATAAGCTTGCAGCACGAGCATGTGAAGAATACCGACGTGCTGCAGCTGTCCTACAGCTCGCAGCTGACTTTAAGAAGCTTCTGCTGGCACTAAAAGCTGCACGAGCTGCCGCCAATCTTGATCCGAGCTCGATATTCATGGGTAACGCGTTGCTCTGCAGGGTTATTGCTCCCATTAATGCTATTATTTTCCCTTATTCTTCATCTAACAATCATCCTGGTTTACCGCCCGCCCTTCCCTCTGCCAGCAAATGCTAAGCAGTATTTATTACCACAGCGTTCCCTGTACTGCAGCAAATGTTGGTCATTGCGCACGTGGTGTTCTTGAGCTTTCTTAGCTACAACTACGATGAATGCATTCTCAATTTCTGTCAGGGATTACAAATTGTGCACTTACAATGGTTACCGATAGATTACTTTATTCGCGTGAATATCAAGTAAATTTACTGTTTATTCTCAGAATTTTATTCATGCTAAATATTCCACTTCAATTCATATTACTTGGAACAAGAGTAAATTTATCATTTTAAATTGTAATTCTCAAAATCTGTTTGGTTTGTTTCTTAGAATCACTGCAAAAGCCGAATTTAAGGAAACATTTCTTGACTATGGTAGACCACCGCAACGCGTATTTGGCGCGCTCTATGAGAACAGGACTTGCCTTCCACCTACAGTTGAAATTTTTTGAGCGAGGATGTGCGCGTGGAGGTTGAGGGTCGAACGAGACGAGTCTTTACATACTTAACAGTAGCAATAAGCATTACAAAGTCTAAGTTCGCTTCCATTAAGTATTAACGGATTGATGCTTGTCACGTAATCATATCGTAAATTATGGTGTGTCCAGAGCCGGTTTACAGTACGTTTATGCTACAACTACAAAGTCCTACTTTGTAGTTAACACTTGCTTCAAGTAAGGACAGCTTAAATGCCTTGCAAAGTTCTTCCTTTCTTCGTTGTGACCCTGGCTGCTTTCACTGTCATACGCAATGCCTGCTGGTGGCAGCAGTTATGGAAAGACTATCGACCCGAGGTCTCTTCTGTGATGCAAATAAAGACATCGTCTTCTTTGATATTTCTCACCGCGAACAATGCACTTATTTTAGCGTCAACTCGTTGGCATAATTTTACGAGCCTGGAATTTTCATGCTTTGGACACTCAGTGTAAACTTTCTTATTATTATGTTGGCTATGAAGAAGTATGTCCGCTATTAATTTCATTGTTTTCAAAAATTGACTACTGGTAAAAACTCATGTTCATCAGTGTACAACATACCTTTGTAGGCTTCGTTTTAGCTTAAAGGCTAAAAGTACTGGGGGCAATTGTATGTGAACAGGACAAGTGAGTGAACAGGACTTTTTCACTTTCGCTTTTTTATAGATAGTGATGTTAATTCTAACTGAACTAATGAACAGGCTAACGAAACAACGTGGGCCTACATCATACTCCGCGTATCGATTTACTGACCCAATAACTAATGAACCAGTAGATAGATTCAATAATTTCAAGGTAATAAACAAGTGGTATTTAGATAAATTGTCCGTCATTTTGCGCTCGTTTTTCATAATATGACATGACATCGAAAGTGGCAATATGACTCATACCCGAATACTGGAACCTAAGCACGTATTTATTAACACAGTTCTTCGCTTGCAGAATTAAGCTGTAATAATTTTGTTAGATGTTGTGATATAATCTAGAATGAAAGTTTTTCACTTTGTAAAATAACCCTAGAGTAAAATAAAGGAATTAGAATAGTAATCAATGCAGGAATCCCCGTTATCTTTAGATGGTAAAATTTTGTGAGAAGCTAACGTGGAAACTCGACCTACCCTTTTGTTTAAATGCCAATTCGCTTTGGTTCACCAGCAACGCCCTGCTTGTCCTTTTAACAAATAGCACGCCGTCACGGTCAGCAGGCTGCACGAGCTCTATGAATTAGAAATCGAAACTTTTTTACAGTGATCAAAATTCTCTCTTGTTCCTCGCTAGCGTTCTTTCTTACTGATCAAGTACAAAAATGAGTCACGGAAACCATTCAATATTAAGGACAATCATACTTTTCATTCGAAATGAACACTTAAAAACTAGGCATGTACATTGGAAGAAAATTTTTATGAACGCTCTTTACTGCTTCATATGTGTTCATGTTGGAGTGACCTAAGATCCGATCGAGATTGGAATTATTTGGCTCTCCATTTGAAGCAGTTCAAGGTTATAGTGTGGAGTTTGTTGTTCTAGTTTATTATGAGAGCTCTGTGCAGTTGTAATTCGTGACTTGCAGGGCTCGCTCCAGCTCTTCTTTGGATTTTGTTCATAACAAAATCGTTTCATTAGTGATGGAATGTCGAAGCACCTGATGTGAAAATTAATGAGTATGATCTTTTCGATCTTTTTCTCATTCGAACGAGATTTTATATAAGAAAACTAAGCAGATTCGGGTTCGCGGATTTGCTCACCAGTCGACCAAGCTGGTGGAAATAATAGAATGTATGAGTACTTTCTTGAAAATTCGATATCTTCTGTACTAAATTAAATTGTCATGGGGAACAAAAACCACTACCTTATACACAGAGTAACTTGAGTTTAACATCTAAAAGGTCAATAATTACTTAATACTTTATTGTAAGGGATATGTTTACATCGCTCATCATTCTTGCATAGTGAATTTACAATTTTCAAGCACTTTGTATGTTGCATTCTTTCTTTCAGCCGAATTGAATAGAGATAAAATCCAAATTTACGACTCAGTAAAATGTTCTCATATCATTCTTTTGAACGCACAATAGCGTACCTAACGTATAGCCCTCGTTTTCGCTCTCATGCTGCCGCTGTGCCTGTCTCTTGCCCTGCTGATCCCCTCACTCGGGTTATGTGCCGACTTCGGTGGTCCTTTTAACAATGCTCTGCTTTACCAACCTTCGATGGAGATAAATACCTAAATGCCAATAAAAAAAGACCCTGTGCTACTCACGCACCCTCTCTCTCTCTCGAGCTCTAAAGGTACTCTGAGATGCCGTACCTTGCTGGCTAATGTTGCTTTTTATACGGAATTGTGAGGCACAGAGATGCGACACCTCGGCGCGCCACCAACGCTTCACTTCGCTCTGCTACGAACTAGCAAGAACTTATCGCTCAGTTTCTCGGACAAAACACGCTTACAGATTACTTTGTAGTCACGCACTTTGTTACATTAAGGACGAACAATAGTGAAATTATGCGTAAATTTCAATATCAATTCCAAAGGAATAAATTGGTATTTGAAAATATGGGCTCCTCAGATTTTTTAATTTACTGAAGAGTTTACGAAAACAAAAATACAAGACTAAATAATAATTAATTGTAGAAAATGAAATTGAAATATGTAAATTTGATCATACGATCTTGAAACAAGCATAATATATTTATCATAATACTGAGAACTGTAATTCTAATTTCTGTAGAATATCGTATTTAGCGGTGTCACTTTATAAGTTTTGTTTGTTTTTACCAACTCGAGAGCATCGAAATTATGAATTCAGGGCTAACTCCTGGCGAGGTCATCACTCAAGCTTACACGTGTGAGCTATCATGTCAGTGCACCATGTATTGTCGAAATGATCAAACTATAATTCCATCTTCATTGATGAATAAACTTTTGCCTTACCATCAATCAATTTTCAACACATTACCAGCATATGTTTGAGAAAGCTTAGCTTCATTATGTGGAATTTATTTGTAGTCGCTGTTGTTAATAGTAAATCATAGGCCTGCCAGATCATGCGCTTGATAATCAACATTACTCGTGTGAGTCAACCTGAGCTTTGCTCAGTAACCGCTTCCTGCAAGTAGCTTCCTTTGGTCCGAGCACGTACCTTGCATCCGTATTCTAAAAATGAGTTTAACTTGACGTTATTGGTAATGTGGATCATAGATCATAGTATAGCGATCACTCAGCTGTGTAAGCACCACCTCAAGTGGCTTTCTGCAAGTAGTTTATGGCAGTACTTGCGCCTCTAATGGAGCATAAATCAGTCACCTTCAACTCTTGTTTTAACATGAATTTCCCTAGATGGCTAAAAACGAGATTGTGGTTAGGGGCGATTAGTCAAGAGATGCTTCTTGAAATGCTCGTGTATTTATTTATGGTTCTAATTTGTTTTATGTGGAGTATAGTTACTCACACATGGAGTAGCAGTAATATTTTCCAGGGACTTTGCTTGCATTTTAATGAATAACATGAATAATCACTTGAGTTAGCGATAACTCGGATCAATATTTTCAAATAGTAAGTCCTTATTGTCCTCATAGAGAAGACGCGCAATGAGATATTCTTTCAGATACTTTTGGTCTGATGTAATTTTAAGTGTCTGCATTATGCTTCAAATACTCAGTCTTCGAGAGCATTACAATTCTGATCTTGATTGAGGTGCAACTCTTTTTCAATATAGAAGGTGGAGTAAAGTGGGAAAAGAAAACAAGCATTGACCGACAATGTTTTCAACAGTGCTAACATTTCATTGTGATGTATTAATTCTTTGATGCCCTGCACATATTTTTAAACAACGTATCTTGCAAGTAGTTATCTTAGAGCTGCGCCATCGTCAGACGTTACGCAGCACACATGGTAATACAGTATATCCCCTGTATTACATAGTTCTTAGGAATCTCAGCAGTTTTCCCTAAATGTTATCCCAGGGTGTGAATTTTTATTTGTATAGCAGCGTTTTAACACATCTAATTATGGAAGGGCAGCGTTTGACTTATTTTAACTCATTAAAGCTCAAGGAATTAGGCTAAAAAGAAGCACACTTAAATAAGTCTATAGTTTCAAAACATATCATATGTCTTAGCAAGGCAGCCCACGTCCATTTCAGAGCCAGAAACCAACGGGTTTTCCTCCTGCTTGAAAGCGAGTATTATGTTGCTAAGACTGGTATTCTTCCAACTCTAGAGTTAGAGTCTAGCTCAGTTACTGGCAGTATATTTGCTCATAACTGTGAAATAATTCTCCTGAACTTAATATCTAGTTTTAGTTACAGTCGGCTCGAAATAGTTTACATGCGTGTGCTCAGAACACCCTAATCAACAATGCGTTTTTACGTTAATTGCTTAAGTATTAGTTGAAAATCTAACTGTACTTGCAATGGGACTTTCAGTTTTAATGCCTGGGAATACGTTGTGTTCAAGGAACTTAGTAATGCACAAGTTAATAAATTTAGTCGAAGTATATATCTTATACTACGTTACGTTCTTTTAAAGAACACGTCCCCAACTAGCAGAGTGTGTTCTCTAGCTTTCTTTTTGTAATCTGAAGTCAGTCTGTGTCTGACGCTTGCTAACACGCTACCTTAGAGTTGATGCACACTTCTCCTCAACGCAGAGCCAACATAATACATAGTTCATGCAAAAGGAGGTTGAAAGTGTAAACCAAAATCGTAGTACTTAACTTTACCAAGGAAATCAATTTGATGAAATCATTTATGACCTGTAGAATTTAGTTTATTAGAAAATAGAGACGTTATTCCACAGGACTTTTGATACATCCTACCCGTTTAGTGTCGTCTCTGTAAAGGAAATCGTTATTCTTCTATTTTAAAAATGTATCCTCACATAGAAAAAAGGAGCTACTATAAGGACTCTTTGTTGTTAACTGTGAATTTTTTTCATTGGTTTAAGTTATAACAATAAAGTAGAAGCGGAAAAATTATTAAAATCAGCTATAAAACTGTGAAAAGATTTATAATAAAATAAAGAAGCAACAAATCTCAACTTAGGAACTATCATCATTTTACTCATCTATGTATTATCCCTATTTCTATTTTACGCGGAAGTTTCCCTAGACGTTAAAACTGCAATTTCCACCACGACTAGCGTTAGCTTTTAAACTAATATTCAAGATGATTAGCGTTAGAAGGCATTGTTGATTAGGGGCTTCCGAGCAAACTCATATTTCAAATTACAAGTTATTCTTTCACGCGCTCCAAATTGATCCCAAATTTTGTAGGTGCGGAGTCGCGGTAAAACTGTAATGCATTATGCTGATTTGCAGGCTTTTACAACGGCTCTTTTGTAGTTGCATGAGGGCGTAGGTGCAAGAGTGGTGCTACACACAATCAAACATTTATGCTTCGTATTGAGTTACTTGGTTTACCTCAAAACAGTTGGACGAGCGCAGGGGTGCTTCAGACTGCGTTAATTGTGTGAAGAGCTGTGGTCGCTGCATCCTGTGCAATGAGGCATAAATCAATTTCTCTAATTTTGTACATACTTGATGAACTTTCGTTAAATCTAAGATTACTGGTCGGGATTTCCGGGAAAGCAGAGCATGTAGATACATACTCATGTATTCACTGAACATGTTTACCGGGATCAGTCTTGCTGGAAATCAGTTTTGAATGGAAATGATGGCTTAATTACTGGAAGCTTTTCTAACATATGTAGACGATTGCGCACTGATCATCTAGCGTTTACTGTGTTAGCGCTGAATAGTTGTAAATTGTTCAAGTGTACTGTGTCAACAGTTGTATTCACTGTACTTTGTTGAAGCCTGTGTACATCAAGGTGAGACGGCGTGAGTGTAGGTCTTAAAATAAACCGTTCAAAGTAGTTATGTATTAGCATAACCGTATAAAATAATTTAAGTATAATATTCTTTTTTGTCTAAAACTCTTTCATTGTGCTCGAGGAATCAAGCTTGTTGAAGCGAGCTCCGTGTAGTACTACGAGCAGCTTGTCTCTAAAGTTTCAATGAATGGACTGTGGATAATAGTTCATCACAATGAAAGTATTGTACAATACAATAATTACAAAAATTCCAAATGTAGCGTTCTAAACATCGCTCCTTGTAATGTATTCAAAAGGACCAAACTAGAGAGTCACGCAGTGTCACGTCTTCTTATTCGACGGAAACGCAAACATGGAAGCAAAGATGAAATCCTCGTCAGAATAAATTAATAACTCATTTGTTGTGTTGAATACAGAAACAACCCTGCATGCCTGGGTTGTAGTTTAGTTCATTTTGCTAGAAAATTATACCCCTTACATTCAGTGATGAATTATTTACTCGGAGATGCATGGTTTTTAGAAACAAAGAATTTCTTTCATAAAACTAGAAATTTGTGGCCAAATTTTCAGCTACGTACAACCTTTCACTGAGTGTGGGAGTTCGAATATCATTCCAATCAGAATTCATGGCCGAAATGAAAATAATATCCGCTTACCTGTGTAAATTATGGTAGATCAAACGTTAATTATCGGATCACCGTTGGCTCAAAACAGAGTTAGGAGTCAACTTTGGGGCCCCTTTGCTTATGTATGTAGCCAATGATATAATAAAAACAATAATAATTGCTTATGCATGTGACGTGGAATAGGCAATCAGCAGCAATGTGATTATGTATAAGATTCCCAGACATGATTCTCTTTTCCTTTTGATGTGTTTGCATACAATGTTTTTTGTATTCGTTGTGTGTGTTTTGAGTCATGAATTAATGCAGGAGAGGTTCTAATAGTGAAGGACACGCCTGGGGTTGAGGAAGACTTATTTAATGCGAGCGCGGCAAGGTGACATCTGAAAGAGACTCCAAATTGGACAGCGGCGACAGAGATACGTGTAATTTTAGGCCATAGATTTCATTGAGACGGCCACGTGCGACTCTTGAATACGTCCAACATCCAATAATGTCCTTCGATCTACAAATGCAACGCCTTGTCGATGTCGTCAGGGTGAGAAGAATTATTTCTAGGAATAATAATCAAGGAATCTGATATTTTCTCATCTCTGCGTCTGGTATTCAAGTGGTAAACCCTTCATTATACTTAATTTGACTGCTGATTACACAACGCGTGGCTGGTAAATATTAACATGAGTTGGAAATTCTAGAACTTTTTCAATCGATTTGCGTGTCCGCGATGATGGATTCTACGATACAAGAGCTTTTTATGCTTCTTTTCTTGTTCTATAATGTCATCTCCTCTCACATGAGCCTAACTTCTCATCCAAAAAGCGCTTGATGAAAGAAAGCATGTTTTGTAGAACTGAAACACAGTTCCACAACGTATGTGCTTGACGCTATGCCTACCCGGTTACGGTAAGAAGTTTAACATTTTAGTTTCGGTTTCGTCCTTGGATGTTTTATTTCTTATTATTAGTTACTATTTTTCCATAAAATGTGTGAAGTACATGACCAAGACCGACCACGTATCGTAAGCTAAGTTTTAACAGCCTGGAAAAATCTTGACTATAGCTCGCGATATTTACGATCGCTAGAGAAAAGCTCTCGTCCGTCGAGGGTTACTTCATCTATTGGTAGACTAATTATTTTCTCGTCCGTCATGTAACGTCATTGCGTATAAACGAAGGACAGAATCTTGTTCTCATTTGTCAAAAAGAGAGAAATGCAGCAACAACAAACTAGCTCATCAAACATTGGTGCAGGTAAACACAGGGACACTCCTAAATAAACGGGCTCCCTGGCCACCAATTTCGCTCGAGTTTTGCGTCCCTTCTGTCTCGTTTCGAGTCGTCAAGATGAGTGTTTTGTGACTTGCATGGCTATAGCATGCATGCAGACACTCGGGCGTCTTTGACTTTTGCTGCTTTTTTATTGTGTATCGTGAGTATTTGTGAATTGATTGAAACCAAATTTTGATGTTATGATTACTCGTAATAGTAGAAATGTTTCTTTAACCCTTTAGCGACGAATTGCTTTTTCTAGTTTCTACGTTTAAGCTCACAAAGACCGTCTGTACACCGATGCAATGAAGCACGCTGAGAGCCAGGCAGCCAAAAGAACGACGCTGTAACATGCCGTTGCGTTTCAACCTAGTAGCAACCTCATATTACTCAATGTTTAATTATTAGAACAATTCTCCCAAGACCGTAAAAGAGGACCGTATGGTCCTTTCCGTCGCTAAAGGGTTAACCAGTGTTGTATTTGTTTTTAACACGTTGGCTCCGATTGCCTGATTAGTGTAAAACTTCACTTTGTACGCATAGTCACTAGAAGGATCTGAAAAAATTACAGAACCTAACCTAAGTGGTACACATGCGTACCACTTCGGAGTCAACGTGTTAAACAATTTTTGTCCTCAAGCTATTTGGCCAAAGTAAAACCTTTTTTGTATTCTAATCGTCAGAGTAAATTATACGTGTTCGAATATGAGCTCAGCGAACTAGATTTCAGTTTTTCGGGGCTCGGTTCACATATGAAATGGAAATGAGTCAATTTTAATAGGCATGTATTTTTGTCCAGTATTTTTCCTCTTTGAAAATGAATGACCGCTAATTACTGTATGTTCTATAACAAATGACTCTGTAAATAATATTCGTGATTTTATCAGCTACGTTTTATTAATGTCAATTTTTATGTCATTTATTTTTAACACGAACATTTTTTCTTGATTCATAGATGCGATCCAGTACCAGGAATTAGTGATTTAGGTTTGAAGAATGAAAAGTAGGTATCGTAAGTAATTTACAAATACCAAGTTACTGGAAGCTTATTTCTTGTTTAATTCTTGTAAAAAGTATGTTACTTGAATTTAGGCATACCTTGAATGCTCGTGATGTACGCCAATATTTATCATATGTGCTGTAGAGTATTGGCAAGAAGAACAACAGCATCAACAATCTGTAAGAGTTAGTGAAAGACTCGTCAGTGCTTAAACTTTAGTTCAAGGTCCACCAAAATGAAGGTTGAGGAGGTGTTCGTTGACTGTAAATATGGTAGTGCTCAAGTTCTATTGTGTGAGACCTCCCCTCTCATTTTGTTATTATGTGTGTATTATGCTGAACACCAGCCCTACACGCCAATAAATCTTGCACGGCCCTCTTTATTTGTAAGCGTTAAAGCGGAAATCGACTCGTGAAGTGGCATTTGGTCTTTCTCCGAGTTTCCCTTATTTTTGTAGACTATGCGAGCTACATCCAATTTGTCAGAGCATTCCTTCTCTTCGCGCACCTCGACGCCTAAACAAACATGCAGCTCGACCGTGGGACCCACAGACCAAGTATTATTGAGACCGTTACCTACTCAGAACTTCACACAATTCTTCAAGTATTATAGTGATTGATGCATGACAATTGTGAGCCGTGCCTATGCGAACCCCTCTTCGAGCACCGTATTGCTTCTTTCCTATGATTGCTGTTTCACGCAAAGCGAATGAACAAGCTTGGGATTCCTAGTGTTAGAAACTCAACATAATATTTAACGTGGATATAACGATTCTTGAGTAGCGAATGGGAAGATTGTCTAGTCATGTATCAGAGTATAACTCTGATTTCTTTCTTCAACCTCTTTTTGAATAGAAATAGAAATTTAGGCAAAAACTGAGTGATTTAATTGTTGCCGGCAACAATGATTCTCATCGCTTAAAAATCATATATTTTTTCTAATGCAGGATGTTATGAAATAGGAGTATTTCTTAAGGTTTCTCTTATATTTTATTGTCTGTTTTGAAAAGACGTTCGTATCGTGCCAAAAAAGTGTGCTAACTTGGTGCAAAGACTGAAAATTACTGTATGTACATCCCTCTCTTACGACGAATGGGCGCCGTGTCGAACATCAATTACCGCGCAATTTCGAAATTGGTTAAATTATTCAGCGGCTTAATGAAAAATAATTAGATGAACGAAACGAGCTTTGTTAAAAAGAAGTTGTATTGAATGTTACGCTACTAATTAGTTTTTCAAATGATTGAACACTTGAATTTTCAGATAAGACAAATGTTACCCTAAAAGTTTCACACTAATAAGGGAATCAACTTGAAAATCAGATCACACAAAACATCAATTTGACATGTTTAAAAATCACTTCTTGGTGAATATAAAGATTCACGAACAACACCACATGAGCTTCGCTAGTACACTGTCGATGAAAATTGATGCGCTTAGAAAACTGTAAACAGTTTTTTAATGTTGAAAGAACATTTCTCAAGTGATGACAGAGTGGTTGAAAGCCTTAAAATGTGTTATTCTTTTTGAAACATATGTTTTGATTTAGCCGAAATAAGTATGCTAAAAAGCGGCATAGTTTTGGAAGCGCCTTGCCAAAATTAAGTTTATGAAAATTGTAGGAAAATGAGTGTAGTACACATATGTGATAGAACAATAGACTGTGTATTGCAAGGAACTTGAAATACGGAGTATGATATACTTTCAAATTCGGTCGACTCAAAGCGTAAAATTGACGACGCTGAACATCTTGATGGCACTTAACATAAACATTAAAAGGAGTTTAAGGGTTCCATTAAATTAGAATCTAGGGATTAAAATCATAGCGAGTCCTTTTCAAGTATGTATTAAGTAAAAGACCGTTTAGTCGACGTTATAGCAATTCAAAAACTTGAAACTCAATGGTGGTTACTTTAGGAATCGCTATTGTTAAGAAATAAGATCAAGGAATGACGATTATCATAGTTGAAGTAGTATACAGAGAAAATTATGCCGATTGAGAAATTGCGAGGGAAAATTTCCTCATTTATTGATAAACAGAAATAGAGAAACTGTGCATGTATGCATTGTTTCAGTGGGCGAGAGAAAATGGTAGGCCCAGTTAGTTGATTCCGTGGGTCATTTGCATTCCCCAAAATTAAATCAATTAATTGTGACACCGAGACCTGAATTTTCCATTACCAACCGTATTGACTTACGTAGTAGCGTAAATGTATGGGAATCAAAACGGTACTTTTGCTTGTTGCTTAATATGCGTAGCATATGCGTACTGTACGCTGCTATAATAACTATTTTAGAAACCGAATTCCTTTTGGAGCAACAGAATAAGTAAATTGAACGCATCAATGGCGGTGAATAAGTGCTTTCTCTGTTATTTAGATTAAAAATGTATGAACATAAAGACGTAAATACATATTTAAGCGAACTGTTTACAGGGCTAGAGTTTCATTCACATTTACGTTAAAACATTGGTTTGGATAACAGTCCAATTCTACGAGTGGGTTTCAACATAATATAAAGTTAAATAATAAGGCTACCTGTAGGTCGGAAACAGTTTGTCGGGAAGTCGAAAAACAAATTCTTCGTTTTCTGTAATTTTCTAAGAGTATTATGTACAACGTATAATGTATGAGTTAAATTTTTAGAATTTTCTTTCTGCACCAACAGTTTGGGACAAAAGGGAATATTGCGCAAGCAAGCTAATGTTAAGTCCATTCTATTTCGTTTTGACCCTTTTTTCGAACAGTATTCGCACAAGAGGCATTTCTTATCACCATGAAACTCCTTTCTTCCAAGATGGAAGTGCGAGTTCCTCTGGCGTGGAGATGGTTTGAATCCCAAGAGGGCAGAGTTTCTTCAGCTTCGACATGTTGATGACTTTGGAGCTGAGAAGGGTTGATAAATACTCGAGCGAGGGCGGCTCCGTGTCAGAGATCAAGTAGGGGCTCTGGTCAGGATGCGAATAATCGATCAGAGTGTCCACAACTCTTAGAGGGTTTGTGAACTCCGTGTTGGTGTGAAAATTTTAATGCGAGTGCGAACAAGCATTCGGATTCTGAAAAGCACACGAACGTTTGTTATCATGCCAATGATTGGTCGTCAGCAAGACGTTGCATGTATAGAAATTTGTGAGCGCAAAGTTTGTTTCTTTATGAGCGAAAAGCGTGTTGCAACGAATGAGAAATGGCATCTGCAGATACGAAGTGCAGGTTTCAGGCAAGTTGAACGCTTCTGCTTA
Source organism: Trinorchestia longiramus (assembly GCA_006783055.1). Classification (NCBI taxonomy): domain Eukaryota; kingdom Metazoa; phylum Arthropoda; class Malacostraca; order Amphipoda; family Talitridae; genus Trinorchestia; species Trinorchestia longiramus. Next base: position 183,556 of record VCRD01000142.1, read on the forward strand.
CTCAATGCAAGTGAATTTAGCTTTCTGAATTGCTCAAAGGTGAATGATGGGGCATTGATCGATCAGTGATCCTTGGGTTCTAGTGTGTTTGGATCGCCTACAACCAAACGATATACATTATGTTCAAACTTTCGATTCAGTCCACGTTTGATTTTTCAATTGACTTCGTTGATTTGATTCTTCAATTCCCAGTTTCCAGTGAACTATTAGACACGATATCGCTCTCGCGCTTGTGCTGTAGAGATGCTTAACAATGCTGTCAATTGTTAAACTTCTCTGATGATAAATTCAACATCAGTGAATGAATTTAGGGGACCGTATCGACTACAACGCAACTAGCTGCCATGTCTCGCTGTAATTTGTGCGAGAGAAGAAAACTGTTCCATGTGCGCTGTGGTTCATGGTAACAAGCCACTTACAAAAGTTGTAAGCTCTCAGCTTCTTATCTTCCATGCACTCCTCTTGCCACGTATTTCGTTAGATCTTAGTTCCCTTGAGTTCAGACTAGGACTCTTTTGAGAGGCGAGACACCGATTCGAAGATATATGCCACGCTTAGTCAATGAGTCGGAGAACATAACAACAGACGCTCTGTCGAGTCTCAGTTGCCTCAGACTTGCATTTGAGTCACTTCCTGTTGGTTGGAAACAAGAAAAACGTCCAGCACAGCGCGGGCTGTGCATTCTTGAATGAAGTATCGACTGTTTCTTGCTCGTTGAAGTATTCGTTTGCAACCTGCTAAATCTTGGCCCGGTTTTTGGAAGCCAAATAAATTTGATGTGTTCTCGTTCTTTCTTAGTTTCAATTTTTGCTTACTACAATAAATGAACATGATAATAGAACTGAACTCAAGTTACATCTCTAACAAAGTCATGTGCCGTGAACTTTCAATGGTACCTCAATGGACAGTGTGGTTGTATATACTGTGGAGTGAAGCAGTGTTCCTTGTTGAGAAACGATATTAGACGACGACGTCCTCTTCTTTTTACTCACTTACCTGCCTACTGAATTTACAGGTGTATCAGCTGAACTGAATCTGCTCTACACAAGAGGTTATAATTACTGACATACAAAATACACAGTTGTTTTTAAACTGTAAGAAGATAAACATGAGTAGATCTAAAGAAAGTATTTTCCGAAGCTTCCACCCCTTATTTCCAAGTCGGCGTAACTAGGATCTAACACTGTTTCATCTGTGGCTTGTCCCTTTTTATGTACGTAACCGAGAGTTAATTGTAATCATCAGGAATGAATAACAGATTAGCTGAACTGTAATCAGTACTGACCGTTGAGGTTAAAATGCCGCAAGTTATTTGGGATTGTAGCAGAATCAATTTTAAAAATGTGAAGTGTCGCAGCTTCTGTAATTGAATTAGTAGGTGTCCATGCTTAGCTTCAAATTTTTCGTTTAAATTTCGGATAAGTTCAAGGATTGTTGCCAGGATTATTTCACATTGCATTCATCACCACCCGTGATATATTCGGAGAGTTGTTTATCATTATGTACGCGACGTTTTATTGAAAATAGTGGTGAATGACCATCATCGGTCATTTTTATCGACGAAATGTAAAATTTAAATTCATATTATTCATTATTTGCAAAAGTAATTTGGAATCAGAGTGATAAAGGGTTTTCATTCTTCTTATTCATTTTTTTTAATTTAAAATTAATAGATACGACGTGTTAAAAAACGAGTTTGTGCAAACTTGTTTCTCCGTTCATTTCGTTCACCCACCATAATCGGTAAACTCTCTGGTCAATTTCGATACCGATAAATTGTCTCGAAAATTGACGAAAATTTATAAGGGGTCTAAAAAATAAGTCATATTGAACATGTAATTCTTTGAGTTGCGGCAAATTTGTTACACTTTTGTGCCACGTGATTTTCAATTACCGGATGTGCAATTTTCTAACTAATAGGAAAATCAGAACGTAACTATTTCGAATACATCAAGGCAAAGCTATTGGATAACAATTATTTTATTCCAAATTCTATTGCAGTGTTATGCTCCAATGCGCAACTATTCAAGAGCGACACAAAAGTTGAACAACTGCCATAATATGGTGTAGGTGCGCAGGCTGCTGTTCGATGCCTAAAATAGGCAGAGGCCGCACATTACTTCTCGAACTCGTGTGGTCATTTAACTGTCGTAGCCGCCCTTATTTCGGAATCCGTACAGAAGAGTTCCCTTAAGGCAAGCTCATATATTTGCTTACGCTGCTATATATATACTCCGTGTGCCACTTGCGCCAAAGCTGCTTCTGACTGGGATCTCTATTGTGCCTATTTACAGCACATTCTTTCTGGAGTTTATCTTCAGATGTGCGTTGAAACGAATTCCACTCATATATGTCACATACAGTTGTTCTTATCAATTTGCTCGAAAGTTATTTCTGTCCTTGCCGAGTAGATTTAATTTGACACTTTGCATTTCGTTGCTGTTCTGCACTCGTTTCAGTTGCGTCATTCCCTTAACGATTTTCATGATAATATAACGCGACCGATAAATCAAATGCTTATTCTTATATTTTAATTCACAGTGATCAGCTCATTTATGTGCAATTAATATGTCAAACGAAAATTGTTCTCAAGGTGTTTTAGAAATGACAGTTTGAAATGAGCCGTGAACGTGAAAAGTCCGAATACTGAGATATATGGACGTTACTCCTGTTGCAGATGACCAGAGAAAATAGCCTAGAAATACATTAGCTGTGAGAATGTAATTGACAGTAATTGGAAGCACGAGATATGCGCACAGTTCACGCGAGTCTTCCTCTCCACATCACCGCCGGAGAACACGAGTCCTTTCACTCTCTATAGTGTGGGTTTATAGACAAAATGAAAACGAATAATTTATTTCTCAACTTTGAAAGCCCATATGTACCACGTACCAATTGAACTATTTTTTTCGGTTTCTATGTTATGTTCACTCGAATCAGTATATGAATTCAATGTGGAGAAGCCGTACGCAAAATATTCCCTTCCATTGGTGCATCATTCCTGTCAAAATGAAACAAGCAGCAGCAGCTGATCTTCATATTTGGACTGCTTTGTGGAGACAGCAACGTCCAAGCAGATGATCAGATAATGTGTTCCTGCATCATCATACGATATTGAAAGTTGATTCATCACGCGAGACTTGGTTGTCTGGAAAGGACAGATATATATTTTTTAAGCTAAGTATGCATGAACAACAAACGATACTCATTTCTCGATTAGTGACCGTTATATTTGGCTCAAGACGGCATGCTCTCCTGAACTTTTTGTCATCCGGGGAAGTGGTAAAAACATTTCCTGCATCTCGAGTTGCTGTCGCTTTGAGGCGAAAGCTTGCTTAATGAGCCATTGTTGTTGCGCTAAAGAAATTCTTTATATACTGTTGACTGCTGATAGACATTGCATTTAAATTTGTGAAGTTTTGCTTTTGTTTATACTTCTCGTGATTTTAGTTAAACGGGTGTAGCACCATCCTCTAACCAATACCTCCGGAAACATGGACTAAAAATGGACGCTGTAAGTAGACTCAATTCATTAGTTTCGCAACTAAAGTAAATGTACTTTTTAAGACCCATTGGTCAATTCAGATGAAAGTTTTTAACTGTCGTACATCCACATGGTGAGAATGTTCAAAGTTATTTATAATTATATGCTCTCACGAATAGACGCATTCAATGGTTGACGTTCGCTCTAACTCATTGAATAGCTCCAGGAACGGAACCTCATGAAAAGAGAAACTTAAAGAGTGTTTTATGCTTTGAGGTCTGATATTGTCTCATGACCTGCCACTGCAAGTAACAAACAAAACAGCTGCAACATTTGACTTTAATGGACAAACAATTTTAATTCGATACCTCCATATTACCTTGTGGATGCAGTGAAAGCAAAGATAACGTGAAAAATTCTGATTTGAGTTAAATTGGCTACACCATTGAAAAAATCTGCGCTTTCAAATTGAAAAGCTATAAAAAACGGAGAAAATTGATTTTGTTTGTCGTAAGGGTCATGTAGATATATAAGCTGCAGTATACACGAGAATTATGCATCGTCATTGTTGTATTGACCCTGTTGTCCGAGTGTACTTGAAATTTAGTTTGATAATGGTAGATTTGATCAATTTTGATCAATGTTCAAAGTTTATTCCGATGCTGTGAAGCATTGGTTAGCCCGCGCATGTTCCATATAGCGAGATCTAACAGACTGGACTTTTAAATGCGCTCAAGCTGAATTTTTCTTTCAGCTCGATTGGAATTCATAAGGATGGAACATTCTATGCTCAAGTTTCTTTAACACGTGTGTACCTTTGATGCTAATATGCATACTTTAATTGGCCTGTATAAGTACGTTGAAAAGAGAAGTATCCATAAAAAAAATTTGAAGCATTTTCGATGAAAAGTATCGAGTAAATGCTTATTGGGAGCTTGTGATGAATCATGCATCTCTACGAAACGTCAAAATATAAAGATTTGAAGCTTTTTCTTAATTACAACATAATGTGAATGTTGTATCTGAGGGGTACTACAGCTAATAAAAATACGAAAGTACTATTCAAAAGATAATTGGTGAAAATGTTTCGTGTAGGTTTTTGACATGTGGTACTGTTTTAAAGAATTATTTATTGGCTCATAAGATCATAAAGGCTTAAAATCCAATTAATATTAAATCTGGCATTAAATTTAGATGACGGAGCGCAGTTACTCTAAATGAGGAAACGCTGTGGATATTTGCTATGGTTTTCTCGAGTCCATCTATCTGTGCCCTACGTGACGTCAGTAAGACTAGCATTGCTCAACTCGGAGTGGTCTCCACACAGCGAGCAAACAAACAGTCTTGTAGCGGGTATTGTTGCTCTCATCCTCAGGGATTTGCATGAGAGGAACTCGGTGCCAGACAAGCATGCGCTTTCAACGGTCCCCGTCTGAAACACTGAATGTATGTGGCATTTTGTAGCTGTCTTCTTTCCTGTGCTGGGTTACTGAATGAAATACAGTAGTACTCATTCCAGGCTTTGAGATACTCATTGTTTACCATTTATCCTGAAGTATTTCCTCTAGAAATAATTTATTGTGAGCTAATTGCCGGTTCATTTCAGTATTCACTCAGGAGCGAGTCATACTCTGGTGTAACAGTCTTCGTTTTCCAGTCTAATATGCATTGAATGTTTTTGAAGCACTGCAGTATTGTTCAGAATGGTAGTCAGGGTCTAGTAAGGAATTTATTTTTGTTTTATTGACTTTTGTGATCTTGTAAACATGTATATCATGCATTGGAAAAAATCTGAAACTTTATTTCAATAGAAGATTCTGCTTCCGGGAGCGAATTAGTTGGAAGACGTGCAATGTAATGTAATAATCATAAAATAATTTTATTAGGTCCATTGTTAGATGAGTTCTTGTTACACGGATATAATAGGAATTTATCAATGAGTAATCATTTGATGTTTACCCGAATCAAATTTCTGTGCAACTATACTGCCTCGAATAGAGCTTTTTTTAAGATCTCCTAACATGTTTGTTCGTGAATACTACCCTCTTTAGACAAGCTTTTTTTTCAGAGATATGCTTTAAATGTTCAAAATCTCCTCCGAGCTAATCTCTGCACAGCTCTGGTTCTTTCTGGGTATGGCTTGTCATCTTTCTGGCATCCTAATTCTAGCTCATGTTGGCTGCAAAGTTCTCTACATAAGTTAAACTCACCCAAAGTGTTTGGCTGACACCTGACAATGTGTGCCATGGCAAGGGCCCTGAAAGAGAAATCAAGGCAGGATAAGTCTGGAGAATATGGAGGCTAATGGTGATCCGTCTGACATGGAATCAATCTGTCATCAAACATGGATTCAAGAATAGAATAGAATAGAATGAGGCTATAGGAACGAACCTTCTGGCCCATTCTTGAGTCGGATAATTACTTCGATAATTATACGGTTGTTTTACCCAAGTCCCATGCCGTATTTCCAGCTGCGTCAACCATGTCGGCAGCGGGATTCGAACCCGGGTCTTCCCGCTCGCAAGCATATTCGCTCACCAGTCGAAGAAGGAAGAAGGAAGTTGCGACATCACCGGCTCACCGGTGATGTTAGGTTTAACCCACACACAAGTTAGGTTTAACCTACAGGCACAAGTTAGGTTTAACCCACAGGCACAAGTTAGGTTTAACCCAC
>VCRD01000142.1:189865-210253 GCA_006783055.1 Trinorchestia longiramus
TATCACTCACGCACAGGCGTTTATGTCACGAGCATTTATCTCAATCATACATTAACCTTAAGGAGTTAGGGACATAGTTAGTAGGATGTAGTCCTGGGGGGGTTCGTAATCCAAAATTTATCTAGACGATTTTTGAATGTGTTCACAGTGCCAGCAGAAACTATGTTTTCCATGTTTTCTGGCAGCTGGAAGGAATTGAAGAGACTAGGCTGCCACATGGCTGCTAGAACCATCCTGCTGAAATTAGTACTGACGCCTGGTGCTTAGAGCCTTAACTGCATGCCAGGCAGTTTTACCCAAAATTATTTCCGGTAAATTTCAGAGTTGACGGATACTTCAAACCACAGGGAGGAACCTCAAATTCACCATCCCCTCCCAGGGCATAACTTTTTCTCCATTAGTCTTCTTGCACTCGATTACAGTGTATGAGTGTTTTTTGCCGAGTAGCTGTTGATTTGTGTGTTTGGTGATTAGCGCAAAACAAGCCAATTTTTATCTAACTGGATTACATGCTGGAACCAGTCCTCATAACTGAGCGAAAAAATGCAAGCCGCCAGCCTGGATTCGTTATTTAGCGGATTGTGAATTTGCGTCAGGTACTAAATTTTGTATTCTTTACTGTCTCTGGGTTCTGTAATACTACAAACTTTCTGCCAGTGGGGACATAATGTCAAACTGAAGCTGTTAGGGTAAATCTCCTAACAATGCTACAATATGCTAGAATATTTAGTACCTCACGTCGGTGATTGGGGAAGAATTTTATCCTGAATGTCGTTTGGACCTGTTTGATGCTCTGGAGCTGCTCATACGTAAAGATGATTAAGAATGACTACTGGTCAGTGATTGGAGTTTGAAATAACATCTGGCGTTGCGCACTTGGGGCCATTTTTGAAGATGTTACTTTGGAGATGAAATAGCATGAAATGTAAAAATACATTTTCAATAAATTTCCGACTTCCGTGGTAACATAGATAATTATGTTTCATTAAAATATGGTGAGAACATATTTTTTCTGAATTATTGTGTTGATACCACTATCTGCAGATCATACTGTCGCTCTCATAGCTGCCGCATGCTGCAGGGCAATTCACGTTAATTTAGTAGTGATCGTTTTTGTTCCTACCAATTGATACATGACGCTACCGGTTAAATAGACAGAGATTGTTCTTACTTATGCTGTAATGCACAAAGATATTTGTTAAGCTGATTAAAATTACGCTGACTTACGAAGATATTCGTTAAGTTAACAGAAATTTTTCTAATTGGCTGATTGATCTAGGAAGATATTCGTTGAGTTGACAAAAATTCTTCAGACTATTGGTGGTGCCACAGCTGTTAATTAGGACGAGATCGGTAAGACTATTTCCGTATGCTGCAGGAAGATATCGGTTAATTTTGCAAAGATCATTTGGACGAGCGCCCGTTAGCAGCCCGTCCCTGTTCGGCCAGGCCTGTTTGTCCTAGGGGCCCTGGCAAGTCTCCCGTTACTACACAAACCCCTCGAAATTTCCCTTTTTTGAACGTTCCCTTCTTCTTTCTCTGGAGTTGTTTTCCCGCGTTCAGGGAAGAAGCATGAGCGCGACGATCAATCGTCTTGTATTTGACGTATTGGTCGGACTCTTGTGCAGATTTTCAAGCCATGTTGTCTTCTGCGGTACACTGGACTGAATTTCTTCGAGTACTCAGCGGCGGTGACAACTTCTTTCATCTATTGTCCGGATGTTACGTATTCTATCCCTTAATTTCGTACCCTTTTTGATCTAAAACAAATTTAATCACGTTGCGTCTTCCCTTAGAAGCTCACAAATAGTGATTCTGATGAAGTTGAATTTGTATGAAAAAGGAAGAGGCTCTCATAAATATTAGGGGAAAAGCATTGAAATATTTCGACTTAAATTGAGCTTGTAACTTTATTAAAACTAAGAACGTTTTGCATTAGAGTTAACATGTTACAGAATAGCAGTCTAACTCTGTATCTTTTCCAAATTTAGAAATAAACAAAATTTGAGATACGAATAAAATGATCGTCACTGAAGCCGAGAAATAGTTACAAAAGAAATAGTTGCACTCCATTCCGCGAAGATTTGTTTTAGCTTTGTGCCACAGTTTTGTGTAAATCTGAGGGAAAAGGGAATTCTTGAGAACAAATTTCTTCAGACTCGTTTAAATACAAGTTTTTCTTTCTTTTCAAAGGACTTCTAGTGTAACGGGGCTAACGGCTGACACTAACAATTACACTAATGTTCACACATTGTGAAAACAACACAATTTTTCAGCTGATTAATGACTGAACGGATCCTTTTTCCGAGTTGAATTTGAAACCATTCGTCGCGTTAAAAAATTTGAGTTTTGACACCTCGGTCGACAGCTGTGACATTTTTAATGTTTCTCAGCTCCTACTTCAGTAACTCGATGTTCCTTTAACTGAAATTTCCCCCATGCATTCCGTAACTTTGAGGCGAATTCTCCATCGAAAATATATCATTGTAAGATTTAGGTTCTAATTTGTATTTCAATGGACGTTTGATTTTTGTACTTTAATCAGGAGGAGCTGTAATTAGTCTTTCACGCAATATTTATTCACTACTTCAAATCAGAAGGCTTGATGATTTTGACTAGTTCAATAATTTGTCAGATATCAGAAGAAATATACCATGTCTTTACAGAGACAACTCTCGTTGAAAAAGATCGTGCGCAAACGCATTGCCTAATCTACTTATATAATACACAATGTATCTACACATCTATCTGTGTCTGTCTCATTTTTTTCAATCTAATTTTGAAGAAAAAGTATAAGCATTGTATTATGCTTATACTTTTGTATACCAAAGGCGCTGGATTACTGTAAAATACTCCATTTTCGCAGTTTTTAGCCTTCTTCTACACGGCCCTGTTATCGGTAGATGAGATACAGAATGAAAGTTCTGTATATATTCATGAAAAATATTCATTTAAAACAATAATTCGTCGTAAATCTTTGATACATTCGTCTTCATATAATAATTTCAAAGTAGTCAAATCTGAACCGTGGAAATTCTACGGGAACTATCTAGTGCAATGTATTATAACCCGTAGGCTGAACAATATGGTTTTTTGTTGCTTTCTTGTTATAAAATTGAAAAAGAAAGTGTCTTGAACTAAAGTGATATTGACGTCGAGCGTCTTCTCGAACTTTCGGCCCTAGTGTTTTAAAATTTGTTGGTGTACGCGCTTGACAATGGGTGATAGTGATCAGGCTCAGTAATTAATGAGGCACGGCGAGCTCCCCTCCTCAAGTTTTTATTCTAAACAAACAAACTGACATCATTTTTCAGACGCATAAATCCCATCTTTGTGTATAATTCCCATGGATGAGAGCGCTATCATAAATCGCAGCGGTGCATAGAGAGCGCGAGCGCTGAGTGTTTTCTTGCATGTGTTCTTGTTGTGACTTAGCTGAAGCTCGCACGTTGAGGTGTAATTGTCTTTGAGGAGTGTAAAGAGGCTCATTGTGGCGGCCGCCAGCGCCAGGGTGGTCTTACAGGGTCGGGTCTAACAGCACTTGCCAGAACAACTCGGCATATGCAACAAAAAGTAACGAACGAGGGAAAAGAGCTCTGTGCTTGCTGAGTGTTAACACGAACTGCTGAGAATATGAGTATGGAGAGCAGAAACTTGATTCTCGTCTGTCTCTGCGAATCACGGAAAAACTATGCGACAGAACTGTAATACATATAATGATACACAATTTTTTATTGATCCCAAAGTTTAGACGTACTTACTATCAGGAGCGTAAAATTAGCATGAAATCATAAAATAAATGTGGTAAATGATAATATATATTTTCTAAATATATGATGCTCAGGTGGACTTTTCAGAAAGAATTGAGGTGGATATGCCAAAATGCCCAGCTCACACTTAACAAATACAAACTTTTTACTTGAGAAAAATTCTCTACGAGTGAACAGAAATTGTTTATCAACTGCTGAAGGGGAAAAAATATATGCAAGCGTCGATGAGGACCAGCTCTAAAGTAATCAAATATTTTATAAAATGTTGAAAGGACTCGTTCTATCAAACTAACTCAGGAAATCCTCTTGGAAGAGCTCTTAAAATAGAATTATGGTCATGTACAATTTTGAAAACCGGATAAATTATTTAAAAATATCCATAACTTCTGAATGAATAATTGATGTCCCTATACATCATTGAAAAATTCTCAACATAGGATTAAAATATCACTGAAACTGGAAGGATGATAAGAATTAATTTGTTTTTTCTACGCAAGACGTTTAAAAATGAAGGTACTTTGCTTTAATGTAGTGATTGTATATAATGTACATTCGATTATGCAGTTAATAACCACAGAGCTACCACTGATTAATAGAGACAAAATTAATAACCTTTGGAAGATAGAGGAAAGTGCAGATTTAAGAAAAATCAGAATTACAATAAGTGAATTGAAACGAAATGAGGCGAAAGTGGCATTTGTCCATAAAGAAGTCTTCATTCTTTGTATACCTCCTCTCGTAAAGCTTGTAGGAAATGTATTCGCGGACGTTCTAAAACTAAGAGCTTTGAAAGGAGACTTTGGCATGCCAGTGCTGCCGTGGTGTTCCTTGCTTGTATGGACGCGAGGGTCTCGTGAGGAATGTCTTAGCGGAGACACCCAGCAAGTCTCGCCGCTCCCAACACGTCACATTCGTCACGCGTCTCTGACAGCTTCAGTGTGCTGTGACACCTCGAGCCAATTCCTAATTGGCCAACCAACTTGTTTTACCCCCTCAGCATCATTTGGACTGAAAAAATTGAATTTGTACCTATTTAACAAAGAAATTCTTTGCACACAGTACGGATGTCTTTATTTTTTCTCATTTTTGAAGTCCTCCACGTATTTTTTTAAACATTTCTCAATTGGCTTTTTAACTTTCCATAAAGTCTTGGATTTTTCGTTAAGACGTGGGTTTCTACAGCAATACACTGTTTAAGCAGTAAAATATTGCAGACAGTAAAAACTCATCATCGAACAGTTTAGCTTTTTCTTAAAACTTTTAAGTAATATTTTTGATGCTCATGTTGGAATATTTTAGCATTGAAACATAAACTTCTATAAAAATTGCATTGAGATTGTCTGTAACACAGAAATTAAGTGATACTCGTTTTGATATAATTGAAATTGCTGGACAAGTTTAACGGCTAGCAAGAGACTATTTATTCAATTAATAACGTTCGTGTGGTGACATGTGATAGTTTTTATGTTATTTCATTCCTAAGTAACTTTATGTGGCACCTGTAATTATAACAATTTGTGTGAGGAATTTTGCATCCCTACTCAACTGATTGAAGTTAGAAGCATGCATTTTTAAAGCTACCCAATGGGGAAGATAAGTTGTCCTAAGAAGGCTTTGGACAACTTATCTTTGTTTGTATAATTTAAATCGCCGTACGTCAGAGTTCATTCTGGAGAGACACGATGAGAACATCGATGACTTCATTCTCACACAAGCACATCATGTTTTGGCGTCCCAGTCGAGGAAGTTACGACATCTTTTGCTTTTCGCATGTTGCCTAGGGCAAGTATCATTGTTTGGTCATTTGTATTAGCGTTGTTATCCACGAATAAAAAAGGGTCTTATTCTTTCATTGTTTTTTGTCTTATTTTCAAATTACATAAACTGTTAGAGCCTATTTTGTCAGTGGGCGCACGTAATTTTGTGTCATGAGAACAATCGTCGCTGAGGAAGAACCTGCCCTTATGACAAATTTAGCATTGGATGGCATACACCTTCACATGATATCAAGGTCTTAGTTGCTGTGAATTCAATGCTATTTCTGTAGCGGAATTAACATATTTTATCTCGTCCCATTCTCATTCTCGTTAAAATTGATCCACTTTCCCCCGAAAAGCTTCCAAGCAAAGTCGATTAGTGCTTCATGATGATGTTTTTAACCCTCGAATACACGACTTCCTGGGTATGAGCTCCGATTAAGTGCAAGCTGTGTGTCTGGACATCAGACATCACACAAACCAAAAGACAGAGACCGTCCGACGCGGCTGATCCTCTTTTCCTCTCCCTGCTCTCCTCTGACACCCTGCAAAATAGCTAACAAAACGTGCCAGCCAGTTTTTTTTAGGTAAACATACCCTTGCTTCGCTCGTGTGGAGCACGTGGGCAGTCAGCGGCACGTGTCTGACCTCGGTAACCTTTACGTGGAGGGGCACCGAACGTGCTGGGAAGAGCACGTGTACTTATCTCAGCACCTGGGATACGTGTTCAAGTCTACACTTCATGCCCTCAATGTAACATGCATTGATCAGCATACTTTTCCACACTATTATTTCGAAAATCTGAAGTCGCATCTTCTGGTATTATCGTCTTTCCCATATTCAACTTTTGTTTCCTAGGTTATGTTTTTTCAATTTTACTGTTCTCGTTTTATAGCTTCATTTTCAAAACTAGTTCTTACTTTTGATCCTTGATTTGTGTTAGCTGCATCTCGAATTTCTGAAAAATTAATTTTCTTTCGTTTTTTCGACTGGAAAGTGTTTTTGACACTCATGTTTGGGGCAATAATATATATTTTATGCCACTTCCTTTTCGCTATTGTATGATATTTTCGTCGATAAATTCAATCCTGTTGTGTCCCTATGTCATGAAGATCAAAAAATATTTTATTCTTCTTTTCTTAGCAAATTGTTTCTGACGTATTTCTATTCGGAAATACATACACGGGTCTGAAAAATATAATAGCAATTGTATTTTATCGCTAATTATTCATTGCCCATGCCTTTATGCATTGCTCATCAGAGTTGCAATGTTAATTTGAAACGATAGGTGTTTGAGTTATGTTAGTCATACATCTTTGTTATTCTCATTTGTTAAAATGTGTCTTTTTCAGTGAACTAAATTATTCCGTACCCGATCGTTATTCATTGAATTTATTTTAGATACAACTTTACTTAAGCTTGCTTATGTCTATCCTGTGCTTGTTGTGAGTGTTACCGTGTATTAATTGTTAAAAAAGAAAGAATGAAATTTGAGGAGCATCGATCTTAAAGTGCGGTGTGTGTGCGGTTGACGGGTCGTGGAGGCTGGCGTTAATGTATGGAAGCGGAGAGACTGTGCCCTAACGTAAATTATGTAGACGTGTCGGCCAGGATCTCTACGAGGGAACCTAAAGTGTCTGAAGCCATGAATATGTAATACCTACAAAGAATATGTGTGAGCATTTTTACATACTTACGTGACTTACAGCTCTCTAACTCAGACTCCGCATTGATTTTAATTTGCATTTTAAGTTTCTATTTAAATTTAGCGCTTGAGTTGTGTTGACGTGGGTTGGAGTTTACGATCGTCTGTAATACGCCTTGTTTACGGCAACTTCATCCGTGTGTGACTCTTGAACTTTTCGTCTTGGTGCTGAAAGGTAAATGCATTTCTTGTCGTCACAAACGTGAGTAAAAAATATCTAATTTTTGCACCGGATAATAACACGGCGAGGACTTAAAATTCAATTAACTTCTTAGTAGGAAATACGTTACGCTCTTTATAGTGTGCGTCAGTGATGTTTGAGCCCATCAAGACATGAAGAAAGAATTTCTAAGTTATTTTTATACTGTAAATCGTTTTCCATCTGAATATTCATGTTAAATTCACTAGAGGACGTAGCTTTAGGCAAGTTGAAAAGTCTTACTCTGTATTGACAGTGTTGGAAGCCTTGCCATGACTAGACGATGAGGTTCAGACCAAGGTATCAAAAAGCATGTTTATATCATATACATATTTTATAGTACCATATGTTAAATCGAAATAATTGTAAATAACTAATCAACAAGTCTCGAACCATTACTGTGTTGTTGGGTATGTTAGCCCTGTAGATAAAAGAGGATGTTTAGGTGTGAGTTTCGAACCAAATACTGTAAGTCAGAAATACCGATGATTGGTAACTACTGCTGTGCAAGAGACGGAAATGTAACAAGAGTTTGAGTAAATTGTGTCAATTCTGCGACATCGTGTACTAAAACGTGCGTAGGAGTAGGTATCGTTCTTTTATAATCTGAGCTCTGTTTGTTAGAAGCTTCACTGTAAATGCCTCGAGAACAATTGTTTAACTCAAATACAGAAAGGGTATTATGGTTCCTCGTTATCTTCTCATGAAAGCTTAAAGAAAAGTTTGCTCTGAGTACCTCTAGAACGATTGTCCGAATTTGAATAGGTATGTGATCCTGTGTCTCTAGCTGTTATGGGTTTAATATTGGGATGTTTGTTGCGTGTATTTTTATAGCTATTATAAAAGAGAACATAGCTTGCTTTCGGAAGCAGATGTTTCATGAGTTTATCTCCGCTACTTGTTCACCAAGGTATCTGCACTCATGCATTGTTGCATTGTTTCTCGTATCTGTCGTAGTGAGGCAGAAACAATTTTTATCGATCGATGACGCAAATTCACCTGCTGATGATTGTTCTCAGGTATCTTATTTTCTCAAGGATATGACGCAAGCATCCCATTTTCTGGGAATATATGACTTTTGTGCCCACTGTGGTTCAAAACTCTTCATAATCTGCACATTTTTATTAGTTTGCTCTTCTCTAAACACTCGACTCTTCTATCTCTGACGTCACAAAAGTGTCCGGTTATAGTGTTGAGTGCCTTTACTCTGTGTGATATGTTCATAGCTCAGGGAAGTTGATCTTTAAAGCACGCCATGAAAATGGAGAATTAACTCTCCAATTCACTTCACCAATACGATTTCCACTTTCGTTTTGAATATAATATCAGTCTGTCGTACACTAAGCGTTCAGTTGCTTTTACACTTCACATTTGAAGGAACTGCGTTATCCTTACTTCGATTATTTAATTTAGTTCACATTAGAAGTAACAGCATATAATTTCATTTAGATATTAATGATAAATAAATATTTATTTAGGAGATGTACTCTCACTGTATAAACAAGACAGAGTTTGTAATTAATAAAAAGAGAGACCAACTCAGTGAGATTCACTGCGGTGCGGATAGAGCCTTTAGTATCTTACATAATCTCAAAATTTGTGGTAGCAACAATAGAGGATTTACGATCGTTAAATTCGTATGATGATCTACTGAAGAGATAGCTAAGTAGTATCTGTTACGAAAGTTCTGTGCCATGTAGGCTTGTTATTATTAATTTATGATTAATATTGAGGAGCCTGGGAATAACTATGTTCACGCGCCATGATTTGATACACATGAGGCTGCATCGTTTTACTGCCACGTGAGAGTAGAAAGCAAAATGCTTTCCGTGATCGTCAACAGACAAGAGAAATATGATATGAAATTTTTGAATGACCTATTGGCTGAAAAGCTCATTAATACGAGTGAACATATCTCTATTACACAACAGGATTTAATTGAATCGCATCGCCTTCTTACACTAACAACAGGGTTCATTTTAACTTTAAATTGAAAGGGTTAATGCTATAACATAATAGTATTTCTTCGAAAAGATCGAATACATTGTCAAGAAAAATTCTGATTTTGCTCTAGTGCTGCTCAGTCCGAAACATGATTCTAGTTAAATATTTGTGTACGTATATTTGAAACTACTGGCAGAATACGAGATGTGTTTCTCCTCGAAGGTCAATAAATAATTGACGCGGAGTTCCTCGATGTCTGCTGTACATAAGCTCCATTTTCTCTACACATTCATCGAAAGCAATTACGACGAATGTCATTGCCGTTGACATATCACAGTGACATTTCCAGCGGTCGCCATCTTGTCATTCACGACAATAGAGAGTGATTTGCGGCGAGTATTTTTAACGCAGCCAATTCGACTTTCAGTCCAAATCAATATCGTTTGGGACTTATAACTAAGTACTAATGTACTAAATCAGTTTTCTGTTGGAAATGCCAGGATTCCTTACTTTCAAACACGAGAACTGTTAACGGATACATTGAAATAAATTACATAGACTACGACTGGATGACGTCGGTGTACCTCACAACCGTAAAGTTCATGCGTGAGTCACTCGCTCGTAAAGCATGACTGCTGCTCAGCGATAGTATTACTAATGTACTCATACATTATCAAGTGTCGCTATGCGCTCTGAACTTGCATTACACCTAGCAAAAATTGATTAACTTATGTGTTTATCAATGAACCATTTTAAATAGTTGGTATTTACGTCACAATGCGTTAGAGTTTAATCCTAAAATTAACATCCGAACGTCATACAGTAACGGGCAGATTCTCGTAAATTTGAATATGTAGCTTTATAGTAGAGTTTAGTGAAATGTTGTACTACGTTTTTTATCGTTATCTATTTCCTTTACTTAGCGTACAGCCAAGTCTTGTCTGAACGCTTAAGCTACGAACAGACTTGAAAGTATTGAAGAGTACAGACTGAATGAAATAAACTTAGTCGTGTTCTATCCAACTTTTTTATGCTTGATACAGCCAGACCTGACTTATTTTACGTGGCAGTCCCAAATTTAATGTATTATAATATCGCAAGTGTACTTGGTGTCATGTGCATATGATAAGGCACATTAAGTCGAAGGCCTTAACTCACACGTAAGAGCGTCGGGTCATATACGATCATTTTTATGTTGAAATATGTGAAACAATCGCGATGCTGGGTGCTGGATAGTTTATGTCTCCTTTCAAAATTGTGTACAAGTTTCTCCAACATCAATAGTTATAATATTTGGAATCAAAATAGAAAGCGTGGGGCTGTAAAATGCTCGTATAATTGAATCATGGCTTATATCATCAGAAGCAACAAGACCTTATAAGATGACATAGTTTGAATAATCAACTTATTTGAAAGAATGAGGCGTTCAATGTACTTGTTTTTGATAGGAATGTTTAGTGCTTAATTCTGTATTTGTTTCTTTTTACTTTACAATCATTTCCTGCTATTAGCACAACTGAGACAAATCAAAAACACAAAAAGATAGTGTAGAACATATTAAATTACATGTCATAGAATGTGCTATTATGTTATTTTTTGATCTTGCAATGAAGAATGGGTATTGTGAGCCTATATTTTTTCTCTGTTGTACGTTGAATATATTTTTTGTACGTATTAATTTCCTAAATATTTCGTAGAGTAAGAAAACATAAATTTAAAATTTCCTAGTACATACTAAGATAATACGATAATTTCCGTCCATAACGTTATAAAGATGGAGCACCTAGTTTTCAATATGGTTTGTCATTGGAAGCAGAAATTTTTAATCATTGTAGCTAAAACCGCGAAAAAATTAATAACTGGAATAATTTGGACTGCATCAGGACGTTTCCCAAACCCATAATGGATTTTGTTACTGGAAAGTATAGCTGTTTTCAACGGTCGTGTGACATGTTATGACAACAGGGCCTCAGAAAGGCGGACTGACAAATGAATAGAGCCAGGAGCTAATGAACCACTGCTCCATCGCTTCTCATGTTCGGACTCTGGTCAGCGCAACGTCGTAGGTATATGGGATGCTCTGGCGGACAGCAGCGCGGGATCGATATGGACCTGCCGCGCTCATGTGAGATGCTCTGATCTTGCAGCTGTTCTGCTGCTCACCCTACATGTCTTGTTCAGTTTTTTTTCTGGTAACAGTGAAGTAAAGATATTCTACTGTTGCTGTTGCAGTTTATGCTAGTGCCACTTTATGTGTGTAGGGACTTATGCTCTTAACTGCTCTTTAGTGGGGTCGGTTACTCGTATTAATGTTATTGCCTGTAGGCAACGATGTGCTATCATTAGCATGGAGATTTTCAAACGTTGCTCATATATTTTTTAATGTAGAAATTGAAATATTCTTGAGCTAAAATTATGGATAGTTATCAGTCTATTTCCCGCAATTCATATATTGTAATTGCAACTAATAATGTAAAGAATACAACTTGCAGCACATTAGCTTGTAATATTGAGAGCCATACCCAACCTGATAAATTATCAAAGTAAAAACAAGAACGTAACAAGCTTCGGATGTTGTTTGACAAACGAATGAGTGAATCACACAGCTTGCGGTCGGTGCGGAAACTTTTTCCCGCATCTTCCATTGTGATTTGAAAGTTGCGTGTTATTCTAATATTCGATGCATGCTCTGTACAACAGTGCTTGCATACCAGAGAGTTTTCAAGCCTATCCGAGGTCTAGCCATGAACTTGAAAATAGACCAGCCGTAAAACTGTAGGCTAAAATTGGAACAGATATTTTCTCGGAACACAAATTGGCAAGAAGAGTAGACTTCACTCAGTTTACTTTCTCAGATTATTGACTTAAATTTGCAAGATATGTAGCTGTATGAAGGAATTTGAAGGACGATTGTAATTTCCTAGTAGAGGGAGGTTAATACTAGACAGGCGCATCATGTCCATGACTCTAGTCTACTCAGTTCAGTGAATTATTACTTGCAAGCTTATCCTAGGCTCCAGCAAAGCCACAAATACACTATCAGCGCTTGTTAAAAACGCATTGCAGTGGTTAAATGTTTCACTTTGTCTCCGTTTAGCATTTTACTAGACATTTTTTACGTTTATATGATGGATGTCGATTATAGTTTTATATAAATACTCTTACTATGGTTCATAGCTTTTTGAAACCTGCAATGCAGAACCACTAGCCATCTTATAAATTTATATCTAGAAGTTACACTACAAATGAAAATATTTACATAGGACACAACTTTTTCTAATTAGCTGAACAAATTTTTTATTCAAACCTGGAATGAAACTAACAAATTTTTCAGTTCATTCGAACTTGAATATTGTGAGTTAGATATTGATGAACACTTTAGCATGTCACCTAGGGATAGTGTGCTGTGAGGACTGGAGATAACTTCACACAATTGAGCTGAGAAAAACAAGTCCCGTACGTTCGCGTCGCTGTTGGACTCCGGCCAGTTCTGTCTGTGTGTAGCACCGACTGCTGTGCTGATGCTGGTGGTGCTGGTGTTGCAGCTGTTGATGGTGGTGATACTCGTGCTGCTGCTGGTGCTGGTGGTGATACTGATGTTGCAGCTGTTGATGGTGGTGATACTCGTGCTGCTGCTGGTGCTGGTGGTGCTGGTGTAGCAGCTGTTGATAGTGATGATTGGTGTTGGTGGTGATACTCGTGCTGCTGCTGGTGCTGATGTCGCAGCTGTTGATGGTGGTGATACTCCTGCTGCAGTTAGTAGTGGTACTTCTTCAGCTGTTGGTGGTGGTTGAGATTCTTACGTTGCAGCTGTTGTTGATGGTGATACTCGTACTGTTTGTGCTGTTGGTAGTTTCGGGGGTGATGGTACTGGATTTTTTGAAAAGAGAGTTGATGATGGCGATAGTAATAGTGTTGCTATTGGTTTTGTCGTCATGTGGTTGTTAAAGTTTCCTGGGTCTTATTGCACAGGAAAGGAACACTTCGCCTTATCACTTACAGAGGTAATGTTCGGGTCGTGTGCGTGTGCTGCCAAATCATGCTTCTCTTGCTGAAGTTTCCGATTGTACGATCAAGGGTTTTTCAGTTAAAACCGAGATAAGTGTTTTGTATGGCAATTACAGCACAATCAGCGTTTGTTAGTGCTTGCTAAAGGAGGGGTCATAACTACAGTAAAGTTGTGTTATAAATCTTTATGGGTTTCTTGTCTTGTGATTGATTGTGATGGGAATGATGTTAGTAATGACAGTGTTATATGTTTCTGACTATTCGTCTCATTGGAGAATTACTAATAGGAGTTGAAATGAAGTGACGTAAAGTAATTACCGATTGTTCTACAATTTCTGCTGTGTCACGTACTAAATATATTTTGTTACGACTCTACGGTCGTAGAATCATAATGGTAGAATTGAGAAAGATGTAGAATCGTCCTTGAACGCATCAGATAATAAATAATTAATGGCTTTAAAATATATTCATTGTAGAACGTGATCAAATGCAATTATAATAATTAAACTAGGTAGAGCTTCTCTTAATTACAATCAACCTAATCCTAGAGAGAATAATAAAACAAATGCTGTCTCAGGTCTTGACAAGTCTACAGATGAAGCCTAGAGTCTGAAGAGAGCATAGTTACTTGGTACCTAACAGTCTGCCTGGCCAAATATACTGACTTTTAGTGATGTTAAAATGGGGTTATTTTGGAGTTTTCTGTATGACAAATCTAGCAACTAAACATAAATTTTGCTGGCTCAAGGCAATAGAAACAACTAACAAATTTGCAAAAATTGAATCATGCTGTACTAGTTAAAGGTTAGTATTTTTCCCATTGGCTGCATACAGTTTTTAAAACTTGTGTTATAAGAAGTGTTATTCGCGAGCCATGTCCTCACACACTCGAAGGTAGAGAAAGTAATTTGTGTATCAGAGAGAATACACGGCGATACCTCAGTCAAAAACATACGTTCGTTATGCATCATATTGAAATTGTGATATCGTTTTCGTTTAGATCTATAATGTTTGAGGCAGAAGATAAAATGCAGGATTGTGTTGTAGTCCTTTTTAGTATACGTATATGATTAGTTACTGGAAAGAATGGCTTTCTCCGAGGGATATTAATTGTTGTCTTACACAGATAAACAAGTTGGTCGAATTTTGACGAAGAATGTATAGTTTTAAGAATACTTGCTTCCCAAAGTATTCTGTTGGTGTAGGGGTTGGATTAAACGTTCATATTACATATTCATGCATCTGTACTGACTGAATATTATCTTTAAATGGTAACAACAGGTAATCTTGGTTCCGTAGTGATCTTTCATTTCAAATTTGGAAGCTATTGTTGCTGCGGCCAGTTTAACTGCTTGATGCAACTTGAAACTTTCACAATTATTTGGGTTGAAACTTTATGCATTTGCTATGTGCTAGAAAACCATATAATTATAGGGGGGAGAAAAGTATTTTCTTTATTTATTCTACCCTATTCTGGGCTTGACCTTTGGTGTCCCGGGCCTAAATAGCTAGACTTACTTATTTTGCAATAATTATCAGTCATGTTATCTTAATATCATCATATTATGATAAGGCCCTCCATATATCTCCTAAGATCAACAATAGTTTTACGCTTGTGAAACCTATAAAATAAGGAACGTTGCTCCTTATCCGGGCTTGGCTCCTGTTAACGAAGTGGTGGCATGCTGGAGCTGTGCAGGGTGTGTGGGTTGCTGGGCATCACAGGGCCACGGCGTGGTGGTGTTGTTGCCGCGTGCGCCCACCGCCGGCTCATAAACAAGCGAGGCGCGCGTGCCCTCTACAAACTGAGCAAAAAACTACTCACTGGCCACCCTAAAAATATCTCGCCACTCCGTGAAGGTTGACAGAAAACCAATGTTAGCGGCGCCAGTCACTTCGAAACAACAGGCAATGTGTAAGCAAATCCATTTTTTGCTCGTACTTTTTATATTGTTCATGTGCTTCATGGTCAGTGTAACTTTATGGCCTATGGAATTGTTCGTATACTTACGTATGTTGTAATGGATGATACACTTGTCGATAATAATCGTTAATTCGCTAATAAGTCAAGTTGATTTACTATTTGACTTACGCTGATACAATTTATAATACATTCATACATTTTCGTGTTCCTTTTGGATTAACTTAATGTCTGGAAGACGTTGTGAATAAAAATACTAAACTTCTGGAAAATTCACAACCTTGAATTGCATACTGAGTAATACATTCCAGTGTGTGTCAGCAACTATAATTTTTAATTAAAATCTTGGGCATAAATCAGGATGATTCTCTCGCATTTTTATAACGTTCCAGCATCAAAAATAGTTTTAATATTTGTGATGAATAATAGGTGGTTGAAAATTAAGAGTGACTGTATGATATAGATACTTGAGAGGTTTTAGTAAAAGCTCATTATAAAGAGTTCGATGTGAATCGCCTACACGAAATCTTCTCATTACCGCTGCTCGAGCGATCTTTTAGCCACATGATTCGGTATCAATTATAGCTCCCTTGTGAATCAATCGTCTTGTGATCGCTGGGACGAAATAATCACCAATTCTGGGAGGAGAGGAAATTAAAATGGGACTTCCTTTGATGGCTTCAATTGGCGCTCATCTCGCTAAGTTGCTCCGCATTTCTCTAGGCTTGCTTGCGCCCCCTCTTCTCAAGAAATGTCCCCTTTCCCTCCTTTATAGTCTCATCGATCGACGACGCCGCTGCCCCCTTCCTTCCTTTTAAGAAAAAAAGAGCCCAGTCCAAAAAAAAAAAAGAATTGGAAAAAAATGTCAGAGATACCGCACGCCTCTCTCCTACCTCGTCATTTTAGACGATTTTCGCTGTTTATGGGAATTGAATTACAAAGAGAGCCTGTGTGCCGTTCTTCACTAGCATTCGTGTCGTTAACATGGAACAGTTTTCGTAGTGTTCGCTTCAACTCAGGGAATTATCTCGAAGCAAAAAGTTAAAGCGTCTCTGGACTCTTGCCAACCGTGGATGTATTCAAATTGCGCATGAATATTCGAATATTCGCCCCCTCCAGACCCTTTTCATCAAAGTTTAAAGCACTACCATTGGCCGAGCGGCCAACCTTAGCCTGAACCAATGGGAGAGCGACGAGGGGAAGCTCCGAAGGAAGGCCCTCTCGTCAGACTTTTTTATTTTTGTCTCAATTTAAATATAGTTTCTTTTACAGCTATGCACGCTTTCAGTCACCTTCTGAGATAGCACGTTTGGTTCACACTTTAAGCAATATAAGAAAGGTAACGCGTTTTGCAGTTGCCTCGCATTGAAAGAGCGAGTTTGAACGCGGATGAACGAAGACATGCATGGCTTGGTAAGTGGGACTTTAAAGAGCAGATTTGAATGGGAGCCGCACGCTTGCGCCTTCCACTTAATGCTAAGCAGGCTATGCTCTCTCGAGCGCTTGGGTTTCCCGTTCTCTACAGCGCACGGCGGTGCCTGCCGTATTTATCAAAGAGGAAAACCATGTTCGAAAAAAGAGTGTGCATTGATTCTTGGTGAGCAAGTTTAGGAAGTTAAGCGAGGCAGGTGTGAGGTCGTAAGAAGCGCATTAGGCATTGGGAACGTCGCCCTCTAGCTGTCTCGCGTACATATTGATCGAAGAAGAGAGAGAAAGAGAAAGCCTTGCTGCCTCTAAGACCGACTCCGCCGCTGCGACCGAAGGCTATTGTGTCCCTGTTTAGAACTGAGCTTCACATTTCTGGACGGTGCGTCGTATTTCTTAGCAGTCATCAAAAATACTCTGTAGCGTTTTCATCGCTCGCTTTCAGCTGAAATTCGCCAAATTATTCATTGGATGCAAATTATGACACACATGATAGTTACTTGTTACTACTGGTTCACACATGCCCATTTTTTCACAGATGACGTACTTGTAGCATTCTGGAATCAAACATTTTAATGCACCATAGTTCTTTACCCGATCACTTCAGTATTGATCGCATTGATGCTGGTTTTTACCATCAGAACACATGACACATATTTCACCCTCTGTAATGTACATACGAGTTATAGCGATAGTCGAGTGTCTCGATGTTGGCTCATGTTACATTACTTTCTTGCAGCAATGGAGCGGCTAACTATGTACGATGTGTGTCTGTGTCTGGTGTGAGTCTGGACATGTAAGCAAGGTCAGAATACTAAGCTTTGATTCATACGTCACTCTGGACATTGAATTAAATTGGATTAACTGCCCGAATTTTGTGTTTGTGACTGGGACAGTAACTCTCGGATATATGGGCAATTTTAAAGTTCTTAATTAGGTTATTTTGTTGCATTTTGCTCAATTCTTTTGTTAGTTAAGAATATATACTACCTTTTCATCTAAACTCACCATCAATTTAGTCATTAAATTAATTAACAACCGACCGTATTAACTACGTCTGTACTCTTGCCTTTGCTTGTCACTAAGTGAAAACATAAACATCTAAAAAAAGCTTTAGAAATCCATATTTAATTGCGTCCCTGAGTGTTACTCGTTATTAAGTGTTAGAGCCATATTTTTGAAACATGTAAATTGCTGAGATTTAGCAAATGTATTCATTATTAATGAAGCAATTTATGAATTACTTTATCCATTCTAAGTCCTATTATAAAGATGGAGTCCATAAATACTTGCAGAGTAACATCATCTTCTGGATCACAATCCTAGATTAATGTGACGCTTAAAATCATCATTGCGCTGAAATTAAAACGAACAAATGAACAATGAGGCTAACTTTTTTCTACGATTGAATTTAATTCATCAAACGTAAAATTTGTTCATCTCTCAGAGCTTGTTGTGTTGGGCGCATTAGGCCTCATCAGCTCTGGGGCAGGTGAGCTACCGTGACGTACAGTTAAGCTGCTTTTTTTGGATAGGCGTCAGAAGGCCTAGAGTGGAGTAGCTGGGGTACGCACTCGCATTTAATAAGTCTTGCATAGTGCAATGATGCCTGAATACTCGTACATTAGCTCAGCTAATGGGCAAGCGCAGGCTGCGCACCACGTCAGCAGTACTCCGCCATCTTGAAATAATTTGCATGCCACGCCTTGAGGCATGCAAACCGGCCGTCGCTTGCGCCCGACACGCTGCTGTGGATGTTGCAGCCATCTCAGTACCTCGATGGTGCTCCCCCAGCGCTAGCTGCAGCGCCGCCATGCGTCTCTAGCACCTCGGCCTAGTCCAAAACCTGGGCCATCAGCAATGCACCAACTGCAAGGATCCTCAACCGAACCATACAACCCCACGCGGTTGAATAAATTTTTCTGCGAGCCAAAGGTCTGAAATCTGTTTTCAGGTTTTTTTGGGGACGTTAAATTTTAAGAATAGGATAATAGGCAGAACAACAGCCGAATGTACAAATAACTTAATATTTTGTACATATCTTGCTATGAATTTTGGATAAATTTGCATTAAGTTGGTTTCTATCAGTAGCTGCAAGTCTCTTTTTTTGAGTGAGCTGAGTTGAGAAGTTGGAGAAGGTACCCAGAATTTTATGCAAGATACCGACGAAGGGAGAGTGGTTGCTAGTAAGACAGCATTACGAGCAGTTGCACATTACATGTTGGTGCAAATAGTGTAACTGATCTCGGGGCTAACTATAAAAAAAGCCAACGCAATACCAAAGAGGTAGAATAAATTCTCTAATATTTATTAACAACCTCATTTAAATACGTTTAGATACGAAGACTCAAGTTTTTACAAATATTGCTGGTGTTTTCTCGTAACTGTAAGAAAGTGCTTGTCTACAAATTGGGATACGCGAACTGAAATTTGATTTGCTTCATTAGCTAGCAAAGCTCATGCGTCCACTTCTGGTTGACATGAATGTGCAAGCTTGGTGAATGGAAAAAATGATTGCCAATATTATGGTGCATATCTATTTATTTAAATGGCCAAAATTTTACACGACTAATAATTTATTTTTGTTTTATGAGCACCCTATATTTACGAGTATCTATATTTTAGGTGATTCAATTTCGTTTACAATTTTACCACTGAATCGTAAAGACAAAATTTCTAAGTGAGTGACTAAGAAATTTGTATTCTCTCTCTTAATTGTCCCTCACACGTACTTATTTTATCCAGTTTCAACCAGAATGAATTCGTTCGAATCTGACAGCGTACTTTCTTTAATTTGGTCTGTTTGTTTACTTTACGAACATCTTAAATTATTGTAGGTACGTTTTACGTTAGATTTGTTTTCATTTATGATGTGTGGAAGGCTAATCAGAGCGTGTACATTTCTCTTGAGCAATTCCATACATTAATTTTTGATGATTGAACCGTGATTTGCGTCAACTTTGATTGCAAAGTTATTCTCAAACTTCTATTTTTTTCGTAAGCTTCACGAGTTCCCACAATTCCCACGTAGGTATTATTCGAATGATTCATCAGGAGATACTCTTGCAACTATTGTAGTAATGATCGTTGCAACTGAGAGCCATGACTGCAATAATTAAACGTACGTTCGAACATTTCATTGGATGGATGAATTAGCTTTTGTATTGAGGTTCCACTATGAAAGAATAATTTAAGAACAATGGATGATCTAGGGCATTTACTTGCTAACAGTAAACCCAATTTGGCCTTTTGTTATGCTAATTGAAACTCCTATTGGACTGTATGTATTTTACTCTACATTTAATGGATCTGGTGTACACCATCAAAAAGTTGTACTTGGCTTAGCTAAAACTGTATTAGGTATTGAGAAATTCTCCGTCTGCAATCCATCTAGCTTGAGAAATGAACTCACTTTTTATGTTCCAGAGTACACGGAAATGTAATACAAATGAATACATTCTTTTTGGCTAGCTCTTGCGTGAACGAATAACAGTGCACGAATATGAAGCATTGCTAGTCCAGTCATCATCAGCAGGAAATATGTTCCTCTTAAAAGAAAGAATGAATGTGCTTCCAGAGTGTCAAGTAAAGCACGAGCTATATATATATATATATATATATATATATATATATATATATATATATATATATATATATAT
>VCRD01000142.1:210304-233975 GCA_006783055.1 Trinorchestia longiramus
ATATATATATATATATATATATATATGTAGTATTCCTTGGACAAACTCTTTTCTAAGAACTGTCTTCGGGGTTGCCATCGAACTTTGTGTTAGTTTTTAAAAACGCAGTATATTAATTTCTTTCTATTAAAATAACTCACAAATACCACACAGAAAGTCAGTTAATCGTTGTATTTCCTAAATGACTGTTACTCACCAAACAGTAATTGACTACAAAATAATTTTTGCGTTACGTTGCTCCAAACGATAAAAAGTCTAGGAATGCATAGGACTCCATTGATATTTTTGATTTTGTTTCTTATCTTTATCGCTCTGGATTAATGATCAGTGAATATTTACATTGAGGTAGGACGGCGATTACAGCACTCGCTCTTCGTTCACTTGCGTGTCACGACGCCGCGTCACAGGAACTGCGGGCAAGAAAAGGTTGCACTGCACACCACAGAATGTGCAGAGCGCCTTCTCGCACAGGCCCTCCAGCTACGTCCTACACCCGCGATCATGCATCTGTTCCGAAGGTACTTACTTTAATTGACGCTTTCCCAAAAATTGTCGCTTCTCAAAGGCACCGAATTTGTTCCCTTGAAAAATCATGATGGCGCTTTAACAGAATAAACTGAGCTGCAGTTACGCCTAACGACGTCCGTTTCTTGGCTTCCTCACGCCAAATTGCGTATAAGACGCGCATTTAATCGTGCAAAAATATTCTGGAATCACCCTCCACCGTCAGTGTCAACTGCTGACTTCAGACCAAAGAGGCGAAATGAAATTACGGATCAAACTTTCCTGCATTTAAGCTGTTGGAAATCTTTATTAGCGAAGAAACTTACGAGAATTATTTCAGTTAATTATTATGAAAAGTTTAGTATTTTGAAAGTTCAAGGCTGCACTAATAAATATACTCATTTTTTTACTTCAACTTCGAGGCAATATTTCATTCATTGACATTAGAGTCGAAATCGATCCTTGAATGGAGAATTGGAGTGAAAATAATCAGGAAATACCCTTACACGTAACTTTTACC
Organism: Trinorchestia longiramus; assembly: GCA_006783055.1. Taxonomy (NCBI): domain Eukaryota; kingdom Metazoa; phylum Arthropoda; class Malacostraca; order Amphipoda; family Talitridae; genus Trinorchestia; species Trinorchestia longiramus. Next base: position 211,329 of record VCRD01000142.1, read on the forward strand.
GTTCAACTTCACAAATAAATGACTGGAAAGTTGACCTGGAGCAATTTCTGATTTATTTATGCCTGAGCTAGCCATCCGCAAGCTAATTATGGGATCGTTAACATACGTATGACATTCAACTGTGTCATGCAGTTATCCATGCGAGGCAGAGTGAACGCGTATTGTTATTGACTTGAAGGCGCTCACTTGCTTTCTTGTAATTGATTTTAACTGAACATTTGTGTCATTTCCTCTAAATGTTACTCGGTTAATATTTACTATGTTATTGAAAGATTAGCTAGCTCTCAATTATGCTGGAAAATACCGTATATAATGTTTTCTAATAAGTTAACAATATGCCATCCCATGTTTTTAAATACATATCTCATCGCGTGGAATTCTATAAGGTAAAAACCAAACAGTTCTAGACCTGCTACCGTTGACTACCAGTTACGATGTTTTTTGTGCCCTTTTTCAGTTTTAATTTTTTGTGTACTGTGGAACGAGTTAATTTTAACGCTCAATTTAGTCACTTTGGAATTGAAAGTGGACATAGACTATGCAACTGTTGAACCACCTTCCATCAGCAAAATCTTGTATGTAGTACAATAATGTATTTATAAATTCTCTATGTATTGGAGAACCGATAGTAATTAACTTACTTTAACCCTTTCGGTACCATGATGCAAATATTAGAACCTTTTCAACATATTTAACATCAAATTTTAAAAAAAATGCTTTGTGATGTTTTACGGTCACTGCATAGTCCTGATCAAACTGTAGCTTGCACTGCCCTACCAGCGTTTGCACAGACACACGTGTTGCTCTGCATCTTAATACGCGAAAAATGACTGCGGCTACCAGAGATGCCGTCGGGACCGAAAGCGTAAATTCAATGCGCACCAGATGAAGCACTAACCATCTTCCCCTTCACCAGTAATATGTTCGTTTTTTAAACGCATTTTGCACTGAGCGGTACATTATTAATTTATGTCGTTAAAGTATGGTTAAAATAAATTTTGCGAGTTTCACTATTTAATTCATGCTTGGCAAAAATATTTTACCCCTAAACTCAATTGTTCAGTGCTTGTGTGTAAGTTTTTGCATTCCTGTACTTTCCGAATATGTGCGGATTTATATTCGATACATCATTGATGTGTTTCTTCGTAGGGGTTTTAAGTCATTAGCATGCATTGTTTACTAGCAAGGTAGTCAGATGCAAATTCGAGTTTTAGGTTGGACTTTAAATGCCTCACAGATTTCCTTATGTTGTAAGTTGTACGAGCGCGTCGGTCTAAAATATTGTTTTACTTCGAAAACAAGACAACTGAAGCAGCAGAGAGAAGAATCTTCTTCCGAACTTGAATATTTCCATGCAAGTGCTTCGTCTCTGTTCAAAAAGGAAATAAAGGGAGCTGTACACGCGCGAATATACACGTCGTCACGATTAATATTATTGATCCGTACGGTGAGATTGAGAGAGATGGTATACTGATGTACGTGTGTATTTACTGTCATTCATTTCTATCACATTATCATCAACATCTTACTAGGACTAATTGATTTTCATAATAGAATCGAGGTAAAAAGTAGTCATGAAGCCGTAGACGGCTTAAGTCAGCGAGATGTTTTGAGTTCATTACAGAAGCTGTCACTGGATGAGAGCGGGCCTTGTAATGCGTGGCCGTGGTTGTCACTGGCGCAGCAGCAGTGTTATTCTAAGCCTCTTGTCCTCTATGGGGAGTCGCCATCAAGGTTTTTCTTGCTGTCCGTAAAGAACACGTGCAATAACAAGGCTGTGGCGCACGTGAACTTGGGCTATACAAGCACCCGGCGTTCCTCAGAACAGAGCGTCTTCCGTTCCAACAAATTTACCAGTCTTCGTTTTTTATCGGTCTCTTCAAAAGAGAGCCATGTGCTCACTGCTTCTATTTAAAGGCAAATTATTAATATAGAAGTAGTGAGAAATTTCATGTTCAAAAGTAGAGTTCGCTCACAATACAGAATTCTTTTTTTACTGCAGTTCGCGAAAATTCGAATGCACGTGTCCACCAGACGAGTTTCGAAAGCCTCTTTGACTAAGGTCAATGCTAAGATAGTGTAAGGCTAAGTGTTAGCACCAAATTAGTCCGTGTTTAAAATTATATGGGAAGCCACTTCAAGAAATTACAGAACAGTAAGATCGGTGAGAAGACTAGGATATAATTTTTACATACTGTACGCAGTAAATACTAAAAAATTCTTAGTAAAGCCCACCTGAGATTTGTTCATGCTAATTTTTCGTTCCTGGGAGCATTGAGAGGGTGTAACCGTTCAAGCCTATAACCCAGCATTGGGCTTGATAAACCTGACTGATCCGGTTGCTTCAGTGAGCGCTCTTCTTTGAAAGTGATACTAAGTAAAGTCACATTTCGAAAAAATTGATCCCATTTTTCTTGAAATTTATGATATGCTACACTTCTGTATTGATGCAGACTACTTCCAAATAATACTTCTGAAAATTAACAAATACATTTCTTGTCAGCGAGTGCGCGGCCGCGTGCGAACCAGAAGTCCTAGTTGACTTGCTTACGTCCTATGTAAGCTTTATGTTCTCGAATGCTGGCTATTCATTTTTTTGTTTCTCTGAAATGCTAGAGTGGATATTTGTAGGTAATTGTTTGAGTTAGAGGATGCAGAATTAAAAGATGTGCAGTATTACCGTGCATCATTGTGCGTTATTTTAAAAAAATTACCTGTCGATCTGTTTCTGTTTAACTTCCATTGAAAGAGAACACTTTCGTTAAAATGAGTCTTAATTTACAGGACAATAAGCGTACAAAGTTTTTTGCTGAGCTAAGACTTCAATCAGCCATGACTGATATGAATACGTCACTTTTTCCATTAGCTATAAAAAATCATTGCAAAAAACAATGACGAGTAAAGTACTGATAATTTATTCATATTGAACAAATTCATTCGAAGGCTCTTTAATTGAATTACTTTAATTTACATTACAAGTGTTTTCAAAAACAACTGAAATTATTTTCTCAAACTCTTATTCTCAAGGAATTATGTTAAATAATTAATTTATTAGATAGTTCCTTGAGTATTGCCAGAAATATGGTGGTAATAGCCTAGTAAATAATTAGCAAGAGTGATTGAAGATTTCCAGTACGAAATGATTTCTGGCATCACGCTGGAGTCAGAGTATTTATAAAATTGGTGCACATGATCACGCAGCGCCGAGAATACATGGTTTTACTCGTTATTTATAGGAACTCCCTTGTCTTTCAACGACACTTTCAATGACAGACCTTCAACTGTTTCCATTTGCAGTCGCCGAATGAATGGCGGGTTTTACAGGAGTCTGACGGCCCACGACTCTCCCGTTCGGTGAGTACCAGCTTTTTTATGTAGATGCTGTTAAATTTGAATTAAATTAATGTATTGTTACGTGTGTGTACTCTGTGTATGTACATTGTCGACTGAAAACGCATCTGCAAGTACTAAATCTACAGGTCTTCTGGAACTTTTGGAACTTTCATACTCTATATACGTAGTTTTTCTTAATATCGTATTCTGCTTATCAATTTCCTTGAAATAATCAGTGCTAGATTACGATGTTCTTACATGAAATCCCTATGAATTTTTAAATATTTTTTTTGTTTAACACACTGCTCTGTGAATAAATTTCTTATGTGGCAAACTTTCCCACAAACGTATGTTTTTGAACGTGTTTAAATTTTCTAATTACTGCAAGTCAAGCTGCAGCGTTAATTTTATCTTACTATACTCGAGTGTTCGATCAATCATATTTTTATTGCAGCTGGATGTGGTTCATTATGGGAGAGCCATTACTTTGTGCAACATTTTCATGTTTTGTCTGGCTCTTACCGAGTTTACTGATATTTGCGACATTTTTGTTCTGTATGGGACCGTAGAGTGTATACAGGAGGGCGTGAACGCTAGGCTATTGCGGCCGAGCTTGCACAGGCCTATCTCTTTTCGCTTGCATAGGCTGATCAAGTTTCGGTTTGCATAGGCAGCTCGGCTGGCCACTGTCTGTTGACCGACCAAAATGGCTTCCCTCATCGTAAAAATGCGTCCCTAAAAGACTTATGTCACGACGCACTCCGGAGCGCAGATATGATGAAATATGAACCTCGCACACACACAAAACCGTTTCTGTGGACTGCAGTTGTGAAAGTTTTCATGTGACGCGTTAATCATTTGTTACATATTTGTGGTAATTTACTTAACGAAATTAAGCATTCAAGTATCTCAAATACTTACAAGCCTTCACTAATAGGTAAGATGGAAATCAATACGAGTTTCAATGCGCTGATGTTGAAAAAATTCGTTCTTTTTTGTATAATGTAGGCTTTATGAGCGTAAGCGTGTCTGAGCAACGATATGCTGAAAACCTCGACAGTACTATTATATTGAATGCACTTTGAATGTTTCTATTCACGTTTAGTGCTTTAATGTAGTTCATGTAGAGTGGTTCCGAAAGTTTTAATAATACATTTTGTCAATACGATCAGAGACGAGTGAAAAAGGAACGGGCGCGTGACTACATAGAGCGATTTGTAGGTCGAGTAAAAACACAAGGTCGTGATTTTTACACCAGTGAAGCATTGTTTCCACGTTTGCACAGGAGTAAGCGTACAGTTGCACATGCACGATGCGAGGGAACCTCTCAACGGCCAAGCCGGAAACTAGACATTGAATGAACAGCAGCTACATTTCATGCGTTGTGCCCCGTAGCCGCACACTCGCAGGGGCAGCATATATATATATATATATATATATATATATATATATATATATATATATATATATATATATATATATATACGCGTAGCATGTCGACTACAGGGTGAATGAGGTGTTAGAAGATTATTTTGAATATTCTGTATACTATCAAGACACTGTATGTAGTTTTGCATTATTACATATAAATAATGTATCCTAAAATGCTGGCTTCTTCACATGAAAGCACCCGTTCTTGTAGACCACCGTTTTGATGACATGCACATGCAGTACGTAGCCTTCTTGCAGGCTCGATGTATCGGCTGGCCAGTAGACCAGCGTGGTGCAGAGTTCGTGTCCTGAAGCTTGTTGAACGCTTTATTCATCAGAGCCAGGTAGCACAGGCGTGTAGGTCTGGGCATCTTCGTAGTGATGACCCCTCGAAAGAACTCCAGCTTAAAACGTATTTTCTTTTATACGCTATTTACTTTTATTTAAACAGCTGCTCTTGTGTTCTGAAGCAAAATATAAAATGTTATTATACCGCATAAAGTGATGGGCTCAAACTTTCAATGCTGTTGTTGCAAAAGTACCAATGTTTGTATTTAATGTTGAAAATTTTCACAGCTATGCGCATGTCAGAGTACAGAACTAGTAGCCATTTCATGTACTTTCATTGTCTTGCATGGTTTGCCCCTGAGGTTTTCAATTACATATCAATCGTAAGAAAGTGTCAGATCTTGAATGAATATCGATTTTTCTTTCCTCCCCTCATCGATATGAAATTCCTTTCCCGCTCTGTCAGTCTGAAAATTGCAGACAACACATTACTGCCTAGCGCATACTCAATAACAGTGTCTACGCTTGGTTCACGCATTTATTAATTGTAATGCTGCTCAACTTAATCCTCTGCTCCTAGAGAGGCTCTAATAACACGCACTATGATGAAAGCTCAAACGAAATGAAAAAATGCGTTTTATGCATCCCTGTAGTGATTTCGTAGAGTCACACTCCTGAATTGATTTTTATCAACGACAGATGAAAAACCTGGCTGACCTTCGTGGAACATCTGTACAAAGTGTGTTACTGCTGATAGTACAATGTGCAGTGAACGTTTTCTCTACAGGAACCTACGATTGTAGCGATATTCATAATTTTGGTTATTTATATTGTTAGTTATTATGTATGATAATAATTCTTTAATTATATCCATTAGATAAGGCTCTTATGACAATGGCAGGCTACAAGGAAGTAACTTCATATCAACTATCGCTATTCTAACATGATTTTATTTCCCTTTTAGATCCCTGAATAGGGATCCGGCCTGGTAAATTGTGCATTTTAGTTTTTCTGTACCTTTTTATTGTTTTATAACAAATATTATTATTGTATATGCTTTTTCACAGCCACCGAAATCAACTGACTCCAGTGCATGTTTAAAATAATTATGGCGACAACTTTTTTGGAGCTTCCGTCTCTAATTATTCATGCTTTTGTCAGTGTTTCGGGAAATGCGAAAAAAAAAATTCTCGAATAGAAATGATACTTTGTGAAACTTACTTTAAAATAATTTGTACCGTCATTTTATGACAAAAGTCGCCAGTCTTCATGGTCATTTCTGCGTAAAAATGTGCCCATTTTCCTTGACATCTGCAGTTGACTCTTTCTTTAAACAATATTCTGTGTTTTTTGTGTATCTAAAAAATCATCAACGTAATCAATTCTTGTACAATACCTTTGACACCGCCATAGCAGTGACGTTCATCCTACAGCAATAATGGTGATTTTTGTATCCAGCATACACAATGGCTTGTATGGCAAAATAATATTAATGTCTATTGCGAGTCAGTCTCGTGAATGCAGATCCTTTGAGGTCCTGGCAAGCCCGCCACGCGCGAGGCTTTGTGTTGCCGAGGTGTCGTGAATAAGCAGGTTTTGTGCAGCAGCAACCCGCAAAAACTTGACTAATATGGCCTCCAGAGACGCCCTCTGTTCATACCAGAATAATAGAGAACATTAAAAATTCAGCCAGTTCTATGGCATGATAACTCACAATTGAATCTGTTTATCTGCAAATTGATGTTGTGAATGAACTCTCAGCTTCTAAATAAATTTGTTTTTCTTTCATTAAAATTGTGACACATTAAAACGTATTAATACACATTAAAATAGAAAGGAGTTAAAAAGTAACTTATATCAATCGGTTGGAATTTTAGTTAAAGGGTTAACGAAGTAGATTAAAAACATTTAGCAGACATCGTTTGAGAATTGCATGACATGAAATATGCTACAACCAAGTGGAAGACAGAGAGCGTATCAATAAATAAACACTTGAACATAGTTTGCTCTGCAGCCGGCTCTTATGTCGTTAAGCAAAAACCTAAACATCACAGCAGGTGACTGTGCAGACAAAGTTTATTATTTGTTCATGTCACCTGACAAATAGAAAGTGATTCATTCCTAACTCATTATGTACCTGAGTAAGCGTAGTAGTTGCGATCGCTACTCAATCTGCGCAAGCTAAACTAGGTTCAAGAGACCAATTTTCCAAGGTAGAAATATCTAGCATTATTCAAAATTTTACGTGCTTTCACTCTGTGTGTATACGCGTATGACTGTCCGTATTTGTAACATATTTTCTATGAGTTATCCATGTAGTGATTGATGATATTATTTATTTCGAATATCATTCATTTGTAAGGTATTGAGTTCTGTGTGTATGAACAAAAACCAGTATCATTTTGAGCTAAAAAAATGACATTTGTTACTGAACTTCAGTTTTGCGTGTACACAGTTTTTTATTTCAATTGCTAATCTGGTGAGTTGTTTGAAGATTTATAGTTGTTACCATTTGTTAATCATGTAAATTTATAGAAGCTGAACTTGCTTCATTCTAATTAGTTAGAAAACACACTAAACAAACGATTTCCTTTCGAAGATTAGCTCACATTTTCTTCAGTACCATTGAGGCACTTAATGCATAATATGAGACGAGTGTACAGAATAAGATGATTTTCCGTCCTCTCGTTTTCGAGTAGCTTGTAACAGACATACAGTTCTAGGAGCTAGACAGCGATAACTTAGACCTGCTGAGCATAAGGACGTGCTCAGCTACCAGCAGGGTGATCGAATTATCGCTGATAAAAGCCTTCTATGATAGTTAGCAGTACGAGTATTTCATGCCAGTCGATCATTGCAACTTTCAAAAGCAACGTTACTACTGCTGCCAAATCTTCTGAAAGGTTCTTCAACTCGACTATCGTGCTTCCTAAGACCTATTCATTACTGAATTCTACCATCAAGGTTCATTTTTGAACATCTGGAGGATTAATCTTGTCATCTAAAAACATAAACAGCAAGAAACGATTGCATATATAGCTCATAAATAACGCGTATCTACTATATGTCTTTTCTGATTGAACTTGCGTGCGAGAGTAAAGTTACTCATTTAAACTCCTCCTCAGAAGCTGCCACCTAGTTAAGATGTTTGTTCAAGCGAATACATCAGTGTAAACACTCTTCAACGCAATCGATTATTTTTCGTGTGCTTATACCACATTAAAAACGTTAATGCTTACCCTAGTATTTAAATTGTATTTTAAATTATATAAGTTATGAACACGAGCACTTCTGCATGATTATATATTGTATAACTTTTATTGGTGCTTCACACATAGCTTATTGATTGAATATTTATGCTGAAATTACATTTTCTACTGACAGGTTTATGTTTCCATTAAAGACTTTTCAAAAGGAAGATATTTCCAAAGGATCTTGAAATCCCATATCATACCCCAAATCGTATGTGAACCTTAATTTACAACTCGACTCATTATATACGTTCTGTAGTGGTATAAAAGCTATTAAATAGCCTTAGTGAAATCTCCAAAGATCATGTAATGCAACAATAAACTCTACATCGAACACTGCTCACCCGCTTAAACATGCTTTCAATATTCCCAATAGAATCCATTTCATTCTCTGGGACCCGCTTATAATGTTAATTTGCGATTAACAAAGCCTCATGGTGCCATAAATAATCAGAAATGAATATCCTAATGACCCAAAAGAGTGTGCGCTTCATTGAGTCCCGAGTTGGTTTCCATAAACAAGGCGGGTCGAAGGCGCGTCTCTCCTGTGACCAGTCGAGCGGTAATCGATGCTAAGTATATCAAAGGCGACTTTAAAAGTGCGTCTTCATTTCTCGACGCATTTAACTAATTCCCGAACCACATTATTTTGACTTTAGAACGTTCATTAGGAGGGATCGTACAAGCTGTGTATAATAGCTTGTGTGCCCCATACTGAGCCCCGCATAAGTGTATGTGCTCACCAGCCGGGATGGTGGTGTGTTGTGAGGAGGAGGGAGACGCTAGAATAACAGGAGCACCTCGCCTTCTTCCAGCTCGACAGCATCCAAATTAAAATGCTTGGAAATCATGCATTCTGAAATAAAAATTGTGCAGCGAATATTACGAAATTTATGCTTTTAGCATTGATGAGCTATATTTTAATTCGCTATTTGCTTGAGCAAAACATTATGTTCGTTGAGCTTCACATTATAAATTTTTTTTTGTCAAACTTGCCTACAAGAATATTCAGTGAATTGCAATGTAAATTCAGTTGGTTAATTTGTGAGCCTGTGAATCTAGCTCTTTGAAATGGTGTGATGCATGCAGTATAAGGTAAGCTTTACCATACGAGTATTTTTAAGTTCTAACACATGACTGAGAAGTTAAAGTTAAGTACCAGTTCACTGAGAGGAATAAAACACGTTTCGTTTGCTAGCACAGCGCTCTGTGTGTTATGACATAAAAGGAACTGTCCAACATGTTTTATACTTGCACTCTTGAACGTGCCTTTCCACTGCGGCAAGCAATATAAGTCTTCAAAAAAACTACGCTGGCATGAATATCATTAAATGTTTTCACCACAGTTTGGAATTTTCGCTTCCCAAATGGTTACTCTACCTTGAATTATTTCCATATCAGTGGGTGTGGCGAAAGCTTAAGTATTGGTCATGGCACAATGTACGGATGTTCTGTCAAGTGCAGATGTGGACGAGGCTCCCCGTTAATGCAAGTTGACGTAAAAATATTACTTAATATTTTAGCTTAAGATGCTCAGCTTCATTAAATGATAATAAATTTAAATAACACCAAAAGGTTTGATGCAATTTTTTCACTGGTTTACGATCTTAATTTAGAAATAATTTCTAGTCGTGAAATCAAAGATACATCTTCAAATAGTTTTTATTATTGTTTAGAATGGAATAGCTTCGACTCGCTGAGATTTTGCTATGCCTGCAACTCTGCCTACAGGTAACAGGCTTGCGCAGTGTACACTAATTTTTTTTCAGTCAATTAAGATTTCAAAAATATTTCTTCTTCTTCTTGTAGTAAGCATTAAATTGACTTATTTATTTTTACAACTTGTGATGGCAAAAGATTGAACTCTGCTATCGGAATTGTAATTTGAAACGCAATTGGAAATAAAATTTTTACCATATTCAATTTTCATGGAGGTAATTCTTCCATTTCTTGACTGCATCTTTGGAAAGACTATTGATAACTATCACATCTGAGGGAGGACATGCAGAAACACAATATTGGCCGTCAAGATTGTAATAAACCCTGAGTAACAAAAGGTGTAGTGCATTTATAAATGTGTTTTTGGTGTCACGTAAAATGGGGATGATAGGAAAAAATTTACATTTTGAAATTTTGGTATTGTTGATACCAAACGAGCCACATTACTGTAAAATATGTGATTGTTTCGTTATTAACTTTACTCCTCCTCAATATGGAAACTGTTTTGGTGAGGTCGTGTCAACAGGCAAATGAAAGAAAGAAATTCACCAAAGAACACATGAATTTTTTTACGTGCAGGTGTACTAGTCATTTAACGAAATCTAATCATTTCAGATATTTATTTCCGCATAGTTAAAACTATCAAGATTCTAGGAACATGTAACATCCTTTTCTCGTATTCTAGTCTTCAATTCGATTGGAAATGAAACAAAAAAGATCGTTAAAAATAATTACTGAAATATTGTATTTTTGTGCTCATGGTGTTGTAATTAAATCATTAGTTCATTTTACACCTAGTTTTATACAGCAAAGAGAAGTCCAGAACTTTTCATTAGATGTTTGGCAGAACAAAATATTCATTCTAAGTTTTCACTCTCATTTATACCTGAATTTTTGGATTTATTATTACAATGTGAGCACAATTTAATCCTTGGAACGCTTCCTTTTAATCTGATCGAGCGAAGGACATCAATATTGTAAAGCGTGGGCCTTTCCGCCTTGTTGGTCTGGTCCATGTCTTCGTTTTGCCAGCAGCGCCAATTTTACGGTAGAGAAGAATATTTTATGCTCATGGCATAGTAAGCGGTGCCTCAACATACCTCAGCCTGAGAAAATGCTTGACGTAGTCTCATAAGCTTGGTACAAAATAGCTAGTGCCCCACCTCACCTCTCTGAGCACTTCATTACAACATTTATCCAAATGTTACCCATTAATAAACTTCAATCCTCTTTTTTTCTAACGTTAAAATAAAAGACATGCGAAGCATAATTTGTGCTGTGAATTAATTTTCTTCTCCGTTCGGGATTGTCATTTCACAGGTAAACTTAGAAGTCGAGCAATGCAGCAGTTGGTAAGAGAATGTTTATTTCTCGACCTCATTTCTCTATGAGCACACATGATCTCGTGCATTCTTTGCAATGTATTCAAGGTCTAAATCGAGTTTGCTTCGCTTGGCAGCTTTGGCTGCATTACCTGTTCATCAATTGAACAGCATTCATAGCCGTAACTCGTTTGGGTGCACCGAGTCTCACTGAACACCATTAACATTATTCCAAGATGCAGTAGTATTGTGGTCGTTTAAGGCAGCGCTATTGTGCTTGTTCCAACACTTCTCGCTTCTTTCACCTACTATTTCCTGGCTTTCAAATTCTCTTCATTCAGGTCCAGTTTAAAAGTATTTTCTATTTTCATATCGTTTGGCATGTCTTTGAATATTTACTTTGGAAATAAAATTTTTTAAAATTGTGTTCGGAAGTGTTTTAGTGCAAACCCTTTTTAAGAGAATTACGTTTTAAATTCAACAAACATATTTCGGCTCCCTAGAATGTATTGAGGCGTCAGAAATCTTGATTATTAATACTTGAATAAGTTCACACGCATTTTAAATACAAATTGTAAATCACGCAGTCTCGTATAACGTTATCACTGAAAACAATTCTTGACAGATCTGCATTCCCATACATTCGACTTATCTTGCACTGCGAATGATATTATTTACTCGCCTTCTGAGTTGTGCTGACACGCCTGTAATATTTCTGGATTGTAGTGTAACAGTGGGAATTTTTCTCCCGTTGTTGGCACTTGTGTTAGTTATTTGACACCAGTGTCTTGACACCACTGGCACTTGTGTTAGTTATTTGACACCAGTGTCTTGACACCACTGGCACTTGTGTTAGTTATTTGACACCAGTGTCTTGACACCACTGGCACTTGTGTTAGTTATTTGACACCAGTGTCTTGACACTGCTGTTATATAATGCACTCATTTCAAAGTCAGAGTTCTAGATAGTTTGGTCTCGCACCTAACTTTCGCATGTTAATGCTCAGCTCAACTGGTTAAGCGCAAATAAGATCTAAACTGCACGTGTAGCTCAGTCCGTGCTGCAGTAGATCTGCTATCTTAAACTTGAAAACTTGCTTTTTAACACGTTGACTCCGAAGTGGTACGTATGTGGGCCACTTATAGGTTCTGTAAATTTTACAGTGCCTTCTAGTAATATTATGTACAAAGTGAAGACTTACACCGGCCAGGCAATTGGAGGCAACGTGTTAATTCGCTGATGTGCAGAAAATGCAAATTGCATATATAGTGCTAAGTTCGATCAGTGTGTATCACATTTGCGAGCAGTAATGTCAGCGGGTATCTTTTAGATACGACTGGACCATGTACCAGCAAATACTTTCAGTTGTCTTGCATCATTTCAATTGGATGGAAGCAAACGAGGTTTTTGTTGGACCCATCAGTTATGTTCCGTAACTAAATGTTACGTTGGGTTTCATGGCAAGTAGACATATTTCATCAACAACGTGACTCTACAGTATGCCTCCAACTACTGCGACTCATCGAAACTGCCGTCTGCCTCTGAAAACATTCTTTGGTGTATATTTCAAATAGAAAATATTAGGGCATCCATGATGCACATCCAGCCGTTGCATTGATAAGAATAACTTTCCAAAGTGAGTGCTTGTTCTCCTCACGCGCTGTCACCGAACTTCCGTGACAGATCCGTCAGTGTCAGCTCCTTATCAAAACTGTCCGTTCTGTCACCTATCTTCAGATCGTGTCGTTTCGGTAATCATAGGAGAGTTTTTTGTATGTTTCAATTCTCCAAGGTACTGTCTGTTTTTTTAAGAATGATTCCTGGTATTTTAATGAGATTTGATTTCTTGATTCTAGTTTAAATATCAATATGGTAAAAATTTGCTTGATTGGAACACTTCAGAAGTGACTTTTTTACCCAGATTGTTACCGTTCTTTGTTTAAGATTTATTAATTGTGCCTATTTGCTTGCGTAACATATGTATCTGACATTCGGAAAAAGAGGTAGTTATGGAGTGAAACCCTTTACCTGAGCATTCACGGTACTGCCTGCATTCATACTCTCAGATAAAGTCTATGGCACAGGCCTCTCTAGGCCTACTTCCCTATCACTAATGAGCACGGCCTAAAATAACATGAAATCCTACTCAAATTAGAGAGCCTCTGTCAATTAAAAACTCTGTGGAAGCAACTGATAGTATCAGAATGTCTGTCTCGTTGAAATTTCCCGTTAAGACCTGTCCTTATGCCACCCCAATTGCGCTAAAAATACATTAGGAATATCAAAAATTATCTAAGGAAATAAAGCCCTGGATGTACAGTAGTCTAGATTATGAAGAACTCTCGTTCTAAGTTTCACGCCATTGAGATTGTTGGCCTAGTTCGATGCGGTGGAGTTAATTAGAGTGAGTTTTGGTGACAGCGTCTTCCGAATTTTCAAAATGAAAGCATTCTAATTTCTTACAAGCAAATTTATTAATATATGCTGGAAGAAACTCTTAAAATGAACGAAGTTTGTTTACAATTTTAGCTGTGCACGTATGCATGTGTAGATAAAATTTTGGCTTTACATGTGTAACATATATTCTATTTATTTGGCAAACATATGTTACTGTAGTCAAATACGTTGTGCTAAGCTTCAAAGTCATACTTTCAACATATCAATTAGCATCATCGGTATCACGAATAAACAAAGAAGCTCAAATACTTTAAAAGATTATTCAAAGAGTATAAATAAAAATTCCTTTTAGTTTAATGAACTTTGTTGTATACAACGCTTGAACAAATATATATCAGCTCGGAACATGTGGCTCCAATAGAACTCGACACAGTGAGTTCAAGTCTTCAGTGACAACATTTTGCTTGATTACTTACTAATATCGTCATGGCTTTGGAGCGTACGCTTTCAAATGCCATAAAACGTTCAATTCTTTATGGCAGTTTAGTTTAAATTGCTACAAGGAATATTTTAGATCTTTTTTTGATAGCAAGTGCAACATACTACAGTAATTTGATAATATATAAGATAAAAGAAACAAATGAAGTAGGATAAAGCTTGACGGAAGCTATTGTTACTTAGTAAAGGATAAATTTCCAGTATTCGTATTACACTCGAACCTATGAACTATCCTTTAGCGTGAAATTATTTTCTTTGAAGTGTATGGCTATTTTCAGTTGTCATTTCTTTCAAGTATTGCAGTAATTGCACTCGTACAAAAAACGACGTTTACCAACAGACTACGAAGGTCCTCCGCCTGCTACTCCTCAGAGCACAGTCATGACACTTCGATAAATATTTGTCCACTGCAGCGAAGGTGAGCAGAAATAATCATCATTCCGACCAAATTATTACGTGTGTGAGATGAATAATGTTCGAAGCTTAACCTGAAATACTGCAGAGTTGGGTCCTTGTCCAGCATAGAGAAGGGACAGGAAATGCCTTGAATTAATTTCAGTTAGTGGTCATAGAATCTCATGAATAATGACGATCTCCTTGACAAACGGAAAGGCTCCATAGCAAACATTAAATGGACGAAATTTTCATTAGGAATGATTTAACTAACTTCAAGAATTGTACTCTATTATTCGAGTCTCCTATTTTCACATGAGTTAAACACTAGATGCATTAGTAAGCGCATTGCGTTTGAAAAACTTCGTAGCACTGCTGAGAGATTCAGACCAAATTGTTGTAGTGTGACCAAGATACCTGTAGATCTACTTGGCTCATTCAATCAAGAAGGCAACCTGCAGGGTTCATTGAAGCAAGTAGAGGCTTTTATTGGTCATCCTAGGACGCGAGAGAAAGATTGAAACAGCTTATATGTAGTCCAGTGCTCATTGAGAGTGGCGACACCGAGAAGACCAATGTCAGTGAGATTTACAACAAGATGCTTGCTTATTAGCGATTAGTTCAGGTGTCATCCAATTCTTTGCAATGATGAAATTACAATGCAATAATGACTGTTTATTAAAGACAACGTTGCCAAGTGATCCTACGTTTAGACGCAAATGATGAACTTAATAAATATGGACGTTTGGTGGTTTAAACCGGCCCTGACGAGCATGCTCCGTTTTGTGAGTTCATGGCGGCAGGGACGGCGAATGCGACAGTGGCATCACAAATACGAGCATCGAAGAAGTAACCTTGATCTGTAGTGTCATGCTATCCCAATGACTGATCATTGGCAAGTTCTGCCTGGCATTAGTGTAAACTATGCTAGTCTTAAGGAAACCAATCACAATTAAGGAAAAATATGCCAGTATTAGCTAATGCAATCGTCAATAATGAAGGCAATGCAAGCATTAAAGAGTGTTATCGTTGACGAAATAAGTGACTTTTGCTTATTGCGAGAAATTAAACTCGGATGATGTTCGAAAAGATATGGCCTTCACGAACTGAAGAAAAATGTCAAATTTCCTTGCTTGAGATTCTGAATTTGATGGTTTATTGCAACGCCATGTACACAATTAATGCATCACTTAATTCTCGTGCCACGTTATTAGTGAGAGTACATGAGTGCCTTACTTATGTACACATAATACTCAGCTGAAGTTTGTCGTACTAAGTACTTGAAAAGCTCTCGTAATTAAAAAATAAATTAATACGTGAGAGTTCTTGTGCACATACGAGCAAACAATGTATTTGCAGTTTACACAAAAGATTCAAAGAAGTGGGTAGTAAAAACCATTCTGAAGTGGTTGCAAGATATTCACTTTAACAATTGAGCCGAACTGGAAATTTCTTTGGAATATCTCTCAACTAATGGAAAATATGGTACTTTTGAGGAAAAAATTATTTCTGGCTCTTAGTTTCTACTTAGCTAAATAAAGTAGTCGGATATTCAACTTTAAGCATGCAGATAAGGAAGTAGTTTCCCAAAAAATATAATTGGTAACGACCTTCGACGAAAAACGACGAAAAATTTGTAATGCTTTACTGTGCATAATAAAATTGCAAAAACTGGCATTCTCATAACTTTGATCTGCATGCATGCAGCTAGGTATTTCCTTCATAATTTTATCTGTTCGTTTAAGACATATTAATTTTCGTTTTTAATGAAAAACTAATATTTTAGTATGTTCAACGTCTGGTAAAAATCATGAGATAAATGAATTTAGAAGCTCACAAGTCTGATCCTACCAGCAAAGTCGTATGACAGGTTGCTCGTGTGATATTACATCTTGAATAGCGTTTAAACATTTATCAGCTGCATCGTACTACTTTTCAATTGAAGCGCTAACTTAGAGCGACTGCAGATTAGGCTTTGAAGTATAAGCAAGTTAAGAAGTACGAAAAGGCATCAACAAATTACGCTACTCAATTTCAGTAAAATTTGTACGATTAACAATCGAAAACAGAAAACCAAAAAACAACTGAAAATATAGGAGAAAGATAGTCGTTCAATTAATAATGTGCTTACCTCTTAGAGTTAACGAGTAGGAGATAAGGTGATTGGGAGGGAAAGTTTTTGTCTTGGAAATGAACACTCCAAAATTTATAGGTCTCAGTATAAATATCATTCTGACAATTATCTTGAAACTATTTATGTTAACAGACATTTCCAACTTACCTGCGTCATTCCTAATTCTTGAATGAGAGGTGATATGGAATTTTTTTATCTGTGCGATAACTCGTTCAATGATGTTCAGCGACAGTAATGCCAAACCTGCCAAATGTTATCCTCGAGTACTCGAATTCACATAACGCTCAACTAAATAGGCTCACCAGGGACACCTGCAATGTATGCGCTACATACATCGTAAATTAGCGAAATCGAAATCTTAATGAAATGGACTTTCAAACCGAGTACCAAAAAATTATATGAACTAGGGCTCAAACCTGTGAACTTTACTTTACTAACAAAATAGGGAACAAGCCTACATTTTATCTCGAATCCCATGCAGCATTACACTCATCTAGAAATGAAGCCATTCTAGATTTGAGGGCTGGGTCTCAGCGTTCTAGAAATGTCTTGAATGTTAATTGATCCCTACACACAGTGACGAAAATGTGATACACGTCCTCGAAAAATTACGCTCTACGTGTCACGCCACTAATACATGGGAAAAGCACGCGTTTGAAACGATTCCACTAAGCAGATACTATGATGGTGGTAATGATTTGGAACTAGCAGATATATTTTGTTACAAGCAAATAAAAAGGCTTAGAGCTACAAGAGAGGGAAGTGAACTATTTTTGGGAGAAGTGTTTACTTTTATTTGCTTTGATAGACACCTAAATTTTATGTGGTAAATGTACTATATGCTAGGTTATTTCATATGTTGCTCAAGTAGAATTAAAATCGAATTTATTGCTCATAGCAAGACACCTTTTGACATGACATTTTTGGTACTCAGATGATATACGCTTAGCAACTGTAATGTTTTTCAGGGAATCAATTTTTTTTTAATATTTAATTCAAAAGTGTTACAAAAAAGGGAAGCATGAACCTAAAGCCTAAAGTAAAAACAATTACTGCAATTAAACACTAACTTCTTAATAACAGGCCCTTTTTCATCACCTTAACCAGAGGCGCTTGTCCTTGGATAGTTAGATGAAGAACAAAGTTATCTTAAGTGTGCGCATTGCAATTTACGTAACCTACTTGCACCTCTCTCAGTTTCTAACCATTGACGCGAAAACTCGGCTTTTGAGTCCCAGTTGGTCAGGGTTGAAGATAATTTGACGGAGCGTGGTGGTCGGGACATGAACAAACAGAAGAACCAGCAGACGGCGCAGGTAGCGGCTACCATGTCACCGAGCAGCAGGTAGCAAGAGTGGGACAAAGGGACACTGATCGACAATTAGGACAGAGTCTCTGCTTCTCGACTTCGCTCATGATTAATTGAAGAATGAACCAAGTCCTCGGCGTGGGTGGCACCAGTGTTGCCAGCTCTGCATGAACCTCTTTAAATATAAGGGAACAATGACGATAAAACTAATTTCATGCTTCATTCTCACATCACTTTTCTCTTAATAAAATATGTACATGTGCTTGAAATTTTTCCTCTAACATTCATCTAAAGATTTGAAGTTCTTGATGCACAAAATTCATTGCATCTAACTCGACTGATCGACCATTGAAGTCGTCACTCCGCTCATGCAGTCCAAACAACGCGCGAAATGACGACGTGACGAGGCCATCAAAGTCGCTTCATGAAACATGGATGATTCAGCGATTACATTTCCACATGGCAGCGGTTCAAAGGGGAGAAATCAAGTCGAGAAAATTAAATTCATATTAAAGCTATCTTCATGCTTCTTAGATGTCTGCTTACGCTTCTTTAATACCCTTCATATTTTTTTATCTAAGCCCTCCATGGAATTTCTTTTAATTTCTTAAGTATCTTTTTTTGGTTAGGGACAAATTTTCTTCCTACGCTACTCAAGCTTTAATTGTAACTTAATTATTGAAAAGTGCAATGACATTGTTTGAAGAAACTTAGTTATGCGTGTTATTGACGTACAGTAATGTGGAGGTGTAAGTACACTCGGGTGGTCTAAATCAGTTTTGAAGCATTTATTGGAACTGAGAATGAGTAAAAGTAGTTGACTTTACTTTACGTGCAGTTAAAGTATATAGTAAAACATTTAAGATAAGACTTGGGTAAAAACTATGTGTCTGGTAAGGGAACTTCTTTATTCAATATTTATTCGTAATATATATAGATATATATCTGGTACACATATAAGGGTCAAAGAACACCAATAAGGTTCACACCGCGTAATTAAAAGCTTCTGTAAGCTCAAATTATGTGTGAATTCACGTGACGATAAATCTTAATTGAATAAGATGATGAAAATGTTGACAAAATTATTTTAAGATACTTGAGTATCTTATTGGAGGTTCAGCAGCATTTTAAATGCTTGAGAAGCCATAACTATGTGGATATATGTATTCATGGAATCAGTACCTCATCCTTGGAGCGTAGGGATGCCATTTTTGGTGGCTGACTGCGTATAAAATTAAGAACTGAACTGCATCTTTATGATGTACGAACGGGACTTTTTAACGGCGAATCAAATACTCAGATGAGTTAACCCTTACAATATGACACGGACGACAACATTTGAGCATCTGGTTCTCACTTTAATATCTTCATTTCCTGAGCGCTGCGATGTGTTCCGGGACGTGATCAAGAAGTCACACTGGGCGGAGAAAGTCTTGCAACTCACGTAGGATTTTGTCAAACTTCGTAACGGTCTTCGTGTTCACCAGCGTCTCAATCTTACCTTCGAGAACACAATGATAACATTATATGTTGTTTTTATTTGTAAAATGCTTTCATCAAGAGGTGTAAATTAGTTACGCTGTAGTTAGTGGGGGTATCATGAATGAATTGATGCTAAATAGGAATTAAAGTTCGGATTTTTGTTGCAAGTTTATCTTCTTAAGCATTTCTTTAGTTCAATATGATTTAATCTCGCTTGCCTATCAATTCTCTCTACGCTGCCAATTATGCAAGTCTTTACAATATTATTCTACCATCCCAATTATTGTTTATGATTATTCAAAGGCAAATAAATAAACGTACTACTAATATTTTAGTACATAGGCAATAAGGAACATCTGATACATTTTAAGTCTATAGGCACGTTATTTGAATGATGAACTTTTCCTTCACTGATCTTGCAGCTCACGTAGCGCTGTTTTAGCTCGGTTGAATTGTTTTAGGGGCCTTGTAAAAGCTGCATCTGTCTGGGTGAGTGCTGAACAACTCAACGTTGCCTCAGCACTCATCACTACGAGGAGACTCACTCACTTTTATGGTCCACTGTTCTCTCTGATCGGGAACAGTTGATGAATACAACTTCTGATCTTTGTCGGAAACAGTTGGTGCACAGGAATAACAACTCTAAAAATGAAATTGAACTCGTTAATTATGCTCTCAACGTTTTACATTATACTTCAAAAAATGTCAGAAACAAAAGTGAAGAGTTAATTTCCCAAATATTTACCGGACCATTGATATCAGAATGTCTTTTCAACTGTGCACCAACTGCATCCGACCAGAATGAGGACCATTTTATTTCTTATTCATAAAAACATCAATAAATGCACGGTAGACATTGTGACGTATGCGGAAGTGTAAATCTTAATTCGATATCATAAAGCAACAGACATACGCATGAACGACCCAAGTTATTTTTTAACTTGTGCTCACACTCAGCAAAATTCTGTATCTGATTAAAACCAGATGAAAGCTTAAGTACGATTTTTATGCATGATAATTTATAAAATTACAGATAATCTGTGCTTCCTCTTGCGTGAAACTAACGAGGGAGCAATAACATAATATTTCTAGCACTACTTAGTGAGGTTTTGTAAACAAGGGCTTATAGAGGGAAAGATTTTAATTTACGGTATAAATTATGGTTTCAATGAACTTGCTTGATTTATTTATTGCCACGCGAAGGAAAAGAGACTATGCAATACTAATAACCACGAACATGAAATGTGTGTGAAAATCATCATTTAACTTGTATTTTTTATTTGCATTTGTAACGCTTAATGTGAAAGCTATCTTAGATTACTTAGGAATTTATATTCAAGTCAAGCTCGCCGTGCTATATATTGGCACAAATAGGGAGAGACCACGTTCATTGGGAGCACGCTTAAATTCTTGTTAAACTATCGATTAAAAGTATTATTATCAGACACGTTAGTGTTAGAAACTTACAAAAGCGGCTAATAGGCTGAGCTGAGCTGCCTCATCACCTGAATAAGTTTGGAAAACTTCTCAATGCATGATTGTGATCCGGGTCACGCAGATGCTTGTGTGCGATCGTGCAGAATGCTTCGCGCAGCAGGCAGGCGTATGCACGACCACCTTGCCAATGAGCCACAGTTTTCGAATTGAAAAGTCATCCTCGATAATTCTTCATTCATGGGAGCACAAAATTACTTGTTCAAATTATCAGGAGGCGTTTGAACTCTGTATTGCGTTCACCATGTAGCCAGAAAGCTCCGATCATTGATTTCTTCATCGTACACTTGTTTAGTGCTATGTTACACCCGGTGCTTTGAAGGTTCCTGTGAGCCTGCTGAACAAATACAGATTTTATGAATATGCCTCAAATTCATCTTTTTATTAATGTACCGTAGGATTCTAGGTTATTTTTACATTATCTGTTTTGCGCGTCTGTAGAATTAAGTGAAATGTACATCACTCGCACTTCATGCCATACAAATTCGTGAGGTGGATGTGTGGCTCCTGGTGGGTCACTGCCTTCACATCTGTCGGCTGTTGGTATTCAAAGAAAAATGCGTTAGTTCCAAAATACGCCGCGTTTACATATAGCTTAGTGACCATGCATCCAACACCTGAGTATCTCCTACTCAATGCTTAAGCATTTGCATTTTAGCCGCTCTATTTCATAACACATACATAATTATTGTATAGATTATTAAGAATAAAATGAATTCTCGGTTAACGAGTAGCTTTACAAGCCAATTTTTGGCTCTTTTATCTAGCAAATCTCCGTTAACAAGCAAAATTAGTGACTTGTAACGATGACAGCTCTCGTATAACCGGCTTAAACAAAAAGTTAAATGCTAAATAAACAAAATTGCACTAGAATAAAGTGATAAATGAATTCTGTTCACAACGTGATTATGATCTATAATATAAATGGTTCTCGACATAAATAAGAAAGCTAAGTAAAGAAGGAATAACTTTGTTTTCTTGGAATTTCCTGGATGATAGATAACAACTTCAACGACGACAGCGTGAGCCATATTAAAAGATCTATTATCATGTTTTTTTACGTAAATCTATCTTACTTCTTCTTTTTTTAGTATGAATATGTGTTCCTGTAGTTACTATTGCTAAAAAATAAGTAAAACTTCAAAAATGTTTTGCGTTAAACGAATAATTTTGGGCGAGGGAAAGGAAAAAAGTTTTACATTAATTTAAATGGGAGTTATGTGCTTCGTTTGAGAATATTTTAGTTTACGAGCGTAATCTCGGAACTGATTGTTCTCATAAACCGGGCTTCCACAGAAGATTTATGCGCCTCATTTGTGTGTTCTGTAATGGTTATCAAACCCCAACAATTGCACGAATTATGACTGGAATTAAGTCTGCTCTGATAACATCGTCCACTTACTCGTGAAATTTCTTACATTTCAAATGCACTCTTTGTGTGTTTGATTCATAAATGTATGAACAGAAAGGTATATATGTATGCAAGCCGTCTATGGTTGTATTTTAATTTGGGAAACAAAGATGTTAACATCATTCTTTGGTTGTGTGTAAGAATTACTCCTATGTGTGTGTGTGTGTGTGTGTGTGTGTGTGTG
>VCRD01000142.1:236004-300411 GCA_006783055.1 Trinorchestia longiramus
GTATCAGTGATACCGACAATACCTTACTTGTGTGCGCACCTGTACTATGCAGCCCCATGAAATTGCAAATTTTTGAACGTAGCCCTTGCACTGAAAAGTTTGCCCACCGCTGATCTAAAACAATGGAGCAGAGAATAAGAGAACAAAGAGAAGCAGCAAGAGAGCGACAGAGAAGACGAAAGGCAAGCAACTCGTGAAAGAAGCAGACTACGAATGCAACAGCGAAGGATGAATATGAGTCAGGAGGAGCGAGAATTGCATCTCCAAATTATGAGAAATAGAGATCAAGAAAGTCGAAATGATATGAATAATGTGGAGAGACAGCAATTTCTAGAAAATAGGAGAAACAGATACCAAGAAAGACGAAATGTTATGAACACGGTGGAGGGACAGCAATTTCTAGGAAACAGGAGAAACAGAGACCATGAAAGGTGGCATCAAAGTTGTTGAATCATATAATGAATGATTGTTAATTTATTCACTAATTGTAAAATCATGCTAGTAAACTAACCGCGAATTATTCGCGGGTCCTGCTAGTTGCCAATTATTACGACAGCATGCGACACGCCGAAACAAATGTTTGAAAAACAAAATGGACATATTTGAAAGACACGTAGAGCTGTTCCTTCTCATTCGCAGGTTAGGAATTTTTACCCCATCTTAACGGTTTTCTATTGTCTGTATAATAATGAAGCTCATGTGATGTCAGTTAATGCATTCGTATCGGATATGAATTAAAATTTCAGATATCATACAAATTTATGTAGTTACAAGATATCCGAAACTAAATATTTCAATCCCCTGTCATAAAGTTTTTACCTTGCCTTTTTATTTTGAATTGCTGGTAATTTTAACTTTAATATGCGTGGCAGCATTACTTCATACTTTTGCTGTTGACACCACTATAGTACGAGTGAAAAGCACAAACCAGTTCGATTCTTTGAAGTTAGATGTCTTTTTGATGTTAAGTTGTGTATCTTGCCTACATAGTATTCAAAATAATGATTCAGATCATATAATTAAATTTAAATTACAAATTCTTTACATGTTTATTAGAGCTTTGGAAAAGAGTTTTTAACAGTGGGAGAAGTGAGACCATAAATCATTAGTTCATAGATCATTAATTCATAATCCACAGCTCATATATAATCGAAATTTACAACGAAAAATCTCGCTGAGATTACGCAGGGGAAATTTGTTACACTCGTTCGTTCAGTTCTTGTATTGTCCGGATACTATGTTTGGTAGGGAAACTGACCTTAGCTTTATTTTTAATAATATATATTTTTAACTTCCCCATTTAGTAAAAACATAATCACAGTTAGTGGTATTATAAACCAATGCAATTTTTTCTCTTATGGATCTCAATAATAAAGTATTTTAAAATCCAATGTCGCATATTTCATGCATTAACTTAATAAAAAACAGTGCCGTGATAAAACGTACACACAATTTTGATACCAAATGAATTGTTAGTTCATGAGAGCCCATTTAATACAAAAGCATGATATGATTAATCAACAAATAAATCAAAGCGTTGCAGTCGTCTGACGTTATTTCGGATCGTCTTCTTCCTGACACCACCATTGAGGTCCTCGTGTCCAGTTAATCTGCTCTGAGGAACGTATTTTTCGAAGGCCTGCATCCAGTTCCCTGTAGACAAGAAGTAACTAGATTATAATAAAAGAATCAGCGATGGGCGCAAATAGCCTAAAACTGTGAAACAATTGTACAAGCCAAAATAGAGCAATCAGAGCTGAACCCGAACGTTTCTGCAGCCACTGTTAATCCGTTTTACTAGAAAATACCCAAAGTAGGCTAATTTCATGTCGGTAACTCACGAAGAAGTCTTTCACATTTGCGTACAAATGTATCATACATTAGTACATTTCGATGCGTACAACAGTAATTCACATCGACCAAATTTTGGTAGCGGCGTCTCCAATTTGAAAGGAGATGCGTGTATCTGTCAGGGTTGAGTAAGCCAGTCATTCATGCTTACGAAAAAAGAAGTGGCACGTACTCGGGATTTAAAACAAAAGAGCTCACAATAATAACCTATACAACTATGATTGAAATGTTATTGTCTCATAGGAGTGAGATAAGAATAGAGCAGGCAACGTGGGATGGTTGTATTAACGATAAACAAGCGTGCAAATACAAGAAAATGCATATCTCCACACTTACCTGTTCGCTTCACTTCCAGCAATATGCCGAGTACCTGGTTCAGAGGAAGACTCTTCGAGCCCTTTCTCCAGTTCAGGTACCTGATGAAAGATGTTGAGAAACTTCATATATACAAATACAAAACACTTCTAAGTTGAGACCAAAAGATAAAAATGTCATTGAGACTTGATTTCAAATTCCGTTTCACGCCCATCTGTCGCAGATTCGCTAATCGCAGCTCTGCACAAACAGGAGACACTGTCCCATGAGAGAAGTATAAGATTTTTTCACTTGTTCTAAGGTAAGGTCAGAGTAGACCTGAACCGTTCTGCTGTTAGTGAACTTTTTCAAGCCGTGATGCTCCTATAATACATATAAGTTTACTAGATTTGGAAGTTCGGACCTTTGTATGTTGAATGGTTTCCACGAGTTTCAATTCAATCGAGAAATAAATTGCTTCCAACAGAGAAGTTCAATACTATCTTGCTCACGAACTTCGTCTCCGATCGATCTTATTTAACTATCATCCATCTTAAAACAATCTGAAAATTAATAGAAAAATTATCCATTACTTGGAAAAATTTCTCAATATCAACAAAGCTATTTTAAGCACAAATTTAATACCGAATTCGTTTTAGATCATAAAATACAAAATAGAATAGAATAGAATGGAATGAGGCGATAGGAACGAGCCTTTTTGGCCCATTCTTAGGTTGGTACCAAAGTCCCATGCCGTAATTCTTGCCAAGCGATGGTCATACAGTGTATGCCCATCGCTTAGCTTGTTTGCGTATGACATACACAAACTGACCACCGCGGCAGCGGGCCTCGAACCCGGGTCTTCTCGCATCGCAAGCGAGTTCGCTCAGTAGTCGACCAAGCTGGTGGTATTTTAACTAGATTAACGGATTAACTACTAGAGTACTTACTTTTTACTTACCTTTATCATGTAGAGGCTTTATAATACAAATGAACTATGTTCTAGATTTTGAGACCAGTATAACGTTCTTAAAGTTGTATGTATACACCCAACAGGGGGCAAACACAGGTGAGTTTTACAAACTCTCATTCAAGTATATTATGGAACGTATTCATTTACTTGCGTCGCTCTTGTCACCTCTTAACAGTGCGAGTACTTCGGTACGGTACAGAAAACATTTTTTTTTATTTGGCTACTTCCCAAAGGGTTAGCATAACGAGAGGGAGCTCACCTGTCATAAGGTAGTTTCTTCATTTTGATCCCCTGCTCCTTTATTTTAGCGTGTACAAAAGGTACCGTGGAGTTGAGCTTCAAAATCCCACCAATGATGTATATGGCGTTGTGGTCATACTTTAAAATTTCATCCCTACAGTTAGGCGTGATATACACAAGTTTCTCTTTTGGAAACAAGTCTAGGTAGTCTTCTGCGTGTGTATCAATGGGGTAATCTTCATCGAGAAGTTTAGGCACTCTTTTCAATGTTTCTTGAGCAATGTCTTCATTCTTCCTAAAATTACACATGTGTATGTAATACGGTTCTATATTGGTGCGGTTAACGCCGATGCACTCAATCATCTGGCGAGCTAAGGTTTTTTTCTCCATTATAGTCAAAAAAGCATCCAAGCCATAATCAAATATGATAGGCTGACCAAACACTTTAGCGTGAAAAAGTCTTTGAGCGTAAAAATTGTTTATGCGGCGGGCAGGATAATTAATGAACATATTATTCCTCCATAATCCGTAGACTAAACGACCTTCTTCCGTCTTAAGCTCTTCTGACACTTTCGCATGAAGTTCATCCTTGTGCTTTAAATTTATTTCTCGATTTTGGCGGTTTTTAATGATTCTCAATTCTTTTGTGTAGAGAAACCATAAATGCTTTTTCCGAGCTTCAATGTTTGGCAGTTGAGCCATCAGTTTGTAGTCCTTTTCTTCAATTTGCGACGGTATTTCGATTTCCCCTTCGGCCTTGTAAAGCTCATACTCAGCCTTGACAAGAGTCATCTTCTCTTCTTCTGACAGTGGAATGGATTCAGGAAGTATTGGACGAGTGCTCATACGCTTCAGTAGAGGTCCATTTGTGAGGCTTGTGACTCTGACGCGAAGAAAATCACGCATTTGAGAATGCCTCAAACTGCACTGTCTCCTGTGCCTGAGATCCACTGTACCATCTGGCTGCTTCAAGCGCAAAGAGGCATCAGACACACAAGACGAGGAGCGCACTTGGATAGGCTCTTGAAATCTTCCGCAATGAAACGGTGGCACTAGACTGAAACGAGAAGAAATTAATAAAAATGGTACATAAAAGAATGATAATGCTATCTTTATTCGGATACAACAGAAACAATGTTTTCAAAATCTAATTAGCAAGGGATAAAGTGGACATGAAATAATTATGTTCTAATTAAACATTGGTGAGAGCTCCCCTTTTAAAATGATTGCACATTTTATACATGAGAAAAAGCAAAGTCTCACCTGCTGATCACGTTGCGAGTAGAAACAGTGTCTGTGAGCAAGATGAAGGATCTGCGCATGATGATTCTCATTTTTGTCACTTGTCTGAACTCAGGTCACGAGCTAGAATTACTCGTAATTAATCAAAAGTAAAAATAAGTTCAAATATAAATATGAATATCTAACGATCTGAAAATATAAGAACATAGACGATAGTTGTTACACTGCATTGAGATTTCACCGCAGTTTACATGCTAAGGCTATTTGGCCTTGAATTAACACTTGTCAAAATCCGAGCTAATAAAATAGGAGAAAAGAACAGATGTGGACTGAAACACTAGCAATCCATGGCACAATAAGCGCATCGCTCGTTCCGGACAAAATTGAGCAATCTTCTGTTCATTAAAACACTCTGATACATACTACAGGATTCTTGCCTTCAATGACCTCTGCTTAAATTATTACTCAGCGAAGACAACATCAACAAGAATCTTAAACCATAACGTTATAGTTCAGTTTGCTAGAAGAGATACTGGAAGAGTCTCAAAAAGGCAATGTTGTAAAAATGGATGGAGAAGGAAACAGATGTGAGAAATTAGAACAGTAAATTGTTATGAGAGGGAAACCAAAAGGCGGCAACCAGATAATTAATGCAACTGAGTCGCGCCAGGAGAGCCCCCAAAACCTCATATCCTCAAGAAATATTGAGGTGTGATCATAAGCTTAGGTTGTGACACGAAAATTACAGGCCACTGGTATGGCCAGTATCATACAGGGTACGACAGAAAATGTACACTACTTTTTAAAAGTGACCAAAAAGTAAAAGAAAATGACCATCATGGGAGTTACGTATTTAGCATCTTCCAGAAAATTTTTGTTTGTTACCTTACGAGAGAACTCAGAACAGTTTATCAGCTGAACCTGCAGTATGTAATACAAAACATGTCAGAAGAACAATGTATCCATGCAGGTGATGGGTAGACAGGTCTACTGGCAACTACAGCGTAGCTCGGATGTCCTACGTAACTCCATAGAGCAACAACTCGACTGGGATACAGCGAGTCCTCGAGTTACGAACAAGCATCTTCCTCATTTAATACGCCGCGTTACCATGTATTCAACCACGCGAGCAAAACAAGTAGCATGTACTACTCTCGATGTACTGAATGTGTTAGTGGTCGTCGTTATGAAGATCACAGCCGCATAAACAAATGTGTAACATCAATGTTATTGACGAGTTTAAAATTTTGAATGAAATCAATTAACTTAGTAACAAATTAGTCCAAAAATGCCAACAGTAGAGAAGAATAGATTCATATAAACAGCCATGACATTACAAGAAAAATCCTTAGAATTTTGCTAAAGCTAAGACTATTATTTTATCCTTGCAGCAGTTAATCATATAAAATTAAGGCAACATATCATGAAGCACACTAAACTGTCACATGTATAAACCTAATGAAGTCTATTTAACCCCAAAAAAAATATTTTGCAAAGGTGCCATATTTTGAGTGGTTAATAAGCTTAGAAAGAAGCTGCAAGAAGTTAAACACACTCTACAATCCAGTTGGCTAATAAGCAACAAATGCAAATTTTATACCAAGTTTTCATAACATATTGCATGCTGTTGGTAGATGCTGTCATCAACAACTTGAATAAAATTGGTTACAGATGACTGCATACAAGTGTAGTGCATAAATACTCATGATAGATAACTAAACCATCACATAAGCACCTCCAACTATGTGTTCTGTACACCTTCCATTCATTTTCTTAGCTCAACAACAGTTTTCAACATTTCTTGAAGTAACAATTTCAGAAGTAAACAAAAATTCATAATTAGTATTAGGTACTGTGTCCTGATACAAATGGAAAAGCAGGAATTTTTATAAGCATCCATCCTAAATGTGGCTCTTGCTTTTAATGCAGTCTAAAAACTTACCAGCTCTACCAAGACACTAATCTTCTAATGGATATCTTGTGACTGTATTAGATAGTCTTTGAAGATTTATAGATTACTCCTTGCTATTTCACAACAACCTTGTCAAACTTGTTTCAAACAATTTAAGAAAACTTTTTCTTAGGTTTACTTTAATGAGTACCATTTTCCTGATGTTACAGTAGTTGAATGATTAGCATTTATACTTGTGATACACAAGTTCCTAGTTTGAGCCTCCTCACAGCTCATAAATTTCCTCTACTTATAATTTAAGAGACAAAACCTTTAAATCTTAATCATAGGTGTCCTTAAAAACCTCTAGTTACAGTGCAGATGGACAGGAGCAATAGCTAGGATCATCATCCATGTTCTTGAGATGTTAGCTTTAATAATTCAAAACCTGATGACAATATATGCACTGTAGCCGTTATAAGAAATAAAAGTTATGAGACATACAAATTGAGATATTTTACTCAAGAATTCTACAGCAGTGCAGTCATACCTTTGCTCGAACAGGTGACAGCACATGTAGGCCAATTTCGAAGTTAGTCATAAATGAAGCTCAGGGCCAATGGCAGGGTGGGCCTTTGTTACGGCTTTCAAATACCTTGAAATACACAAATATAACAAAGTGGCATCCTAGAGTTTTCTGCGGTGTCAGGCAGCGCTCCTCTAAGATACTAAGGCCACCCTAGCCCCTCCATGTAAAAAATTAAACGTTGTCAAGTGATATCAACCTGGGTAGTACGTCTGTAGATTGACAGACGTACAATACCAGCGGGAAACTTCATACTGAATAATAAAATGTAACGAAAGATTATAAATCAGCTTCATTGTGTAACGTATTAAGTCATAAACCATAAACTCAGCTGAAATATTTCAAGATAGGAAATGAGAACACTAGGAAACACACATGCAATTGGTACTTGCGTATCAAATGGTCAGTTCATGTTGATGTTTACCATAAGGTATCATCATTGACAAGGGAAAGCCAATTCATTATATACACAAATTTTACTGCCAGAACTAACTTGCTAAGTCAAGCAGGTTAGAAAGCTTATAAATTTTTATCTAAGCCACTTTCAAGCCAATTTTATCTATAACATACAAGTACAACACAATAGTGCATGATTGTGCATCGTCGAGTGCCCTTAGGTGACTCGGGCTCCAAGTTGCAGGGGTATTTGAGCTGTCGGGTCATTGCGTTGTCAAACACCAAGTAGAGGACACGAAACAAATGAGGCTATTAAAAAAATCCTGTTTTCTGTTGTCTGAACAACTTAAAATTCGGACTGTGCAATTTGTAATAGAAATGTTAAAATAATGAATTGTATGGTATTATCATATTGAAGTTTATTACGCTGCTTACCCAGTTTCTGTCAGCTGTCGGAAGGTTGAAGGATCTCTACAGAAAGGCATTTGGACAGAGATCCTCACTCGATTGAAATACTAATATAAGTTTTGTGAATCTTTCATGAGAAACCTAAACTTTGACAAGAACCTAAGCTTACAGTGCAGTTGTTTGAGTCCAGGCTGGTGCCCGAGTGTTACTACACTTGCCAGATGTCTATTTGAAGCTTTTTTTAGAGGATTCCAATTCTACCAACCAACCATTCGCTGCTTCAATGAGATTCAGTTCATATTTTTTTATATTAGTAATATTCATTGAATGGTGATGAAATATTGCAGTCTATACAGTGACATCTGAGTGTCAGAGTCAATAATGCTTTTAACATTTTCTTTAGGGTTTTTTCTAATGAAATGTTTGTTAATGTATTTGTAAATTACTTTTACATAATATTTTGACAAGTTAAAATAGGTGTTGATTAAATGGATTGTGATTTATTTTTGATAGTGTACATAACCTATAATGATTACTTAGTTTTTTAATATTATCTTTCTTGTTAGCTGTATAAACTTGTTGACTTTATTTTATATAATTTGCTTTGTATAGACTCATTTTTACAGTTAAATAAATTTCCATGATGGGAAAGAAAGATCAAATGACACAGGCACCTCCTGTTGCACACTACAGAAAAGAAATAGGTGAGAGTTTAATCTCATAAGATAACTTGCTTCATGTTTGCCAAGCTTGGCAAGTTATTCCTATATTTAAATATAAGTTTAGCATAAATGTGATGTAAGTAATCTTCTATTGGAAGCTATGTTTTACTTTTTAGAATTATAAATGTGTGGTTTATCATGAAAGAGTAGGAGCTTTATGTATAATTTTAATTTCAAATTGTATGGTTTAACTTCTAATTTTTTCTTTCTGATATAAAACATGGGACTATCTTATTTTACTCCCCACATAAGAAGGGGGATGTGTATAGACAACAGTAATTAAATATTTAAAGGTTAGGAGTTTTAACTAAACAGGACTGGTGCAGATACTGCTACTTTATGTAACAAACACTTTTAATGATAAGCTTTAATTCAATTAACAGGTAATGAATGAAATCTTTCTTTAAATGGTCAACCATTTTTTTTACATTGTAGCATGATAGAATAAATTTTTAATATGTAAACCAAATGATTGCAGATATTTTTAATTTTCAATTTATGTCATGGAAATTGCAACTTTTGAGACACTTATCAGTTTAACATTAGAAGGATTAACATGAAATGGAACCCAATTTTCTATTATTCCATTGTCTTATGTAGGAATTGTCTTATGTAGGAAGTAAAGCAGTCAGTTATGACTGCTTTACTTCCTACATAAGACAATTTATTACTGCAGCAATTCACCACAAGTGTGCCTTGTATAAGCATGTCATACCACAAACTTGCTTCCAGTTGAACTATTGACTCAAATATCAAAAATTTTTTTTATCATAAATAAGTTTCATTCATGTGTGACATGTTAGGATGGACCACCCAAGCTCAGTTCAGAGTTCAATTTATGGTTTGTAGAAGAGGCAGATTAACTCTGTTCTAAAATTACCAAACCCCTACATTCCTTTGTTTATTTTTATGTTTCCCTAATTTTTACGTTTCTTCTAACTTCATGTTTTCTTATTTGTAAATCATTTTTAAAATCTCAAGAGAATTATTTGTGCTGGAACTGATCAGTTGTATTTCAATTTAGATAAATGTAGGAAATTTTTTTAAAACTAGCTTGTTTGGCACAAATTTAACCTGTGGTAAGAGGTTCTGCTATGTAGCACAGAATGGACCTAGCAGAATAGAATAAGGCAATAAAAAAAATTGTTCAGACAATTTTTGGGTTGCTACCCAAGTCCCATGCCATAGTTGCTACTAGTAATGTTGAGGGTATAACATGTGGTTTGCCTCTATTATTATTATTATTTTGTTATTAAATAATATATAATTTCTTGTACATTTTTGTATATATATGTGCTGATTGTAGGTAGGTATTTTACTTGAGTTATTGATTTGTATGTGTCATTTTATTCTTGAGAAAGTTTTGTAACATGCTTGTTCATTTGAAAACATGATATTTTTTAAGATTGTTTCCATAGGCCGTCAAAACAAGAAGCAAGGTTCTGTGGTGGTGAAGCTGGCACGTCATCAAGCTGAAATCAAAACAGCTAAAGTGAAAATGCATCAGGTGAGATTTGACACAATGATAATTTATTATCTGAAAAAAATAATCATATGTCCTTAAAGACTACTGTATTGTTTTAAGATACAATAGATTGCATGCTTGTTTTGTAGATTATCAAAAATATGTTCTGTAAGTACTGTAAGAAAGTTGATTAATGATACTTCAAGTATAAACTCTTCTAGTAATGATTTGAGTGTTAAATTGAACAACTGTTAATGCTTTTGGTTACAAATTTAGATGTCTTTAAATTGGTGTTCTTTTGTTTTTAGAAATGTTGGTCGCAGTCTCAAGTAAAAGTATCCTTCATTAAAATAGGTTTGATGAAATAAACAGGGGTCAGTGATTATATTGAATTATTAGTACAATATCTATTTAATTTTGCTTGCAACAACACCAGTAATTTAGCTCCTGCTATTGAGTCTCTGTATTGCAGGAGTTTCGTCTTGTTGCTGTGGGCTGCGTCGTTGCTGTGGCTGCTGTCTATGCCCTCCTCTACATCTGGCTGCAGTGAAAGCTGGCTCAGGGATGCAGTTTCTACGTCGGGTTTGATTTATGATTGAATTCTGTTCCAATTTTTGAAACATGATTTGACCATGCATTCAAAGCTCAAATTCGGTTTTTAAAACCACTATGAGATATTAATTAATTTTAGCATATGCAGTTAATGTGTAGCAAATGAAACACTTTCATCACCACTAGCAAAAAATGAAATTTCTTTTATATGTACTTAATTTTGCATTGATTCATGCGAGCTTTTCAACCTGTGGACTTTGCTGTTTCGAATCCTATCTTCCGCTGTTAAGAATCCTATTTTCATCCTGAAGCTAAATTAAGGGATGTTTACTGTAGCATAACCTCTTACTAATTAGACAAACACAAAATGGATTTTTCAGGCATTTTTCCCATTCCTGCACGCTATAATAATGTTTATAACATTGCAACAAATATCTATTGTACGAATGGATTCAAGTGCCTTGTATTTTTAAGGTTTTATTCATCACTAGGGAATGTGACTATTTAATCTGATGTGACTGTTCTTTTGGCGTCTGGTGCTTGTTGTCCTTTTTATTTTTTAAGCTTTGATGTTTAAATATAATTTCAATTCGCATTTAAGATTGTGTGATATAATTTGGTACAACTACTTTTGGGGCATTACATGCTGTAGCGGAATGTTAAATAACAGTACGTCTTGTCCTAAACTTTATGATGCTCGTGAGAGATGTTGATGTATCCTGCTTCAATATTTCAGTAGGAATCATGGAAGGGAGGGAGATTCTTGTAGTGGTAATTGCTTTCCATTATAAAGGAGAACAGGAATGTGGTAGAACCGAGAAATGCATGAAATATAAAATGAACTGATTTGTACGACAAAGTAATAAGGATAGTGAAATAAATAATAATGTTAGCAGAGCCAGTGAAGGGCTATAGGTGTTGTGGAAGTCAGGTGGTGAATATCAAGTGATGCAGGGTAGCTGGTGCTGGTCAGGTAGGCCTAGTAAGTTTATGGTGGTCACCAACTGTGTGTGTGTGTGTTAATTATGCCTCTTCAGAGCATCTCACTTTTAGCATTCTAGTAACCAAGCTGCAGATGTTGCTGTGAGCCTCTTTGTTTAGCTCCCACTTCTGTGGTTGCTCGAGTTTTATATTTTCAATCTTTAACGTTTTTTGCATTTATTTTATTGCAGAAGTATGAGGTCTAATTCACCTGTCCCTGACCTCTCTAGTTGTGAAGTAGTGGCTGTCGGTGACGAGTTGTTTTTCCTCATAAATGCTCATATTTTTGGGGATCCTGCTACAGCCATGGCCATGGAGGGTTACAGTTCTTCTTTCTTCTTTAATATTGAAAATAATGTCCAAAGTTTACTAGGCATGACTGTAATTGAGTTTTTTTTGCCTGCGTGCCGTTTATGCATAATACGTGAACAATTTGAACATTATGGTAACTAGTAGTTTGCTAAAGTGTGCTTTAAAGTTTCTAGTCGTACAGTTTGCTGATCAAATTTCCTTAATATTTGAGTTGACCTTTTTTATTATCTCTCCTACTGTTGTTATTAACTTCATCTTTTATTGTGTATGTGATTTTATTTTTTTCGAGTATAAGTTAATACTTTTTATGTGTTTACTGCTTCTTATTTATTCAACGAAACTAATTCCTAGCGACTGTACAGTTTTTAAATAACTTTTATGTTCTATTTCATGTTAAATAACTTTTATATTGACGTGTGTGTCTGCTGTGGTAATTGCTTGCTTTGCTATCGCGCTGGAGAGGCGAGCTCGATATCTTACTTCCTGAGAGTCCTCATTGATCAGGTACCTACAGTTACTTAAAGTAATTACCTACTTTCCTCAATCTAATCTAATCTAATACTAAGAATGACCGTCGTGTGTTTATACATTTATTTATTTATATATGTATATTTTTCGTGTCATTTAAAAAAAATTAGATCTAGAGCCTCATGTACTCGAGTCTGTATCGTGGATACTGAGTTGGGCGGGGTATTGCCCTATGATTCGGGTACATTGTACCCGAATATGACTCGAATTGCAGAGTCAATTGCAGCAGTAGAAAACTGTCATAGTTTTCACTAGGAATGTCATTAAGAAATACTCAATTAAAACGTTTGTCCTTTGTGAATATATATTAAACTAAATATATTGCATCGCGTTCTTATATGTAATTTTATTTAATATCTTTCCAACAGTATGCTATCAATACTGTACTGTATGCTCATCAAAAGTGAGTATATAAGGCTGTGGATCTCTGTAATTTTTTTGAAAGTGACACGAAACATAAATAAATAAATATATAAACACACGACAGTTATTCTTAGTACATGGTGTCCCAGAAGTTACTGACCCTTTTGATTTGCTAATAAACCGAACATTTCCAGTGTCCATAAATTTTCGATACACCGATTTAATTGTCCTTCGAAGGACTGGTTGTTGTTCTGAAATAATTTCTGTAATCACGTTGCACTTCTGTTGTTGACATTGTCTGTGTGTAGATTTGCAAAATTCTTATTCTTTGTTCTTTGCTGTATGGAGACATGATGAAAATTAAAGGTTTGCAATGAAGCAAAAATCAAATGTCAAGCTGGTTCGTCATTAGGATACCAAGTATCCTATTGTGCTATAAAAAGGTTTTTCTTTCGAATAAAACAAGTTTCTATATCCTAGCGTTAATAGTTTTCGGTTTATTAGCAAATTAAAAGGGTCAGTTACTTCTGGGACACCCTGTATTAGATTAGATGTTGTAGTAGTGTTGTTGGCTTAGTACCTGATCTCAATGTTTTCTGTTAATTTTTTTTAATGGATGGCCAGCCTTCTGCTTGAAGGTAGTGGTTATTGTTCTGTTCCACTTTGTTTGCAAGTTTTCGTGTCGTTGAAATCATCTGTCGCTGTTGAAATGTATGTGAAACTGCTAAAGATGTAAAATCCTGTGCAATCTATTTGTATAAATTAATTAAATTTGATTGTGGTCTAAAATATTAAAAGGTAAATGAACAAAACGTATGAACAAAGGACTTGAGCATAAATGCATTACATAATTTCAATGCGGTGAATCTTCACTCTTCGATCAAGTTGAAAAGCCTGTAGATTGTATTATTGTGGACTTCTCTACTTCACTTCTCATTATCTTACAAAGATTACATCAATTTCATTATTTCTTTCTAACTGCATTTCCTCGTGTAAATTAGGATATTTCTCAATCATTCACTCGTCCGTGCAAGCATCACTTGTTCCCCATGAGAAGAATTGATCATTCCAGAGCTGTGTCAGCACAGACTTTCCTGTGAACATCACGGTCAAGTTGTACATGTCCTGTGAACATCACGGTCAAGTCGTACATGGAGGTTAGAGTGCATAGAATGCTGCACTGTACTGGTATTGCTTCCAGGGGCGGCTGTGTCTCTCCAGATTTTATTGAAATAGTAAGTGTTCGGTTAATAGGTTTTATTTCAATGTTTTTTGATATATGTATGGATGTTGAAAGTTTATTTTTGCATCGAGTTTTGTGTTTGTGAGTTTTTTACAGTTTTGTGTTATTAAATTTGCGCATTATTTTTTTAAATACCAAACTCATCGAAAAAAACACTGGATTTCATTACCTTATCCTGAAACAAAAGATAAACCCTTTGCTATGATGAGTTCAGTACTAAGCGACTGGGTTTATGTACAGGGGAAGCCTGTATCTTCGGTCGGGATGCGTTCAAATAAATAGACGGTGTAGACGTACAAACATGTCAGTTGGGTTGTAGTTTCATTAGTTTTTTTTCAGCAGCATTTTATAGGAAATGCGATACTGGTAATTGTGTTCCCATAGCTCATGATAAGGATATTGCCTAGTTTGCACAAAATTTATCACTTCAAAAACTATTACAACTTTTTTCTATCACAACGGCCGTTTTAAAGTATAATGTTCAATAAGTATTTTTTTGTCTAATAATTATTTGTTGATAGGTTAATTATATTGAATGGTATTATGATTAACATGCATTCATAATTTTTTATTTTAAACTAAATGATGTATTTATTCTTGCTTATTCTTTTAGTGCACATTATTTTCTGTTAGAAAATATGTAATGCCTCTGAATATAATTTCATGTCTACATATAATTATGAGGCTCACCAAATTCTCGCTAAACATTGTATATTGAGAATGGTCGTATTAACAGAATAAATGTCGTAATGCTTTTTCAAGGCGATAAATTTTGTACGTACTTAGCGTCGGCAGCAGTAGTAGTAGCTTGGTCTGTCGGACTGTGTTTGAAGGTGAATGATGCGAAAGAACAAAGTTAAATCCAAGAACACTTAACTTCCCTGATGTAAAACCTTAGTAATGCTCTTAGAAAATAAATGTAATTCATTCTAAAAATAGAATTGGATGAGCGCACATATAGAGTTGTTTTAGGGCAGCGTTTCTCGAGCGTTGGCGGCGAGAGGGCGCCGAAGAACGTGCGTAAAGCACCAGTGTACAGTGACTTGGTGGGGGAGGGAAGACATGGGCCATCGAAGATTGAGAAACGCTGTTCTAGGGACTCTGAATTTAGAGGTGCTAGACTGCAACATCTCAGAGGAGTTGAAAATTACCATTGAGATTGACAGCCTTGAAATGCAACAAACGAGTGTTATAATGAGCATAAGGGTATCATGACATCAATTCCTATTAATTATATGACAGTTTGTAAAATAGTACGATTGAAATAATATATTAGAGTAATTTCGAAGGACGTAGTAGTTTTGATGATGAGTAGGTACTATTTGTGCGATGTCTAGAATAGAATAGAATGAGGCTATAGGAACGAACCTTCTGACCCATTCATGGGTCGGATAATTACTTCGATAATTATTCGGTTGTTTACCCAAGTCCGATGCCGTATTTTTAGCCGCGTTAACCATGTCGGCAGCGGGATTCGAACCCGGGTATTTCCGCTCGCAAGCAGACTCGCTCACCAGTCGACCAAGCTGGTGATGTGTTATTAATTATTAATATAATTATTGATGTTATTCTATGTATATTGATCTGACCAAACATTGACTCTTATAAATGTAATGAAATGTGAAATGCTAAATGAAATGTAAATTTTCTGAAATAAATTGAAATTTATTTCAAAGGTTTATGTATGTACATGGATTGAAATGTCGAATATTATTTTGTAGTTCATAATTATAGATATATACCAGCTTGGTCGACTGGTGAGCGAATCTGCTTGCGAGCGGAAAGACCCGGGTTCGAATCCCGCTGCCGACATGGTTGACGCGGCTAGAAATACGGCATGGGACTTGGGTAAACAACCGAATAATTATCTAAGTAATTATCCGACCCAAGAATGGGCAGAAGGTTCGTTCCTATGGCCTCATTCTGTTCTATTCTATATCAAAATTCAGCTATGCTTGTCTGAATAGGAATCAAAGTAATTCAAGTTCAAGCTATAGTTAGGCAATTTTTTTGTAAAGTCCATGTACATTTTTAAAATAGCTTACCATACATGCTGATTTATTACAGAACATCATAAAAATAGAAAATAATTGGCTAACTTAAAGTCTTCATAGCTCGTCCGGCATCCAAGTTAAATGTGAAGTCTTTGTGCAATTATTTAGAGCTACATTAGTTATCCCTTGAATTTAAATTTGAAATATATGCATTCCATCGGGTTATGAGAACAGTGTGGCAAAATGGGACGGTCCGTAAATTCATTATCGCTGAAGATCGTTCGAGGACTCGGCTCACTGGGCTGTGGCCCTGCTCGTCTTGTCACTTGCGTGTGCTGTGCAGCTCCGCTGCATTCGAGTTCTGGTCCAGTTCCTGTCTACCGACGGAAGGTTGGAAGATCTGTAAAAAGGGATTCGGACAGACATCCTCGCTCGCCTGAATAGATATTGATATGATTTTTGTGAATCTTTCCCGAGAGATCTAAAATTTGACAAGAACCTAAGCTGTAGTGCAGTTGCCTGAGTCCAAGCTGGTAGGCGGAGTGCCACTACACTTGCCAAAAGCCTATCTGGAGCTTGTTTTTGCAGGACTCCAGTTCTACCAACCAACTGATTACTCGGCTGGACTTGCCTGAAGGCTTACGGTGTTGGAGTTGTACGATGTTGCTTCTTGAGGATGTTTTTTTTTGTGGGCGGTTTTGATTACCGTTGAAACTTGATGGTGAAAGTGTTGAAGTCAATTTGTTTGTAGTACTCATGTGTAAAAGTATTTTTAATTGCAAAGTGTCAACTGTGTTATCTAAGAGTACAATACTGACAGGGGTTTGGTCTGTTTGCATGTAGTGATAGTTGTTTGTTTTAATTCCATTTAAAGAGTCAAATACTGAGCTTGAGTTGCTTGGTTGACAGTATTGGTAGATTCATGGAAAAAATACTGACTGGAGGCTTAGTCTGTTTGCATTAATTTGAAAATTGTTTCAATTTCGTTGTACAAAAATCACTCAAAATAACACAGTAAGGCTAAAAAGAATAGTTCTTGTGACATGCAGTGCATGGCATGAAAGTTGTGAGTGGACATAGAGTTGTGTGAGGTGAATGACTGTGATCTGAGTAAATTAGTGTTTGATTACTGGAAGTGTGTCTCTGATGTGAGAGAAGATTGAATGGCTGTGTGACACTTACACCATTTGATCTATTTTGCCAATTCCATTCACTGTTTTTTCCAGAAACTGAACTTTGGATCAGCTGGTGTCTTGCTTCTGTTACTGATTTATGTTTTTGGAATCATCAGGTTTATGTTGCTGTATTTTGAAATAAGTATTAATATAATTGTGGCCTAACCTTTCTTTTCAGTTTGCTATTTTATTTTGTTGCTGGCAAGAAACACTTGCCCGACCATAAAAAATGACTTATTACCATTTAGGGAACTGCTTATTATTAGCTTATGGTCCATATTTTCTAACCTACAAGTACTTTGAATTGTGAGTATAAAACATGATTGTAGAGCATGTACATCTCTCTGATGTGAATCTTTTATGTAATTGCTGGTCAATTACAAATTTGTAATATGCAGTACAGGCCCTCCATATTATACTGCTACATATCTGGTGCAACACAGGCATATAGTACATTACTGTCTATGTAATTTTTACTTTTAATTTAAATAATAGGAATTTTAAAGCATTTTTGTATTGCATGCACTAAAATTTGAATTGGGAATTATTTTAGGCTATGTTTATAAAAATTTATGTGTAATTGGTTCAGTTCATGTCAAGCAAATGATCATTACGCTAAAATTTTTAAGCTTAACTTGCTTTAGGCCACTAACTTTAAATAAAAAATTAGCCTAATACTTGAAAACTTATTTTATTTAACTCCAATGTAAGTGTTAAAAAAATTTTTTGAGAACCAATATTGGTTTTGTAAACTTTCAGGTTAATTTGGAATTTTCTTCTGGATGCTGTTTAAGTTTACTCTGTGGCTAAGTACCTGTATCAGCATTAGCAATTCTATTTCTATAAGATTTTGCATTTACTATTAAGTCAATTAGAAAATTTTTTATTTGGAAAGAGGACCTCAGTGCATCAGCAAAACATGTTACAGAAGTGTGTTATTAAGCTTGTATGGAGGCTGTGTCTTTCAGTTTCTTTAACTGTCTCTCTAGTTTTATGAACTAAAATTGTGTACATGTTTGTATTTGATTCTGGTTTGTCTTACTTCATCTTCTTGGTACTTAGGGGAATTTTTTTTCTCTTGTTGGATTTATAATGTGTGCCAATGACCACAGTAAAACTTGGTACCCTTTTGATGCCACTCACATTATATCATTGCATAGTTTTATTGGAGCTTTCACCTTAATTGAGCTTTTTTAAGGTGGTAAAGATAGGTTGAGCCCTATTGACCTTTTCATTCAGGGGGCAGGCAACAGATTTATCAATTATTATTGTGTGAATTTATAATATACTCAAGTACATTGTATTGAATGAGTTACCCATTTTAAGTATAGTTAGATGTTAATATTCGTAAAACTCTATGAAGTTCCATGCACCATTGTGTTTACTTGCATATTGACAGGCTTGTGTGTATAGTAAATGGAGACCCACTATTATTAACCTTAAATTTAATGATCTCTGTAGGTCAGAATATGGAGCATTCTGGAAGTGTGTTCAAGTAGGTGGAATGTACCTGCTCACACAGCTCTGCAAGATGCTCCTTTTGGCCACATTCTTCCCAGCAGACCTGCCATCTCCTGTAGGAGTGTCTCTGCTTACAGTAAGATTTGTCTCATTCTAGTTACTTCAATGGCAGTAAATATATTTTAGAACACATTGAAGTGAAACCTATTGTCAATGTGTAGTTATTTTTCATTTTCATGCTCTTTATTGCAACTCCTCTTCCACAAGGTTTTTTTTGTATTTTTAGACACAAATGTACAGGGTGTAGAAACATAACTTCCTTTTTTCAAGGCTCTTTGCTTTGAAAAAAGCCAGTTATGTTCCTGCACCCTGCATAAAATAGCTATAATATGTTCTCCTAACTTTCTTGAATCTTTCTACCAAAAGTATGAAAATAGGAAGAGATTTCAACTTTATCTCTACTCTTGCATCCAATTGTGTTAGTCTGTCTCCTTTTTTGTTTATAATTTTGAACATGTTATTTCAAGATGTTTTAAGTTACTACAGGGTGTTCCAACATAACTTCTGTTTATTCAAAGCAAAGCACTTTGAAAAAAGGAAGTTATGTTGCTGCACCCTGTATGTGGAGTTTCCCTCATTCAAACTAGGATGCTGTGTGGGTGCAGTCAAAGTATATTTTCTTCATGATTTATCTTCATGAAAATATCTGCATGCCCTCATAATCAATTAACATAAAAATACCTCTACATATTCTTTGTGTGTTAATAGACTTCAAAATATCATACACTTGTCACAAATCTTTAAAATATTAAACCTTAATTTCAGTTGTACATACTGCATCAGAAAGTGTATTTATCTACTGCATAATAATAGTTATTTGACTATCATACATGGCTTGAATAGGACTTAGTAAGAATTTTTCATTGACTTTTTGTCTCATATGTACTTATACTATTTAACTAATTATGTGCCAGCTAATAAAGAACATTTTAAACTTGAAATTTTTGTTTTTATATGTATTGAAGATTGGTTCTTTTTATGTTTTACCATTATATACTTACTTTTGATTAGTATTTTTGAGCAGTAATAATACACTTTGACAGTCTAGTGATCGGAAGAGTGTGTACTGCTGTATCAGGCTTGCATGAGGGCTTGAGTCTACTCTATGTACTTAGTTAAGGCTTCTTGATGTGTATGCTAGAGTTTCATACGTTCAGGCCTGACCAAGTCTAATCTCCTGTACTTAGAGAACAAGAGAACTGAAAAGCTTCTACTGTTTATGGTATAATTCTCACCTCATTTTCTATATTGTTTAAGGCAATAACTGAGGGCATGTCTTGACTTATTATATTTTATTTGCTAATTGTGTACTTCTTTTTTTAGGAAGTGTTCAAGGCCACAATGGACTTTGGAGATCTTTTTGCTCTCAGCTTGGTCTTGAGAAAAATATCTGCTTCTGGGCCCATCAAAGTGAGTAATTCATGTGTTAGGCTATAACTTCATATTTGAATTGGTTATGATCAATTACTAGGCATCATGAGTAAATGTTTTCATTAATACCAACATAGCTTTAGCTTATACACTGTCTTAGAAGATATACTCTGTTTTTTCTTTATACTTTTTGTGAACTTTTCTGATGGCACACGCCTGATCCACATGCTCATGATCCCCACACTTCCTCGCCGCTCACACTCACCATGCACTTTCTGATTCCATCACCACTCTAACCCACACTTTGTTAACCCCTTCAGTCCCCTGGTCCAATTTATTGGGCACCCTTTAAAATCTAAGAATAATTTCACTTCAAGTGATGATGGCCAACATATTGGACATGCAATTTTGAACAAATTAAAATTTCAATTTTTTTGCTTTATCTTAGTCCATGTAGTTTGTTTATGAAGAGGAATAAAGTTTTTCATTGAAAATCATCATATTTTTAGGCTGTGACTGAAGGGGTTAATAGAACACACCACACATGCACCTTTTGAAGTACGTGCTGCATTCTTAGTCACCTTGTTTTCTCTGTTGCAAATGAACCACTGAGGCTCCACTTCAACCAACAGGCATGATGCCTGGAAAACTATACATTGAACTTTTGTTTCCACTTCATCGGTACATCCAGACTGTTTTCATCCAACCCTGCTGCATGTCTAGATTTCATTATTTTCACTGCCACTTAAACTTCATGTTCAGTTATTGCTCCCACAATCTACTCCCTCTGCACCAGAATCCACTGCTTTTCTCAAGCTACCGCTACTGAATTCATACGTTTTTACTATTATTTTTCACTTATTTTTGTTCAATTTTAATCTATCAATATTAATTGTTGGGTGATAATTTAGTAAATGTTTTTTTTTGTGTTTGAATTATGTACACTTGTGTTAGAATAAAATTAGAATTCCTACAGTTAGTCAAATGTTGTTACTGCAACAGGCACGCAATTTGAGCAATTGTTTTCTCTGAT
Organism: Trinorchestia longiramus; assembly: GCA_006783055.1. NCBI lineage: Eukaryota > Metazoa > Arthropoda > Malacostraca > Amphipoda > Talitridae > Trinorchestia > Trinorchestia longiramus. Next base: position 257,146 of record VCRD01000142.1, read on the forward strand.
ATAACATTTAGAAGTTCTTAGTCTTCCTTCATGCACCTTACAGTGCTACTTTTTAAGTGGAGTAACAGTTAGCTGGTTTGATGAGCAGTAATGATTACTTAAGGTATTTGTTGAAGCAAAACCTTTTTGAAACACATATTTAAACACTGTTTTTTTAAAAAGTATTGAAGTTATAAAATGTGTTTCTTGTATCTACACGATTCAGACTCCAGTTCTTTTCTAATTACTGACAATGCATCGTTATGGATGACTGGTTACAATTTCTGCTCGTAAATATGACCGTGATCCATCGACGTCCCTCCGAATACGCATGTTTCATGATGTATAATATGATTGTGGTCGATGGTTGAATGAATTAAGGGATTGAAAGCGAGTCATCATTATTTTCAGGTGCTGATTGCAGGCTTGGGATGGTCCACAGCCGACATGATCCTCACCAGAGCCCTGCCACTCTGGGTGAGCGCACGAGGTCTGCAGTTTGACTGGAAGTACCTCATCATGAGCCTTGAGGCTAACGTCGTTATGGTGAGACCACTCACTCACTCACTCGAGTCTCTCAACAACTTTGGCAGATTATATGCAGCAGTCTCCATGTTGTGATCTCACTTTTTTGTCTTGTTTCATTTTGAACGGACGGAATAATTGGTCACAAATTTTATTAGACTGTTCTCAATTTTTTGAACGTGAAACGGAAGAAATTCTATGGTCTATGTACAAGAAATGCGAGGATTGACTTTCCATATCCTGAAAATCGAGGATACAGCAAGATTTTCAAGATTTGACTTTTTTCTGTCTTCGGATATTTTTATGGAACCATACCTTCAGTTTGCGCGTTTTATAAAGGCTGACCTTTGATCATCGATTCCTTAGGAAATTATATTTTTCTTAAATTCCACCTCTGTGTGCTGTTCATACAACGGAAGATGCCCTATGTATAGTGATCAAATATTTATTACACCCAGAGTTCACTCAAATATAATAGCATATTCCCTGTTTACATAGTTACTTTACTATGCAGACACATGACCATGTCTCGTGAAGGTGTTATTTACCATATATTACCATATATATTATATATATATATTTCGTCTTCTTATAGTTCATTGAGTACTCATTAAATATCTATTTCTACACAGTGTATCTCCATCTCTGTCTCTCTATCTGTGTGTGTCCGTCCCATTTCTTCCAATCTGTTACTGAAGAAAAATTAATGAACTAAAATCAGTAATTCGTTGTACATCTGTCATACATTCGTCTTTATAATATCAAATTAGTCGAATCTAAACCGTGGAATATCCACGGGAACTATCTAGTTCTAAATACGCAGTAGTGGAGCGTTGTCTTCTTCTTTTTTGTCGTGATTATTTGGGGCTTCGAAAACTAGTTCATGTAGCCCCTAGAGCGTTGTCGTTGCTGTGGTGTCCCCTGCTTACATTTGCGAGTACACACAAGGACCCCAAAGACTTGGTGCCCTGGTCTTATAATGTAAACAAGGTGTATGAAAAATTATGAAAAATTTTACTAATATTCTGTCATAAAACAGCGTACCGTCATGTTGAATTCAACGATATTTTGTAGTAGTACACAATTCGTTTGTCATTGGATCATAATTTCATTTTGATGTAAAATAAAACGAAATCCTAGTGTTCAAGTCAGTTCAGTTGTACAGGGTGGCCCATAAGTAAGGTACCTTTTTAAAATCAGTATAGCTATAAAACTAAAAATAGTAAAGAGATTGGGTTAATTCAAAATGAAAGAAGAAATTTCAAAGTTTAATATAAATATATAAATGAAACAATAAAATAAGTTTACTTATGGAATACAAAATCTTTTAAATGACCTCCAGTATTAGTCAAACAATGGCGTGCTATTTCAACGGTGCTGTTCATTACTTTCCTTAATGTCTCTGTTGAAATGTTGTTGATCTCTTGAATGATGTTTAGTTTTATTGCTGTAAAGTATCACCATTCCAATGTAAACATTTTCCTTTGAGTATCCCCAGAGAAAGAAATCAGGAGCACTTAAATCTGGAGATCGAGGCGGCCACGGTATATCACCAAAATGAGAAATTATTGTTTGCAAAAATTGCTTTTAACATTTGCATTGTCTGTTTCGCTGTGTGCGCTGTAGCTCCATCTTGTTGGAAAACGGTAATCTCTGTGTTATTATCTCCACTTTCAGGTATCAAATATTCTTCAATCATCTGTCTATAAAGGGTTTTATTAACACAAATTGCATTATCGTTAGCATCTTCAAAAAATATGGTACAATGATCCTCAAAAACGTGATGCCACACCATATTGTTACTTTAGCTGAGTGAAGTGGACGTTCATGATTTTTTTTGGGGATTTTCTGAAACCCAGAATCTGCAATTTTACTTATTAACAAAACCATTGAGGTGAAAATGTGCCTCATCAGTCATTATTAAATTTTTTTCAAAATTTTAATTTTCTGCTTGCTACAGATATCTATTCGCAAAATCTAATTGCTTTTGGTAGTCCGTAGGATGGACTTCTTGAGTTAATTGAATTTTATATGGATGATACTTTAGATCTTTAACCAAAATACGTTGCAGTGAGGTACGTGACATTCTCAGTTGAATTGAACGTCTCCTAGTTGACGTTTTGGGTCGATCAGCAACACTGGTTGCAACAAGCTGAATTGAAGCACCAGTTCGTATGGTCCGTGGCCTGCCACAACGTTGTCTGTTTGCTGTTGTCCCAGTTTCTCAAAATTTCAATACCAGTTTTTTATGCCCTTCTGCGAAGGACTTCTTTCAATACCATCAATAATCCTGTAATTCCTCTGAACTGCAGTAACTGAATAATTATATCGGAAGTAAAGTTTCACTATTTTTGTTCGTTGTTCCATTACACAGTGATTCATTTTTGGGGGGTGGATTTTATGAATTTTTTGGGCAATATGTTGTGATTGTCGGTAGACTTGATACGCTGGTAGAAAATTTTGAAATCTCCTCATTCATTCTGAATTAACCAAATCTCGTCACCATTTGTAGTTTTATAGCTATGATGGTGTTAAAAAGGTACCTTACTTATGGAACACCCTGTTTGAATTAACTGAAATATTTTACCCCTCAATAGTGATCCAAACTATGATTGACCACAAATTACAACCCATTCGTTTTTAATTGAGATTATATTATTCTCTGCCATATGAATTATGTTTGATTTAACTGTTAATGTTATTTTTTGAGCGTCAGTGGTAATTTGATTTCTTGAAGACAGTAGTCCAACTACAGATGTGACGCATCAGTTAGTCAGGTGCATAGAGGCTACACAATGAACACGATAATGTTCAGTATTCTTGTATGTACTTCGCTATTGTTATTCATTTTTGGTGTCCTGTTTCAAGTTCAAATCACAAGTGGCGAAATCAACTTTACGACCATGTCTTTGAGCTCACAAATAACTAACCCAAGGCTTGGTTTTATAGATTCATCACCTGGCAGTGACAGCACTGGTGTACTTGTGGTCGCGAACTGACAGGAACTCGCCTCACCGGCCGTTGCTGATAGTTCTGGCGGTGTGCAGCGTATACAGTCCGTTGCTGCCAGCAATATACACAGCTGTGCTGGCTGGCGCCGCACCTACAGCCTTCAAGATGCTGCTCGCCTCATCCGTCCCGTCCTTGCTGCTCTCCACGGCCTCTTTCACCATGCTCGTGCAGCACTGCTCTGCGTAACCCGGTCATGTCTCCATCGAATGTAGGCTTGGGGATGTGGTTCTTTGTCATGCATTTAGATTCGGGTAGTTACTATTTCGTTAGGTAAGTATTATTTCAGTTCAGTAATTACTCGCACTTGTTTCTAAGAGTACGTCCGAAGAAATGTGTCTCAGTTTGAGAAGTTTTTGACTCCATATCAAACTTATCAAATAAAATTCAGTGGAGCCAATCATGGATATGGGGGATTTAGACATCGTAATTTGCTGTTATCCAAACTAGATGGTGCCATCTTAACTGCTTAAATTTAACAGTTTGAGAATTTGAACGAGAATCATCTGCACCCTGTACGAGATACATGTGTGTGTGACGTTATAAAATTCATTTCCACGTATCATTTTAATTTAAGCTGTAAATATTTGAGTGCTTTTGTTAGTGGTTTTTCAAATGCGTAATTTGTTAGAATAGTAAAGCAATATCTTTTGAAATTTAGCAGTGTGTGTTACCTTTAGACTAGTTAGCCAACCGAATAGTTTTTATCAATTCGTTTAGAATCTAAAGAAAATTGCTGATCGAAACTTCCATTTGGGCAAAAACTTTGTAGATTGTTGTATTTGAATGGGTCTTTCAGAGATAAATACGTAGAACTTCTATCAAGCTGTATTTTTAGGAGTTTCCTTGGTGTAAGATGCAAGCAGATGATTCATAGCTTCTCTTTATTTTTTTCAGCTATTCAGTACGAGGCTTGCGACTTGCCTTCGACATCGTATGGCTATCATTGCAACAATACATCGGCACGGAACTCTTTGTGTTCCGCGCTGATCGTTCTTGTATTTGACATTCTCATGGATAATGTACTTCGTTCATGCTCGTTTTTTCGAGCTTGAATCCAGTTCTGTTCAAGTTTGTTGGTCTGTATTGACATTGCTTAACACGTTTGTTGCGATTGCCTGATTGGTGTAAAACTTCACTTTGTACGCATAGTCACTAGAAGGATCTGAAAAAATTACAGAACCTAACCTAAGTGACTCACCGGTGGGTCGCATCGCAACAAACGTGTTAATGCTCTCACTGGTGTGTCAAAAGCATTCAGCTGCTGAGGTATGATGAGGTATTAAAACCTGCGTTGTCTTACGAGTAGAATGAGCTCCAGCCGTTACTACAGAAATCGAAGATTCAATTTGAATATAACTTCAAATTAAAAGTTCTTTACTTTAATTATATTTTTTTCTAAACCACTCATTAGCTGTGATGTTGTATTCTGTTAAGGAAATATTTATGAAACTCCCACTGCGAGTAAAAATCCATTATATTTGTCGGTGCACAATAATGAATGCGAGAAAGCAATCAATATGTTACAGAAGCTTTTACTTTTTGAAAAGGATACTAATATATAGATTTATAATAAAAGACGGACCTGCGATCTAATTCTGCAATCAAATCCTGTTTTAAATGAACTAAAAACGTTTTTTCAATTCTAAATATTTTTAGAAATGTTGTTACTCAATTGTAGTAATACAAATGAGCAAAGTAAGCTGTAAAACATCAAACTAAATTCGTTTGAACAAAAACTCGTAAGGTCTCCGAGAGCCGACATCTGTGGTGACAAAAACAAAGTCACAGTAGCTACTGGGCGAGAGAATTTATGACTGAGTCTGCATGTAAAAAGAATTAATTTTACCTTTGAGGAATCTCATGAGTGCAAGGCATGCTTGTAGGGAACTCACGCAAGTGAAACCGTAACCTCACTCATGCTGACATGAACATTCATATCGAGAAAAATTCTTTCAATTTGAGAAAAATTTGGGTGGTCGCTGAAGACTATATTAGCAAGTAAATATTCTTTAAAAAAATGTTGTTTGTCACTCGCACTACATGTATAAATATTATAGTTACTTGACACAGTCTTGCAAACATATCAAAAACTGGAAGTCTCGACTTCATCAATAACAATAATAGGCTCATGATAAAACACCATCTGGTGACACAGCCAACTAATATAGGCGAGCTAGGACTAACACTAATGAAAACAACGTCGATACTTGAAATATGCTTAATACTATTCCCTTTACAAAGTTATCAACTAATCAGATCATTAACGAGATATGTAAGGACACTGACGCAAGCGTAAGAAAAACTAGTTTATCACCTCACGAGATTATCAAAGTACCAAAAAATAGATTATACAAGTACATGGAAAGCACGTCTAATTTGAGGAATGCCAAGCGCACGGACGTAGGTAAGGAAGAAACATTTAAGAAAAACACACAAAACGACAAAAAATAGCCTGGGTACTTGGGCTGAAACTGTGGGGGGCGTGAGCGCATGTTAACTTTTACATTATCTGAGGTGGCGCAGCTTGAAAATTCACCTTGAGCCTTCACATAATGACAGAAAACTCCAGTATCTGTGCCTCATATGCATTGCTCCTAGAAAGCCTATGAGACTTGAAAAATAAGATAGAAAACAGAAAAAGTTAAAATTTAATTCCATACTCTTTTGAAGTAGATGTTATTGAAATATGTTTTCCTTCGAGTCAAAGATTTTCTGTCATTTAGAGTACACCAGCTAGCTGAGATTTCAAGAAGCAACTGTTCTTCGTTGGAAAAGGCACATTTATTGTCACTACCAAGACAGTTTCAGGGCCAGCACCCAGCCAAGGGACTCACCTAGAGCAACTCGTGTTAGTCTTCACTTGAGGTGTAGGGAAATGTGAAATTCTGAATTGAGCAGCAATTAGTAAGGTTAGAAGGTGCAGCATAAGTTAATGCTATCCATTTACTACAGGGTGCAAATTACTACATGAATCGGTCTATTCAACGTTGTATGTACAAGCACGGTTTTCTCTCGTTCAAACCCATTTTCAAATACTTAGCCTTCACTATTCTGTTCGTTCCAGGATACTAACGTCAGAACAAAGTTGTCATGTATGGAAGACCGATTTGTTTTTATCATTATGTAGCGTCCCCTCTAGTTAGCGAACTTGTTCAATTTAAATATAAAACCATCCAATAGATGAAGTCGTTAAGTCAATGATTTACTGATCTTAAGTTATATTTCTCCGATAAATAATTTTTTTGTAATACTTATAATTCGGACGCCTTCCTAGAAGGTTTCAGTGCTGAATTGTCGGCGTTTGTTGCGGTCGAGCGTGTCTGAGTTGCGCAAATAAATCCCTTGGGCGGTGTCCTAGAAGCGGTCCTTCGGTAGCGTGGACATCTCGGAGCTCTCCCTGATGTACTGTAACTCCTGTAAGTCCATAAACTTCTCCTGATCTTTGATGTGTGCGTAGTTCGCCGCAAGGCACATCAAATAGTGGATCTGGAAGCGAATTTATGACAAATTGTCAAAATTAGGCGTTTTTTTTAAGAAATCTGCACTAGCCAATGCAACTACCGGTGAGGCAGTAGTTATAAACTGAAAATGAGGTGACTAAAACTTGAATACATATCGATGAAAAATTAACTAAACACTATGTACTCACCAAAGAAAGAATGACCACGAAAGTAGAGCACGTAGCCAAGATGAACATCACTTCGGCATTGTTCACGAAATCCTTGCAGAAAAGTTTCTTTTCTCCCTGACAAACTCTCTTGTCCTCCTCAGGCGTGTTCCATGGAAACAGAAAACCTGATTAGAGAATAGAAAAATTACCAAGAAACTCTGAACGATGGGCCAATTAGCTGCTACGACTGGAAGCTCAATTTTTTCAAAGAAATGAAAACAATGCCAGTAAATGAACATCGCCTTCCGCTGGAGAAATTGACGATAAATTAAAAAAAACATAAGACGTAGAGGACGCAGAAACCGTTCAAGTATTTTCAATATTCCAATAATTTGCTGCATATGTGCTCGAAGAATTTTCAAGCACTTTCCAAGTAGAGCCATAAATAAGACAGCTGAGATGACTTCATCTAGATCTTTCCGACGTGAAGGACATACAAATATCCCCAAGGGACAAGAAGTTCCATATTAAGTTTTGATGCAGCATATCTTCAGATGTTCTTGCAGTGCCGTAGCACTACGCAGTAAATTCTATTAGTAGTATTGAGCACAGACAGGAATTGAAGGGTGGAAAGCACTAGTGGACTACTTGCATTTTTTCCCACAGGAGAAAATGCAAGTTGTCCACTAGTGCTGTCCACCCTTCATATAGTAAACTACTGGATCGTAATCGCCTCTGTCAGCGCTGTGTTAGCGACAGCACGGGAGTGGACTACTTGCATTTTTTCCCGTGGAAAATATATTATATTTACCACGGGAAAAAATGCAAGTAGTCCACTAGTGCTGTCCACCCTTCAATTGGGGAAAGTTAGGCTTCACTTATTACTGTTTCCCTGGTGTTAGAGCCAGAGGTGTTAAAAAAAATGTTGAATTGATGGTTTTACTTTCGAATCACTACAATTTTGGCAATATTCGAAATATTTTTTAAGATCGTGACACGTAAATTTTTCAATTACCATAAGTGCGTGAGCAATGGTGATCATACTAAACTTAACCGGACAACACCTGTTCAATTTCTTCTTAACTATTTCCAGGGCTAGATTTCAACGCAACTAATTTACTCAGGTTAAACTACATGTATTTTCGAAACGTCTTATTTGAACAAGTCTAATTCATGTTATCTCTTATGGGATTCATTTCAACATCATGATTTCTCTTCATTAGGAGTGAAGAACTCGAGTACGACAGAGATGACTGATGTATTCTGGAATGTTTTCCCAAGCCCATCTGCAGAGCGCTCAGTTACTGTAGTAAGTGGGAACTTGATGGAGGATTTATTTTAAAGGTGAAAAACTCCTACCTCTGAAAATGAAATTCGCGTTGGATATATGACTGCCTGCTTTATACTGACATGTATGATGAAAATTCACAATCAGTGTGGGCGAACAAATTTTTGCTCTACAAATCCTCTACAGAAAAACTCTTCACTTATAACTAGTGATGAAGAGAAGTCAAATAAGTCACTGACGAAGTTATACAATGAAATATTATGACTTTCTTCCCTATATAAGACAGCTGGTCATTTTTCTAACGCAATTTGTCGCTTACTACAGAAGAAAAATCACAGCCTTTGATTTCCAAAAGTTACAAACAACTAGCCGGAGACCCTCACGATCTTCGTATTTGTGGAAGAACTTAAGCTCTGCTAAGATGAATCGAATCCCCTTGCGAGTTAGACACAGTGAGTAAGAAGCGCTCTGTTGAGGAGCAGTTCCCAAGGGAACTACCAACACAACACTTAAAAACTTTCCCTTGGTACCAGTAAATGACGAGTGCTATTGCCAACTCAAAATGTAACATCAATACTTCTTGCATATATAAAAGTTCTTATGCTATCTGATTTACCACTCCCATGTCATGAATACAGTTTTAAAAAAATTTGTTCTGGTAATGAAATTTTGCTCCAACATATGACAAAGAACAAAAATACATTAATTTATTGTTAATTCATATCTAATGAGAAATCTGTAAGCAGATTCCACTATGTTTAACATGAAGTGGTGGAACTCCATTTCAGTTAATAATGACCATTTGGAGCTGAACTAATCTAGGTCGAACACACCTAGAAACCAATATAAAATATAAATTTATATGTAGAGAACGAGTAGTTGGAAAATTGTTACTTAAATTGATGAGTGCAAAAATTGAAATTATACGTTAGATACGATACTACGAAATTCCGTAATACAAAATGTATCCTTTACTCTTTTACTTTCACTATAAGCTTTTTCATTTTTTTTCTCTCACCATGCTGTACTAGTTCGGATATTGAAACATGACAATTTGGACGAATTTTCCCATCGATAGGCACCTGTTAAAGTTCCACAGTTGCCCAAGTTCATATGTCAACTGTTATGGCTTACGCTCAGTCAATTACGCCGCGGCCTATTATTTTCGATCATATTGCACGAGTTATTGAATTAAGAAGCAAATGTGCAGAAAAGCCACGAATCGCGCCTCACCGAGCTGGTTGTAGTCGATGCACTGGTTCTCAGGGATGGAGCTGCACTGCATCCAGGCTATTGAGTACAGGAGAGTCACAAGCACGAGTCCCGCGAACACTGCCAGCCATACCACCACCAGCACGTACGCCAGGCCCATGAACTGCCACAAGCAGGCAGCAATAACACCATCGAAATACGGAGGAAGATGAAGACCAATAGAGTTTATCAGAGAGCTTAAACTTTTCAAATCTGCTGGATATTTATTACAGAAATTTCAACAAAAAAAACCAGCGGACAGAATTTGTTACAGAAACACATCGATATACAGTGCCGTCCAAATTAAGGAACAAATATTGAAGCTTCCAAATCTTCAAAAAATATGCACATGTTTTTCAATTTCCACAGAATGTAGACGTACAGTACTTGAACTATTTTTCGAACTTTCAGGTTGCCTGAATAACACTACAATATTTATTTGACCTTTGATTTCTTGTTGAGTGACCGAAATTAAGGAACAAAATTTGAAAAGTATATGAAGATTTTGAAATCATAGGTTTCCTCATAACAGCAAATAGAGACTAAGTAGATATAGGCTGCTTATCATCATTGCAACATTTTTCACCATGCCAAAACAAATCAAAGTTCAAGCAACTGTTAAAGCCAAAATTGGGAAATTCTAAGGAAAATTATACAATTAAACATATCTAAACAGATAAATCGGTTTAAAAGTGTTGCGAGCCAAATTCTGAAACTTTATCATGAAACTAATACAAAGAAGCCGTGTAGACTAAGGAAAACTACAGTATGAGAGAACGTGGTTATGTAACTCCTAGCACTAAAACAGCGTTTTCTGAATACAGATAAAATTTCTGGAGAAATTAAAGGTGGTACAATAAAAACTACGGTTCGTATCCCGCTGCCGACATGGTTGACGCGGCTAGAAATACGGCATGGGACTTGGGTAAACAACCGAATAATTATCAAAGTAATTATCCGACCCAAGAATGGGCCAGAAGGTTCGTTCCTATAGCCTCATTCTATTCTATTCTATTCTAACTATCTCCAGAGAATTGCATGAAATAGGCCTTTATGCAAGATCTTTTCAGAAAAAGCCTTTGATAGGTAAAAACAGTCAGGCTGCACGATCGGCGTTTGCAAAAAAACGTCAGTTGGTTAGAAGACGATTGGAAAAAGTACGTATTTTCCTGCGATGAATCTAAATTAAGTGTAGTTGGAAGCGATGAACAACAGTTTGTAAAAAGAATAATTGTGAAGGTTTAAAATCAAACATTTTGTCAGAAGATGAATTGGAAAAGGTTTGAAGTCAAACTGTATAAATAACACAGTTAAGTTTAGGGAGGGAAGCGTGAGGGTTTTCGGCGTATCAATTGATGCGCCGAAAACCCTCACGCTTAAGCTAGGATACATCACCTCTTGTGCAGTTAAACACTTGCGTTAATGTTGCTGTTTACAAGAATGTGTCAGAACAACATGTTGTGCCAGTTTTGTAAAATTGAGGAATTGATATTCCTGTTTTTATGCATGATAATTTTCACAACCACAAGGCAAAGCTCGTTATGGGCTATCTTACGGACAAAAGAGTAAAGGAAATGGACTAGCCTTCTCACAGTCCCGACATGAATCCATTAGAAAACCGATGGAAGACTCGTGCAAAATTTTATGGCGAGAAATCCAACAGTTAAAGATTTGTGGGAAAAATTACAACAGAAATGGGCCAAGATTACACTCGCTCCATAGTAATTATTAATTTAAAGTTTGACTATTACCGTCGTATCATACTGAACGACCGACCAGCAAATTGGAAATAGTAACCTCTCGTATTACCCTAATTTGTAAATTAATCTTAGGATTTTATCCATACTTAAAAAAAAGAATGCCATATGTAATTTGTTCTCAAAAACAGTTCAAACACTAGACAATCATTAAGATATTAGTTCTTTCATCAGATTTTAATATGAAATATTAAAAAAAACAATAGGTTATCGAACTTTTTATATTTCAGAACTTTCTTAGAATAAGGAATTTTGTTTGTTTGTTTAATGTATGAAACGCTTCGAACAGTCAGACTACGTACAAACTTTTTTCACCAGTGTCAATATCACTAAACTTCAAGACCCTTTTCAAAAACAACTAATGCCTCCTTCATATTTCTCCTACTCTATCATTAGTCAACTTTTTAATTTTGTTCAGTTTTTTTGCGTTAACTTTATTCGAAAACACAGTATCGTTGATAAATTTTGTTACTTAAAATACCCTACAAGTATCTTCTACCAATGTGACTTTTCATATCCTGCCTAATCAACTTCAGTATTTTTATCACTCGAGTCACATGATCGCACATTTTGAGTCTCAAATTTGCGTTCGACATCTAGTACGAGAAAAACCGCCAACCCGATACTAAGCTGGCAACTGCATCTCTTATTTGGCTGGAGTAACGTGCAGCTGGCAGCATTGCGTGACTCACAATAGCGCAAGAGATGCGTCCTCCCACTCTGCCCCGCCAGGATGAGTAGACGCGCGCTCTGGTAGCACCAGTGGAGAGGCAACCCACGAACAGGATCATCAGGCCCAGACCGCCCATCCCTGCACCCACCACCAGGAACGTGAGCTGCACCGGTTCAACCCTGATTGAACAAATTATTTCCTTTTTGAAAACGAGTATGACTTGCTCTGCTTACCAAGAGATTGCATTGAAAATGCCTGTGATATGGAAGAAAGTGTCCACTAATAGAGTAGAACATGTATGGTCAGTGAAAATTGCTTCTTATTTATATCAGGTGAACAAGACACAAAATCAGCTTCCAGAGCATATTCACTAAGCTTAGTAGAGGTTAGCGGTAAGATAGGTTTTTAAAAATGTCCTGAAGTGCCAGCGCTTTACAACGTTATTGAAATTCAAACAATTTGAAGAAAGAAACTTGTATAGGTAAGAATATTAATGGCCCACATCACGTGTTAAATGAGTGTGCTTATTTATTAGACCAACAACTCTTCATTACCTTTTCTGCCATACAGTCTACTATTCATACAAAATTTCATACTTTATTCAGTAATTTTCGACTTACTTGTTATGAGCGACGAAAGGCAAAAGAATATTTAAATGAAAAAAATTAACTATTGAGAAAACGACAGAGGGCCGCAAGGCGCAGTGAAGCTTTAAATATTTTGCACTAATACACAGAAGCGAGTAGGGCTCAAAAATCTTATTTTCTTCACAACTTAGGCGTCCATACAAACATGAATAACCAAATGTATGATTAAGTTCAAACACACTTGATATGCGTATTAATTATGGTAGAAATTCAACTTATTTAATGGATACATCGACGGACATTCTATAATAAAAACATCCGTTGAGGAAGAGCTTGCAAATTTTAATTCTACGCTTCGACTTCCGAGTGTGAGTTTTCATACAGACTCAATGAGTTCAAGAGCAAGAGCGAGCAGATCTAAGTTATGACAACAAGGAGAATGAAACATCGATCACACTCGTCCAGGAAGTCGGTTGCATGAAACGTAGGCTTTAGTCACCAACAGAAAAAATAAGAAAAAACGGCAAGATATCCAAAATAACTACTAGAACACCTACAATTGCCTCGCGTAAAAACGTTACTGATTCTGTGACGGGGATCTAGGGAGAACTCTCAGGAACACAATCACCATCGTGTATGCGAATGATGATCGACACCTAAAGTTCGACTGAGAGAAGTACTAGAGTCAAATAAAGTTTGATAGAGAGAAGCACAGGCTTCTATGTTTCTCCAGGGTGAGGTAAATTTTAAAGTAAATGGTGGGATACATAATTCCTTTCACACGGGAATCTGAACTGTTCGAAAATTCCTTGACAATGCCGGCATGCCTAGTCTTCATTTGGGAGTCCCTAACATAAAAAAATATCAGAAAATTTCCATGATCCTGATCAAAACATTAGCACGTAATTAGTGAGCCTCTGAATTGAAAATCTTTTGAGTTTTTCTACGAAATAAGAAAACACTTTTTACAAATCGTAACACACCCAAGCTATTCTATGAAATTGTCGAGTTTTTAGAATGTTGAAAGCTCACCCACCGAGTTACCTTAACCGAGTGCGCATGCAACACAAATATGACAAACATTTCAGCAAATGGAATGCACGAAGTAAACAAGTGAAATTCGGAAGATGTTCTTGAAAAACGAAATGAATAACCTTAAAGTTAAAGAACTACTGCACTTGACAACTAGTTAAGCACAAGCATGCAAATACATGCGTTGAAAACCGTATAAAGAGCCACAGGATATTAGGACACGGAGAGCTGGCAGCTAAACTTCTCCGTCATAACCTGTAGAAGCTGAACTTCCTGTGCATAATGATGGGTGGTGGTTGGTGTGAGGCGCAGCTTTCTTCACCACCGCCCTCATACAAGCAACACTTCAATGCGAAGCACATCCACTATATTATAAGGGAATCGCAAATGTGGTTAAATAACACTATATATTGAGCATTAAAAACAGTTAATAAATATTGCATTTAAACTCGTTATCCATTATATCATATTAAACGTAACGGATACAGGATCGAGCATACAACAATCAGAAGTACAAGGCTCCGTGACAAAAAATGCAGTAACAGAATTAGCCCATGAAGGTTTGGTCATCTAAGAGTGTTAAATCAGTGCAAATCAGAATGTTTACATCAGTATGTAAACATTCTTACATATTCAACTTATCACTGATATGTGATTGTATTATAGTTACGAATAGAATACAATAAATAGAATATGAAAATATGAACGAGCCGTTTGGTCCATTCTTGGGTTGCTACCCAAGTCCTATGCTGTCTAAAATTAAGGCATCAATCACACCCAAGCACCTCAGTCACGCACAGGCACCAGGAGTGAAGAAGAATAGGAAGAGGAAGGGGGTTACAGTCACACTTTCAGTCATCGATCTTTGCGTAATAATTACCCGACACATGACAGCAATTATACTACTTATGGCATACAATGTTTGCATGACTCGCGGTGCACAATGCCTAGTTGTATGACTCGCGGTGCACAATACATAGTTGTATGACTCGCGGTGCACAATACATAGTTGTATGACTCGCGGTGCACAATACATAGTTGTATGACTCGCAGTGCACAATACATAGTTGTATGACTCGCGGTACACAATAGTTTTATGACTCGCGGTACACAATAGTTTTATGACTCGCGGTACACAATACATAGTTGTATGACTTGCGATACACAATAGTTGCATAACTTGCAGTACACAATAGTTGTATGACTAGTGGTACACAATGGTTCTCTGCCTCTTGGTACGCAATAATTATACAATAATTATACACAATTCTCGAAAGACTAATGGTAGATGAAAAACATACGATATTATTGCAAAAAAAAGACGAACAACATTTCTCATACGCCTCCTACTCCATATGTCGATAAAGACTATTCGCCCCAGCACCGAAGTACTGGTAATGAATTGTAACCCGGGTTCAAATCCCGTTGCCGCCTTGGTCTGTTTCTGCTCGATCAGCGGTCAACGAGAGACACGTCCTGCCTGCTTTAATTCTAGAAGCTCAGAATTAAACCTTCATCGAGCTCATCGAAGCGACCCTACGAGCCTTTATTGCAAGTTGCAGCACAGAGGATGAGAACAGTATCTGGGACAGCCATCAATAGTTTCAGATGTTAGCATTAAGAATTGAAAACCCAATGCATATGTACTGCATACTAGATTGGCAATTAAGTTACTTTAAAGTTACTTTCATGACTCATTTTAGGTCAGAGGCCAGCATTGTAAGCCTACAGCGTTACACCAGGCAGCTCTCGCTGATGTACCTCTAACATGGCACGTTTCCTCTCCATTATTTAATTTCGTGAAAGAAGTTAGAAGAAACACCTAGTGTCTCCAGAGTTACGTGGGATATCGAATTCACACTCGTACCTTCTCAACTGACTTGTTTGTACTGCCTTCACACAGCGTCAACGGCTTTTACTTCTAATGCCAGTCTCGTTGAACCAGATACTGCTCGTTCATTCACTGAACACGCTCAAATTTTTGCACTACTCTCGACTCCAACACTACCTGATGACTCGCCGACTAGACACCAGTGTTCTGTAGCACCTCATCACTTTTCCCTCTATCGAGCCTACAGACTAAACCTAGCGACTCCAAGCCAAACTCCAAACCTAGTGATTCCTGAGTAATTTTTATCGTTGATAGTCTCACATCTTAAGTCTTCATTCAATTGAAAAAGTCGGAACTGTTGCTTTTTTATTAGAAACAACTTTTCCCACTCGTATCTTTAACTTAACTCCCCACAATAATTTCCGAGGTCTGTATGATTCGTCTTTTTTAACCATTACATTCTATTTCTGACTTCAACCTCAACTCCTTCATTTGAGATGACAGACAATGCAAATTATTAATAAAAAAACATTTCTCACCTCATTGTTCCCTGTAACCTCACATTCATTCGTACTCCCAAAACAACTTGCCACCCTCATCATAAAATACCTTTTAATTGCTTTCAATGGTGAAGACTAACAAAAAATAACAGGTTAAGGACATGCAAGGAAACAATATCTGCAAAATGGGTTAACTGACAAACAAGTCAATGCAGAACTGAAAACTCGCCACAAACGAACAAAATAAGGGAAAATATCCATGAGTCGTGACGAGGGTAACATGCAGCAAGCAAGAAACGGCTGCTTTACCTGGACGAGTGCCGGTCCCTACGAAGCAGAGTGTAGCGCACCGCAGGTCCCAACAAACCAGCAACAAGCAAAATAAAAACGACTCGTAATAAAAGAAATATATGTTTAAGAAATTTTGAAGAACCAATATATATATATATGCACATGTTCAATACAAAAGAATAAAAATCAATCGATAAAATAATTTTTGTAAAGCCAAGGCACGAAAATTTTTCTAAGTTCCTAACAATGGCGAAAAAAGAATTTACAAAAACAGAAAGGGTGTGAAATAAGCTGCGATTCGCACTAAAGAAAAATCCCGTAAACGTAGAATAAAACGAAAAACGAACGCAATTGAAACCGAGCAAAACCTTGCACACTGGAAATAAAATGTGAAAATAACTTTAACTGTAAACGAAATTATTGCAAAAAAATTATAGCAAAAGTGACGTAAAATTGTATGAATGACAAGTGACATGAATTGCAAAATCTGGTAAAAGTATTTTAAGCCCTTATTGAAGTAAATATGGACAATGTGCCTAATTCGTGCAAAATGGTATACGATATAAGGGTATATATCTCTACTGCCACTTTCCAGTTGAATTGTTGAGGTATCAGATGATGATTATGAATACAAATGTACATGCTGCACACGTGTGACCCAATACTGATAGTTTTCAGAATCGTCGATCAACAACAAATGAGATATCTGAAGCTACAGGTCTCTAAATTCATTAAAAAATTCAGTTAGTACTTCCTACTCAAAATAAAATACATTTTCACAAAATTGATGATGAATTCACCATTTTGGCATTGAGTAAAAACTGTGACTTGACTAACTGTGAGATTAGTAAAATACATACGAGTATCAACCAAACAGACAATATCAACCAAACACGCTTATTAGAACATCAACCAAAAACACAGGTAAAAACATCAACCAAATAGACACATAACAGCAACCAACCACGCTCATAAGAACAGTAACTTGCAATGACATTGAGTAATAATTTGAGCTGAGAATACAGCTGCACCAAAATAACCTCTTACGACAAAATAACGAAGAAAACTTGCACTTACCTCCTTAAGAACAAAATTATAAACTGCCTAGCAAAGAGAAACTCCACAAAGAAAAGTGATCTGTTACAAATTATTTGATCCAATATTCATTCAGATTTGAGCAAAAATACAAACTCACACAAGCAAACTCCAGTAATTGTCACAACTTCCCTGCAATAGTAGATACCATTGAGAGCATCAGTATGTATGTACAATACCAATCATTTGTGTAAATATTGATGCCCATTGTTTTGAGCGTCTGTACATGAATTTAGATTGATTAATTATCCGTCATCTCATTCATCCCATGCCTTAATTAAGGAGTGAAAACATAACCAAAAGGGCATCAATTTACAGTACTAACGAAATGGGCAAAGCAAAAAAGCTGCATGAATGTACGGCTACAACTGAAAATACAGCTGCACTCTCCTAATTCTGGCAATCGCTGAAAAGTCTTTAACCTCCATGGGTCACCAATCATTGTCTCCTGCCAAAGTAAAATGAAAACCTAAAATTCTCCATGTCAAACACAACTAATGAATATCATTTTAATTAATGGAAAATAGGGAGGATAAAAAACGTGGTGACCCACATACACACGCGGAAAACCGAAATATTCATATTGCAGTAGTGCTGAGTCAAAGCTTATTTTTAAGAGACACGTTATTGCTGATAGTTTAAACTAAAAACATAATATTGCAGAGAGTAGCTGTTACACGAAAAGCAGTATTGAAGTTTACAAAATTATTCTTCGGTATAAGTCAAGTTCACAATGGCCAACTTTTTTGGGCAAAACAGTTTTAGTGAAAATTCAGTGAATTTGAAAAATCCACTTTGAATCTGAAATTTCTTGTTAAATATTGATTATCATGGGCAAAAAAATATATACTGTACGTACCAACACACAGAAAAGCGATTGGCAATCACGAAGACTTAGCTCTCTATGAAGGAGAATTTGCTGCCAGCAAAAATTTATACAATACTAAATGCAACGAAGAGTTTAAGAACAGAAACCATAGAATGACAGCTAGTTACCGTGTTGAAAAGCTTACCAATACAATACTAAATGCAACGAAGAGTTTAAGAACAGAAACCATCTAATGACAGCTAGTTACCGCGTTGAAAAGCTCACCAGATAGAAAAACTACTGACCACTGGATTTGAAGTCGGAAGACCTCCTCGAGCATGCGCATGGTGAGCATGGTGCCTCGATACATGGTGCCGCAGAACACCCCTACCCCCACGCAACACATCAAGGTTGCGATCAGGGTTGCGTAGGGCACCCGCGACATGCAGTCGTTACATCCCGAACCTGTGGGAACCAAAAACACATTTCAGCTACTTCATAATTTGGTGAACTATTGTAAAAATTTCACTACACTTTAGCGATGATGTGTTGCGCATACGGCTCAAGTAAATAAATAATTAAGCTGAAGTCTACGACGATATAAACACCAGGATCACAGCTATATAAATGATACCACAGGAAATAGAGGGATAAGTTTATTTTTACAACCACTTTACCATGAAAATCATGAGAAACAATTGTTTTTTAATCTATTATAATAAAAACAAGCATGAACGAAAGACATACCCAGTCCAACTCCGCATTTATGCATGGATAACCTTTTGGCATTATCAAGTGTGTAAAAAGAACTCTTGCCATAGGATGCATCAGAGTCTACAAGTTAATTTTAAAAAGTACAAGCTTCGTTATTCTCATAAATATTTTCAAACGCAAAGACGCGTGATGTAAATTACAGTGAGACGCTTAGCAGTGACCGGTGGGAGAGCATCGTGGGCTTGAAATAACTCGACCTGTTGCTGCTGTACTGTACGGCATGTGTACGCTCACACCAACACTGCCCCTCAAGTCAACAACACCTCAACTCTCATTCCTGAACTTTTCCCCACTCATTTCAAACAGAATTTGTTACCCATGTGCTTTGCCAGGAAACAACTACTAAGAGCAAAAAAAGAAACGTTTTGAAAGAATTTCTTCACGATAATACAAATAAAAAAGACGTCTTCGATTCACTGAAAGCGACTACAAGATATGCTTCAATAAATACAGTACAAACCGTTGTTGGAAAACATCAATGCTCACAACTTTTTCTTGCACGTAGACAAATACGCAATCAATTGATACCTTAAGTTATTTAAAATGCAAGAGCAGTTTAGTAGCACTAAACAATAGAAAATTATCAAGTGCATTCACATGTAATAATGGTGAATCCGAACTGACCATCTCTCCAGCGAGGATGCAGTACACAATAGACGAGCCCCGATACTTTTATAGTGTTGTGAGCATAGATGTTGAAATCATTAAATGAACGAATTAAAAATAATTCAAGTTAACACAATCATTGTCAGGCTGAGTCCCGATTTACATTCTTCCAACGCCAATTTAGAAAAAAAGTAGATGGCCTGAAGATAAAAATGGTATAAAAAATTGTAAATATTCTGAGTATTTAAGAAATATCGTTTTCAGTTTTTTAATTGCATGTAAGCCTCGATCGATGCACAAAGTGTCACACACATGAGTGTGACGTGGCAGTCATATTTAAACTTTACTGTCACTAAAAAATAAAACAACTACGGAGAAAAGTTAACGATAAAGCGTCGTATGAATGAGTAAAACTAAGACAAATGACTTCTACAGAATCAACATACCGAACAAGTGTTCTTGTTCTACATTGACGTTCGTAGTTTCAAACAAAATTATGGTACAAGTACACGTAATGCTGAATACCTGATATTCTGCCCTGTCAACAATTAGCACAGAGGAGTCACAGAGCCTCCTTTTAAATAAGAGATCAAGAAAGTACAATCTCCGTAGTTCTTACTTGGTAAAAGGTATTGGTATTATTATTCTTATTTAGTAAAGACAAAACCTGGATAACCAACCTTAATTACGGTACCTAACACAATTTACAACAGAAGAACAGACAAGAACATTCTCCTAACAATCCCTAGAATTGAATTGAAATATGATAAAGAAATTGAAATATGATCAATTAATATTCAAGAATAAGTCTATTGTAATGGAATGTATCCCCGAACTCTAAACAGCGAGCTCCCTGAACCCTGTGCAGAGCTCCTGTAATTACTTATTCTTTAGTACTGACGATATAAAAAAATAGTGTTTTAAAAATTTTATTAGTGATAAGCAACTATCCGTAAGATAACTGCATTTTAAGGATCCTAAACGTAAAAAAAGAGATGGAACTCAATCTAACAACCCTGTTGTGGAGAAAAGTATTCTTAAGGAGACGGCAACAAATTTCATAAAGGCGCATTCAAACTCGTCCCCAAGTTCACAGGTATTGTACATACCGCAGCTTAATGCTACTTTCTTACGTCCTTTAACTATGAGCAGCAACATATATTATTCATATAAATCGCATGGATTGGTTTTCAACACAGTAATGTGACCGCAATTGAGTTGTAGTCTACACAATACTTGTTAGCCTACGACAAACCCATTACTTCAGTTCCTTAGTAATAGCCTGTTTGAAATTAATTTTATGTATCTAATTCAGCAACCATGAACGTGAACTTATTTTCGTGCATCACATAAATTCAGTTTGTGTACAAAACGCCGCACAATTCTGTAAGGCAAGAAAACATTTCAAATGTGGTTGTACGCAAATGCTAAAAAACTAAAAAGGAATTTACGAAGATAGTACTTGGCTAGGTACCTGGACATCTCGCCAGATAATGAAATAAAAAACAAGAAACATGTAGGAATCGCATCGGTATCGGAATCGTTAAATATTTTGGTATCGTCCCATAACTAATCAATATAAATCGATCCACATTGCAAGTAAGAAATTTTTGCCTAAATAATCTCTGCGTCAATGAAATGAAGTTCGATTCAGAGTTGGAAGAAATGTTCGCACTAAAATATCATTACCGATAGCTTGGAAGCTGTTCATCGGTAACTGAAAAACATTACGTTCGTAGAACATTAAAGTGTGCAGAATCGAAAAGTTCAACACATTCTAACACTACAACGTTAGAACAAAGTTTCAAGTGGAGAATTTATGTGAAAGTTCCATTAAACGTTCACTCAAACATTGCCGATTTTTGACTGAAAAAACGATACAATGAAAGTACGAATTTAACAAACAAAATGAAAACATCCGAGAACAATAAACCCAATCGCATCATTGTACAAAAGAAGAACTAAAACGAAAGTGGGAAGACAAAAAACTGAGCTAAGCGTCGGCCTCAACAAAAGCAAGAGCGGAGTTCGCTATAGCAGTCTGGGAAGCTGCAGCATTACAGGCCGGCAGTACAAATCTTTTTTACGGTCTCCAAAAAATAAGAGAAAATAAATCAGGGACTGCACTGGTAAGGGTCACCTCCAACTACCCCCTTCACCTCCGCACCACACCCGCGCAACACATCCAGCGCCAGAACTACTACCTAATGGTAGGAAATCACAATATATCAGGTTGTAACAGGAGTTTTGTCCAATTTTTGAGCTATATGTTTAGGGCACGATTTCTTCAATTTAGTTTGTTAATGTAGTATGCTTATCTATGGTAATTAATAAAATATTATTTCTTCTTTCAGATTGTGTGATAATTATCGTTATTAATAACTATTTTTAACCCTAGTGTACACTCCAAGTTGAGAGCATATCAGACATATTTACTGTTTGAATTTCATAGAGGCAATACGGCAAGCTCAGCAGCAAAAAACACTCAAAGACACTTATGGAAATGTTGTGAATGAAAAGACTTTGAGAAGATGGTTTTCACGTTTCAAAAAGGATGACTTCAGTCTGAAAGACGAACCGAGAGCAGGATGCTCAAAACAACTCAATTCTGAGCAATAGCAAGCTGCCATTGATGAAAATCCAACCTGAATAACTAGAGAACTGAGCAAAACCTTTAAAGTAAGCCATATGACTATATATCGGGAAATGAAAAGACTTGGCAAAGTCTCAAAGGCTGGGAAATGGATCCCACACGATTTGTCAGAAATCAACAGGCAACAGCGTGTGACCTGTTGTGTTTCACTGCGTTCTCGTGAACTTCAGGCACCTTTTTTTAGACCGAATCATAACTGGCGACGAGAAGTGGATTCTTTACAACAAAGTTAAGCGCAAAAAACAGTGGCTAAGTCGTGGTTCAAAGCCAATTCCACAGCCGAGAAGTGGACTGCACCCTAAAAAAATTCTTTTGTGTATGGTGGGATTTGAAGGGAATTGTTTATTATTAACTAATGGGTGACAATCAAACAATAACATCTGAAGTTTACTGTCAGCAGCTAACTCATTTAAAAGCACTTTTACAGGAAAAACGGCCTTCTTTGATCAATCGAAAGGAGTGATTCTGCACCATGACAATGCCAGACCCCACACTTCAAGAGAAAACAAAAATCTCATCGAAGAATTTGGCTGGGAAGTCATGTATCACCCACCATATTCTCCTGATCTTGCTCCAAACGATTTTCATCGTATCAAGAGCTTACAGAATCATTTAATGGGACATGGCTTACTTCAAGAAAAGGGGTCGAAATGAAGCTAGTTTCTTTTTTCGAGTCCAAACTGGCTAAATTCTATGAAGAAGGAATCAGACAGCTTATGGCAAGATGGGAAGATGTAATTAATAAAAATGGTGACTATGTTGAAGACTAAATAAATATATTTTTGACAGGATTTTCACTTTATTTCAGGTTAAAAAAATGGACAGAACTCCTGTTACAAACTGATACAAGCCCAAGTCCTTCATGTATACCACGAAACAGTTGCACTACGTTTCGTCCACGGGGTTGACAAGACTACGAACACGAGGCAACCTATTATTTATTTATTAAGAAAAAAGGTTCGTGGGTATCCACAAACAATATATAAAAATGGATTCAATTTACCACGGAACAAAATCAATATCTTCACTGAAAACCTGGAGGCTGGAAAATCGTTGTTTTCGAAGTAAAATATCAGCCGACTGTTACAGCGATAATGGCTTCAAAAACCGTGACAGTTATATTACGTTGAGATCTAGGTACATATTAGGCTAGCCAAGAATAATGCTTGATATTTCACAGATAACCAAACAATAATTCTATCTCCATGCAGTGTTTATGGATGTATTAGCATTTTGGATTATAGCTGTGTTTGAGAACAATATACTATTTTTTGTAAATTTTTCATCATGAAAGATCTAAAATATTCTCATTCAATTAATTTTGGTAATAAAGGTTCTAGCTGAATACCAACAAGGTCACAGCTTGAATCACGACCGATCCCATCTCATGATCAGGTCACGGAAGCATCAGTCCGGATGAGAGACATCGGTTGATGCCCTCCTCCATGCATGAATCCTCCAGCTGATAAGGGTACAAAGTAAGGTAAGACCAAGGACTACTATAGTAGTCCTTGGGTAAGACTCATAAAGCCATATAACGTTCTTCTATTTCTCAATTGTCAAAGTGTTGTGATCATTACAATATTCCTTTCACAGTTTAACAGGAGACTCTGTTACAAGAGGTTTTAAAATTGAACCTCTATCACGAATATTAGCTTGCAGAGCTCCTATTAAACAAAACTTGTTCACAAGAAAATTTAGTCCCAATGTCCCCAGTTCTGCAGTAGTTTTGTGATTTTTTACTAAGAATTCGGTTTACTGTTGAGCGGTCACGAGCAACGAAGTTTAACTTGTGATTATTTTACCTCTTCAGCGTCTAGATTTACTACATTTTGTACAAGTTAGGAGTTGCGCACTTGTGCATGGCTCCAAACCTCTCACCTTTCCTACTTTCATAAATACGACCGCTGCGGGAATTAAAAATTCTTAAATTACCTGTTCCACACAAATCAATCGGTTAAAAAGTTGTCTCTGAATCTAATACGTTTAAACTTAAGACGTTTCTACAACTATTCATGTATGTATTCTGAAAATACTTCCAAACGACGTAAACGGTCCCCAAGCACGTAGTTCCAAGTGTACGCTGAAGGTTAATCTTCTTCAACGTAACGCCTGGGGTGAAAAACAACAAACTTTTCGCCGAACTCCCTCTAAATTTAGCTGAAAATTTAGCTTTGGTTTAGCGACCGTCCGAAAACAGCGATTGGTCGCATAATACATGTGCACATAAAACTATTTCTAGCGGTAAACTTTACTACTTTCTTTATTGAGAAAAAGCTGACATCAATAAGGTGGGACAACAAATTCATACGATTGTGATAAACCAATGATCTTAGTTGCGCGACATCTGCTATTAAGCTCCCTATTACAAAACAAAATAATCACCGATTTTAACGCTGTACTTCTAACGGTGATAGTTTTGAAAAACAAAAACACGGGCACCTACAGACAACAGGTGCATTTACTGGAGCAGCTGCGAGTAAATACATAGCAATGCATTGATAACCCTTGAGCTCATTAAGACTGCGCTGCACAGAATGTAAGTACGGTAAGAAAACTGCACTAATGGACTATCATACAGCGACACATTGGTAAAACTCATTAAAAGGCATTCACAATCGCTCTAGGATGAAAATTTCATTAGCTCTCACGCCACTGAAGTGCATGTGCGTCAAGAACGGAACGCCAGAAGTCAAAACATACGAGTCTGTATTCCGATTAATGATGACCAAAACGCAACTGTTTGGAGTAACAAGTTGATGAGAGGCTGGAGATTTTCACAACTCTGCTGCCAGCAACTGCGAGTCACTGCTCGAGTTGATTTCACAATTCTTCCTTCAAACATCAAACGCAAAAAGTGATGCACTAAATTAGCCTTGTATTTGACGCTCTAGTGAAATAGTACAAAGAATCATTAATTGAATTCGATCATGAAACTTTACGCAGCAGAAACACTATTTTCGGTTATGTATTCGTTTATACTTTGACAAGAAAGATGAATTCGCAATAAAAGTCTTAGGCCCAACAGTTTGCAACTGATCCTATTGACCCAAGATATTCTTGCAGTAACGAGCCCATAGATCCAGAAAACTTACAACAATTGCAAGCAAGGACAGTTACAATTAGTACAATATGTATACGCAAACATGATAAATAAATCCACACTTTCGAAAACAGCAGAAATAGGAAACTGAGGTTATGCTTGAAAGGGTGTCACACCCAGACAGGGTTTATCCGTCATATCTTTCCTAGGAAGAGGCAATAACGTTGTAGATAAATGTGACCTCCCCAGTGTTAGCCAGGGATACCGTGTCTGTTTGCATTGGAGCAGGAAGCCGCTCGTTACAGCCACACAAGAACACATTACCCGGTGTACAGAGGAACAGGCGACACACTTCGTAGACCATATGACTACTCCGCCACACTACAACAGCACAATAGGCCCTGATGAATACAAATGAAGAAATTTCCTAACATAACGCTGTGAATGAACTTGATTCTTTGGTCGTTGAGAGAACACTACGAGCCTTACTGTAAAAATTAGCCAAAGGATCACGTAAGTTAGAGTTAGCTACAGAGCTACACAACAGACGTTAGCAAAGCAGAATCTTCCCTAGATTCTCTACTACGTAATTCGTTCTCTACCTATCTAATTAATGGGTCAAAAACTATTTAGCCTCCTAGAGTTGGAGAAGCAACTTCAAAGTGACGTTTAAAACAAAATTTTTTTCATAGGAGTAAAGCGATCAAGTTAAACTTCAAGAACGCTCTTCTTCGCATGAACTATACGAGGTGTACAACTTTGTAAAAGAATATGAAGTCTACTTCTCATAGAAAAAGATTAAATGAAGGATCAGAACCTGTGTGAATTCAATTGGAGAAAATGAAACACGACTAGCATCATTAACAGAATCAGGGACTTTGAAACTATCCATTAATTTTCATATAATTTAAATTTAGAGTATAAGTTTCATCAGAGCTTAAGTTGCAAGGATTCAACAAATCCAGGTAATATTTTTCGTGCTCTGAAGCTCGTCAAAATCAATATCGTTCACAATACTTAATCAGCAGTCACGCTCTTAAATTCCGAATTGACTGCGAATAATTACGAAAAAAAAATTTTTTGTCAGTGAAAAAATCGAACAGATTTTCAAGAAATATTTTCCTCAAATTCAAATGCTGTCCCGACTAGAATAACTAACAAGGTGTGACAGCATTTAGCTTGCGTTATATTCAGGAACAAGGAGGCTTCTCTTACCCTGTTCCGCTCCAGGAGAGTAAAGAAATAATAAAGCCATAAGTATCTGAGGCATACAAGGAGTCAGGCCATTGCTGCTAAGATCACACAAAACGCAAATTAGGGCTGAGGGAGACTGCCTGCGGGCGGATGTGTAGGGGAGGGAGCAACAAACCACGCATGTATTGGAAGTGAAATCTAATTCCCAGTGACTCATGAGACCGAGATGCTCGAAACCAGGCTCGACCGAGCGTCCCCTAACAGGCCTAACAAAGCCTAACAAAAACCAACGAAGTTTTAGGAAGAATGGTTGTCAACCTCCGAGAACCGACTGAGGTTGTGCGCTTTTTTGCGGTCAGTTTGATTAAACTAATTGAACGAAAAATATTCGTTCTCCTTGAACGTGCCACGTAACTTCTCAAACTTGTGCACTTTTACTAATCCAAGTAAAATATACACTAAACAGTAATTGTGTTTTGTCTGGTGACTTCCACAGGCAGATTAGCGCCATCTTGAGGAAATGCCTAGACATACTCGCTCTAATGCTCCATACTCACCAGCTTGGTCGACTGGTGAGCGAATCTGCTTACGAGCGGAAAGACCCGGGTTCGAATCCCGCTACCGACATGGTTGACGCGGCTAGAAATACGGCATGGGACTTGGGTAAACAACCGAATAATTATCGAAGTAATTATCCGACCCAAGAATGGGCCCGAAGGTTCGTTCCTATAGCCTCATTCTATTCTAAGACTGTTACTAATTATATTCACCGTTGTACATTTTCGATTAGGTCAAAACAAACGAAGACAGCCAACGAAAAAGCGCGTATAAATGAATACTCGTCCAAAGAATATCACAAGGGGCGCATGGTATCGAGACAGAAGAGAAAGATGACTTTGTAAAGGCGATACTGAGAAACACATACGTCAAGTATCAAATTAACTAAAAAAAATATTCACACGCAGTATACACAATCAACTGCAACTTTAATTAATGGAAATTCAGTACGAATGTTGAAATTCGAAAAAAGGCAGCATTCCTTTTTGTGATAATTTGTTTTCTGGTAAAGGGACCGCTATGAATAGGGGAAGAAAACAGCATGAAGTATAGTGATGGAGTCCTTACAACACTCAAGAAATTAATCATGCACATCGTGCCGTACAATACATTCCATTTGAATTCATTACAGATGTCCAGAGAAAATCTTGAGAGTATCACGTACTATGACGATCGTTTCAATTTATTTCCAGGACGACAATAAAGACTGAACTCAACACGATTCTATTCAACTTCTCTATTTTCAGTGGGACACATGAATTGAAAATAAATCAGTAGAATAATTCAACATGCACAACGGAGGGAGTGTTTCCTCAAATGAATACAGAAACACGAAAAATTAGGCTGAAAGAACCTGGAAATTTAAATAAGGTCACTGCAAGTAATATTCACTTACGGCTGAAACAACAGCTCAGTCGTACAACATCAGCACGGATAGAATATCCTAAAAACAAGAACACAACGTTTAAATGATACATAATAAGCTACAATGAAAAATTGCATCCGTATGACAACTATGAACTCTCCCGTTTGCGTCTAGGAGCAGTACAGAATAAAAAATGTAGAACTATCATTCTTTAACAAGTGATTACTTTCCAGGAGCTTCAATATTACGGCCTGCAGGCATTGAGATTTTGTATCTAAATTTGTTTTATTAGTTGAGGGTAACTGCTTTTGTGCAACCATCGAGGCAGAGTCACGGCGTGATCTCAACATCAGTTAAGTGCTGAGCTGTAAGAGAACGTATCAGTATGACGGGCTCTACTTGATGTCGCCCTCGAGGAATAGAAGATATTGACACATTCATTGCGGTTGCGTAGCCGGTGAAAATCTTTACTTTGTACATACAGTCACTAGAAAGCTTTAAAAAAATTACAGAACCTAACCTGAGTCATACCGCAATGAATGTGTTAAATCAGTGTATGATATCGGGTGTCCGGGGACACCTCAAAGCTCTCCATGCAAGAAAGGTACAAAATTAATAATGACACATGCAATTAACTTGTGGAAGGAACAGCATCAATGGATATTCAATTAAAATATTAATTACGTTGTACATGTAATTCTTTATTCATAGCACTTGCCAGGTGACGTCATTATTCTTCAATAAAAATTACTGGATAAATTCTTCAAAACAATTGATAGTAGGTATCTAGATATAATACACGACCATACGAGCTTAAACAAAGATACAGCCTACGCAATCCTTTGAAAATAACGTAACAATGACATTAAAATGTAAAGCTTATGACTTGAAGTATCACTCACCCATTGTGAAGTTACGTTACAGCCGACAGCTCTCCGGGACAAGCAGCAGTCAGTCACACTAACCACTAACAGTTCATCGTCGAGAACACAATTTGAGATCTTACGCAAGAAATGAAGTGGTATCCGTTATACGAGTAACATTAACACACGATCAGCACTGGTGACTACAGAGAAACATTTACGTTTTAAGAATTAGAAGACCGCATCTCGCCAAACTTATGAGGAATTTATGTCAAAAGTGTGTATAAATAAATAGAAAAATTTGTTGTTCAAAACAGCAGGTAAAAGTCGAAATTAGTCGAAAGGAATTTGAGAACAAAATTAGCACACAATCTTGCCCTAAGATCACGGCGTCGTATAATACAGTAGGTTTGAGGTAGACCAGAGCTGGGATTAAGAGAGCGTGCACTCGTACGAGAAGTCGATTGATCGACCTCTCCTATGAGACAGAAAGCTGGCCTAAAGAAAAGTTCTCTTTAATGCTACTAACTTCAAATGCTAATTACTGTGTAAGAGGTAGCTCGGTGTTTTGAAAACCAGGCTTTCTTGTGAGGAATAGGAATTTTGCAGACGTAATACTTTGATAGGGAAATTTGAAACATTGTAACAGTGAAGATTGTGGCATCAGTCTGAATTATAAGTTCAAACCCAAACGGAGTATCGGTTTACTTGTATAATTACATCCACGTCGAGTGAGTAAATTTATAGGCAACTTGGCACTTCTTCGAGAGTGACTAAATGTGAAAGTGTAGTAGAGAGTAAGCATTGATATTGAACCACGGGCACAGGCCAATAAAAAACACGCAGAAATGTTTGTGGGCTAGAAAAACAACATGAGAACACTGGAGCCTCATTTCAACTAGAACGAATAAAGTTCAAATGTGGGTAGAGGCTCAAACAAGAGGCAACCTGGTTACACCAAATCTTCATCACAGTTGCCTACAATAAGTAAAACGAACGAAAAAAGGAAGAGAGAAGGTAAGGCCGTTTCGAAAGGGGAAGCGTAAGAAGAGTTTCATGGTAGCCGTAGAAAAAAATAGATGAAGAGGCTCGAGGGGGCGCAGGGAAAAAAATTATTTAGTAAGGAAACGCTACGCTCAAAAATTGTATAGGTGCAAAGCAGAGGAAATCAGCGAAGGACTCGTCATTCGAAGGGACCACGATAGGAATGAAGCATACTACACCATGGAAGTAATCAAGTACATATAAATTTCGAACCTACAGGGGACTATTTCAACAAGTGATCGAGAAAGAGTGAGACACACAAGCCTCAAATGTCATAAAATCCTTCCTAGGTTAGATATATTCCTAAGCTGAATACAATTCAGGCAGTTAAATTATCATTGTGAAGCAGATGAGAATGTTAAAAGGCAGGAGAATGGGGGTGGAATAAATTAAATAAAGAGTCCTTGAGCTGGAAACTAATGTATAATAGTTGGATCGCAACAGGTGGTGAATCTTTTCTCGTGAAAGAAGACATCTTCTCAAACATCGAAGATCTTTTACAACTAGGAGTCGGAGCTCTGAGAACACAGAAGGGAAGCGGAAACCCACAGCATAATTCTTTAATGAGTGGATGGTGATTGAACTGATTAATCAAGAACCCATTAAAGTAACTAACTAAAATCTCATCGCAAACCTATGATAGTGTTAATTATTTTGAATTATTGTGTCTGACAATTCATCGAGTTTTAGAGGGAAGTGGTGGTGCAGTATCCATTATATACATTAAATTAACATGGTGGTAGAAGCTGCGTTGCATAACCCATTAGAAAAGTGAGCTTTCATCACAGGCCGGTCGTAGGCTGAAGGAAAATGATATGGCATCTTCTTTCCTTGACATTGTGTATGATGATTTCAAGATGTCAATAAAACAAATGTGTACTGGAGTATCATACGCCCGAACGGAGATCAGGAGAAATCAGGTGTGAAGAATACACAGAGAATTAACAAAAAGCAGCCTACGCAAATAAGGTGTCAGTACCAAAAGGATGAGTACGGACACATTAAATATTTCTTGCAGACCGTGAATAAATGCAGGTTAACCGTGTCATGTGCATTTTGTTCTAGACAATATTATGAGTGTTGTTTATGGAAGCGTCAATACCTACAATGCAAGCCAAGGTGTTGTTGGTCTTTTCGTGATCGCCAGCAATAAATTAACGTATATATTCGTAAAGAATAAAATTGAACACGTGTTACCCTGTTAGTCCAGGGGGTTCAGCAGTCAAGTTTTAGGTCTGCCGAGTTCAAAGGGAGCCATTACATTTATTTTTAGCTCCAGACATTCCACGTGCACGAATTAACGCTATACCAACATCCCAGGGACGCATCCGGCGACATCGAGTATCTCTTGGAAATACTTGTTCTTTCCTGTATACTATAAAAAGAAAAAATCAGTGTACCTAGCACAGAGGAGCTCAAGAATCTAACATAGCCCCTGTCGAGTAGCAAGTTTGTAAGTACGCGAAAAAACAATTTTCTACAGCGCACCTTTCGGTAGAATGCAAAAAGACGCTATTACCAGAAAATATAGATACCTGTAATAGTTTCTGATAGTAATAGTGTAGCCATGAAATTTGCATTGCCAGAACTAGGCGCGATTTCAAACCGGTTTACCACTATCCGTATTTCGGTATTCGACTGTTGTTGTTGCCTTGCTGTAGGTCTGACATTTGTAACAGAATTACGGTCTTAATGAAATTACACACGACTTGATAGACTTACTGTAGCACCTGAGTGTTTCAGTAGATGTAACAAGCACCTAAGAGACATTAAAATAGAAGAATTAAGTAAACAAATAATATAGAGGACAGCAGTGCAATAAATCACACAATATGCTGGTATCCCGCGTGAAAGAGAAACAGGGTAAAGCATTGTAAACTACTCACAGTAGCGTAATACCCAGAGCAGATTCTGCGTAATAATATTCGAACTTTATGTCGGATGACTAAGGGAGGGAAGGGCTTAGTCCAGAACACGCTGACGAGAACAGACTAGAACAGGAAGACTCCTGAGTTGGTGAAGACGACCGAAAACTAAACACAGTCTCGCAAAAGTAAATTCAAAAAGTTTTGTTGAAAGGAACTCAACTGGTAAGGATTTGGTTTTGGAATTTGAAACAAGCATGTAATCTTTAGGAGAGGACGATTTGTCTTCCCAATTCAAATGATATCACTTAAAACATGCTGCCTACGGTTGCTTAAATTGGTGGTCGAAACAATATGCCCAGTGGTGCACATATTTACTAACACGTAGTCAACGCGTTAAGCGTAAACCAAGCTCACACTGTTTACGTCAACGAGATGGATTTTAGATCCTGAAAACTACCGAAATTTCGCCTGCATCTCAAGATGAAGAAAACGCAACACCAAAGCAGTGACACGTATACACACGTCTCACGAATAATTTTACCAACATTTCCAAAAGAAAACTAGGAATTTTGGGGCAGCATTGTGAAGTCGGCACACTGAGCGTAGGATTTCAACCCCCGTGGTATTAACACGTTGCCTCCGATTGCCTGACTGGTGTAAATCTTCGCTTTGTACGCATAGTCACTAGAAGGATCTGAAAAAATTAAAGAACCTAACCTAAGTGGTACACATACGTACCACTTCGGAGTCAACGTGTTAAAATGGCTTTACTATGAAAAACATTGCAGACTTCAGCAACTCTGAGAGGCCAAGCTCATTGAAGACCACAGGCAGCCGGTTTTACTTTTCACCTTTCTCCATAATACTTTGTTCAGAATTATTCAAACGGATATTGTCGTGAAAATGTGCACATTTCTAGAACCCCGAATACACGAGCAGAAGTGGTGGGGAAGCGCGGTCAGCCCACAGATCAATAGACATAGTATTGACTGCGTGTTATGTATATTGTGATCTCTTAACTCCAATTCCAAAACTCAACATTACAATACAAAATTCGGATTGCAACTTCTACGAATGTTAAGAAAACCATTTTTTTCATAAGTGCCCCTGGCTTGTATGTACAAACATCGTATGTTCTAGAATCTAGATGCATGCATATGCAGACACGCTAGTCCCGCACATCACCCTACAACCACGATTATTACGTGGTGTAGGGTGCGTAGTTGCAAGAGCACCGCAATCATGTCATTGCGGGCAGCGAAGTTTAGAGAAACCGTGGGATTCGCAACAAGGCTCGGCTTTCCCCCATCCTCCCCAAGGTTACACCACCAGTGTAACTAAAGTTGCACAGTACACTATAGGTCAACCACAAGATCCCAAGAATCTATAGGTCAACCACAAGACTACATTTTTGGAGTTATGTCTGGTGAAATGGACTTGAAAATTATGACATACGAGAGTAATAGATGTTAGTAAGTCGGTTAACACGTTGACTCCGAAGTGGTACGTATGTGTACTACTTGGGTTAGGTTCTGTAATTTTTTCAGATCCTTCTAGTGACTATGCATACAAGTGAAGTTTTACACCAATCAGGCAATCGGAGTCAACGTGTTAATAAAAGTGAAACTAAACTAACCTATGAGGTGATTTTCTATCATCTCTAATGGTAGATCATATTTAGAATTTAAGAAATTTTAGATCCATGGAGTTCGTTGCAAGGTTATACCAAGAACTTGGGAATTATTTAATAATGCATGCGGAAAAAGCACCCCATAAACCCCTCCACTGAACATGAAATCCTTTTACAAGATAAAATGACACTAGGCACAAGCAACTTTCTCAAACCCATTCAACCTTTTTGCTTGAAGTCAGCACACAATTCCTCCTGCTGGATGTAGTAAACAAGTTACTAGCAAATGTTTCAAGTGAAACATTGGGAAACGCTAAACCTACGTTGCTTTTAGTATTGAACTTCTATACTGCAATCACTGGATTAGAAAGCCATTTCATGCACATGTAACGTGTTTGCTCCACTCTCTTAAGTCGAAAATTGTGTGGTTGTAAATGAAGTCTTTTGGCATCTGCTTAGCAACAAATCTAGCTACGACAATTTTAAGAAAGAGATCACCAAATAAAATATAGAAGACATGAGCACAGAAGATCGGTTTCATGTGACACAGTAATTCTTCACTTCAGAAATAAAGTGGTGTATGGTAACATAAAACCTTCCTCATTGCAACACAAAACCCACATCAGTCTCATTCAATCACTTAGTTCTGCTGACAGACCTTAAGAAAGTGACTGAGCAACGCTAATTCCTCCAGCATACCGACGGGAACACAGCGCACTCCCCAAGGTATGGAGTAGGAAACTTGCCAGTCCTCAGCGCTGTATTTTTTGATGCACAAGGCAACCGAATTCATATTAAGGAAACAGCACTATTCAGGTGGGGTGTGTGAAAGCTTTAGCATCAACCATTTTGATTTATTCGATAAAGAAAAGTGAAAAAAATGAGACCACGTCATCGATTACAATATTCGTACCTGTACATCCCTGTAATTGATTTATTCACAAAAACAATTTGAATGTGAAACTTGCTTCAAAACTTGATTGATACGAAACATCTGTACGTACAATGAGCACATCATGTGAATGCATTTCGGTAAATGTATTTTTGCAGTTCCATAAATATAAATTAATAGTCCAGCACTTCTGGATAAAACACCTAAGGTAGAACGGGAAGTTGACAGACTAGTGATCAGTTTTCGAAAATGTGATCGATCTTTGGAAAGTATAATCTAAGATTCGTGTAAATGGTCGAACATTCGAACACGAGATTAACCGGTCACGAAAATAATTGATCATTCGAACAGTCGATCTATCATTCCAGTTTGAGATCCATTACGAGTACAATTGATCAAACATTCTGAAGTGTGATCCAAGTTAAAAAACTCATAACAGTGAGGTCTTTCAACGAAAGTTAGAAAATTTACCACATACTGAAGTGAAAAAACAAACGATTTCTCTGAGGTTTTTCAGATAAGTTGGTGACACATTAGAAGGTAGGAATCTGCCCTCAATACGGTAACTGAATCAAAATTCTTTATAAAAGTTTGAACAGTAGAACCTATCCACTAAAGAGGAACTGTAATGTCTAAAGGCAGACATGCATGACTGAACAGATTTCTCTCCAGTCTAAGCCACTGTGGCAGAGTGGTGAACATACCCCTTGCAATACGAGAGACCTGGGTTCAATCCCGTAGTCGGAGTCTAGCTGATCATCGGTTGACTATTTTTCATTAATCTAATTCAGGGCCTCTACGCTTCATGAAACCTCCAGTCGCACCACAGAGGACGAAAACAAGCAGTGGAAGCATCAGCGCAAGTCTGAAGATGTTGGCGTTAGGAATTGAAAACGACCCCTTGTACTGTGAATGTATGTATACTGTATCGTGCGAGCATTTACTGTGTTATACTATACTGTAGTATTTCGGAATAAAGTTGATTTCAGGCTTACGAGGACCCTGCACTACCAGCATCAAGCTTGCATTCAGACCGACA
This sequence comes from Trinorchestia longiramus, assembly GCA_006783055.1. Taxonomy (NCBI): domain Eukaryota; kingdom Metazoa; phylum Arthropoda; class Malacostraca; order Amphipoda; family Talitridae; genus Trinorchestia; species Trinorchestia longiramus. Next base: position 292,414 of record VCRD01000142.1, read on the forward strand.
TTTCAAGCCCTTAAAAAATGCCTTAACACGTTGACTCCGATTCCCTGATTGGTGTAAAACTTCGCTTTGTACGCATAGTCACTAGAAGGATCTGAAAAAATTACAGAACCTAACCTAAGTGGTACACATACGTACCACTTAGGTTAGGTTCTGTAATTTTTTCAGATCCTTCTAGTGACTATGCGTACTAGTGAAGTTTTACACCTATCAGGCAATCGGAGGCGACGTGTTAACAATACACTGAAGCTGCAGACGTCGCTGCCATGCGTCATGTATTCGTGTAGCTGAGATTGCTCACTGTGAAGCTCTTTACTTAGAATTACAGCACCATAGTCTCATATCTTGACGGAAATTGAAGCTGTTCAGCAGAACAATATCAAGTAGAAATCAGCGTCTCTTCATATCGTCCGTAACGAACGAACTGTGCTGACTGTTAACGTAACAAATACCGAATGTAGTAGTCAGGTATTACAGTAACAATTACTTAGAAGTCACTGAAACTACCCTGATCACAAGCGTAAGCAAAACTAGTATAGCATAACGAACATGGAATTATATAAAATATTCATGGTATCCGGCAGTCATGAATGAACGTAACGCCTATTCTGCTCTATACATATATAAAAGCTAGCACTTTGAATTCCTGTATAGTTGAAATGGCGGCCGAAGCTTCTACGATAACTGTTATTGGTCTCGGCTCGTTCGTAAGGGCCGTAGTTGAGTCAACCCGTACACTTCCACAATTCCAGCAAACTGTCACAGAATACCGATTGAACGCACTTTCAATCGTCCATTAACCATTGTGTTTGATAACGTATCGTTAGGCTAGAGTAGTTCATAATAAAATTTACACAACAGAACTTCCAAAACGAAAGAAGAGACTTCCATTGGCCATCGTACAGCAGAAAATTTTTCACTGCCAACCTCACGCAAAGACAAACACGTACTGCAGACCGCGAGGAACCTGAACTTCTAGTCAAGCTGCTGCTGCTACGCCACTTGCTACGTCAGGAGGCAACTCAGACACCAGCCAACTGAGCTGTGGCTGCTGCGGCAGGAGATAAGTCGATCTCAAGTAACATTCTCCAGTCAGATGAATCCTCCCTGTTATTTAAAAAAGTGACGATCCCTTCCAGCTGCATTAATTTCATAGAGTTAAATAAGATGATATTTATGAATCAATTTGTCACTAAGGTTTTGATTTGTGTTGCCTATAGCATTAAGGCATATTTTAATCATCACTCAGAGAAACCTTCTCACATTCTGATATCCAATATTGTTTTGTAGTTCTTACACAGAAAGGGAAGTGCGTGCGTATGAATTCATACCATAAATATTTTTATATGAACGAAGAAAATAAATGAACAGGAACAGGTTCTTGGGGCAAGTTCTTCTTCTTGTTGTTTCACTTTTATTGGAGCTTCGGAGATGGGTCCATGCAGCTCCAGGCCTTCAAGGATCTTTTATTGTTTTCTGAAATTTAGCACCCAGGATGAAAGAGGTTACAGGGTTGGGACAGGTTATTGAGACAGGCTTATGAACAGGTTATTAAGACATAAGATAAATTTGTAAATGAGATAAAACACTTATACGTATGTTGGTAATGTTGAAAACATCGTTCAAAAGGAGTGTAGGTGTTATTTCGACTAAAAATTGTTTTTCAACATTCAGAAATGTATTTTCTTCTTTGATGAAATACGTCATTGTAAGCGCAATGATCCAATACCTTCTAAAAATTCCTTACTTTCTACTTATGAAACAATTTTCAGTTGATATTCAAGAACTCTAAACGTGTCTTTATTTTCAAACACTCGCTGATATCATCCCAGAGTTTTGATTTTCCGAATATCCTGGCTTCACGTAAAAGTTTGGCTTCAATTCTAATTTGTGTATGCTCCATAAAACTTCATTAAAAGTTTCTTAGCCAGGGTCATGAAGATGTTTTTTAATCTTTAGAGCAGGTTAATAGCATTGGATTAAAAAACAACTAAAATCTGACAACTAAGCGTTAGTGAGTGTAAAATCACAGGAAATAAACGATCCGATCACATCATTACTTAGTTAGTTCGTTGAGATCATTATCTTTGCTTTACAATTATTTGATCAAACAAAAATTTACACTATGATAAGGCCACCCGGTCGTTTCTCCTTGTAGGTTTATTCATCACTTGCCGCACATCACCAATACTTTTCCTGCTCCTTTTTGTGTAGGCTATCGTCAAAAACTTATCGAAGCAGTAAGTCCGTATTGTACAACTTTGGAAAAAACTGAAGCAGTTCTTATGTCATTCTCGACAACATGCTTGATTCACTGATACACGCCCGTGGGAATGAGGTCGCGATTATACTGTTACTGACATGCCGGTCATCTCTCCTAGCTCGGTTTTCTTAAGAAAAACAAAAAGCGCTTTGAAAGCGCCGTCAGGTGCCTTAGAAATTTGCATTACGAGTAAAATTACTCATAACTTTCAAGGAAATCGAGAAAAGAAAAACAACAGACAAATTGTTAAGAGTAAGCACAGTCATTTGCTAGGAGAGCAGGGCGTGCTCGGAAGAAGCGTCTTCACCGTGACGCTGCTAAGCTCACAGACAGCACGCAGCACCACATTAGCTCGTTTGCTTGTGACAGCGCACTACACGATGAAAGTTGGTACCTCAACACCGACGTAACGCCCTGTCTGTTGCTTATCCTCAGTTCCCCCATGCATTATCATCTGGAATGGGTTACTCAATTCATTCTTTAGCGATCATGAGTGTGAAATTGCGAGCTATAAAATAATGAGATCCAAAATCTATTGGAAATTATAAATGCAGGATATGAATTTAGAATTTTCGTAGTCACGACTTCTCCATGCCCTCAAAATTTGCTCGCTCCTCATTTCACTTCGTCTTCTTTCATTCATCGTCCAGCGTCCTACGTACATCTAGCGATACTCCAACAGAACTCTAAACATTGCTGTTGGCATCTTGCAAATCTCCCAAAATATCATGGCGTAGAAAAATGAAATCTAAACAGGATGGAGGCCTAAAGTTTACATTTTTCTTTATCGCCTCAATAGCATACACCATACATGACATTGCAATCTTTATTAGGGTCCAATCGAATAAATGATATGTTTGTCATAACAGGATGCAAATAATATAGTACCTAAATTTCAATAATAGATTAATAGATTACAGACATTTAAGGACTAACAGTAAGAAATTGAACAAGAACATATATGTACGCTAGTAAATTATCTGTTTACTTAATGTCTCAAAGTAATCGAATCAAGTTTATTTCAAATGTACGCTTGGTATGGATGCACATGATAAGTGACAAAGCTCTATTAACGAGAGTAACACTCTCAGGAACGGTATTATGGCAGGATTTATCCAGTCTAAAGTACTATAAATCGTAAGATCCCTCCAGAAAGGCCAAGGCGCAACCGTCATACGTGTGTATTGCGGCTACATCTCACACTGACGGTGGTGTACGTGGCGCGGTCCTAATGCTCACAATTGCCTTCAATGAGACAGGAACAGTTGTTGCTAAAATATGTGAACCGTGTATGTGCGAGTGCGCTCGTCATAGCTCTTTCTATCTCGAGCAATGCTCTCTGCAATACTCTCAATTGTTCCAGGACGACATAGACCCTCGATAACGATTTATGAAAAAAAATTACTTAAAAGATTATGAACACCTTTCAAAGTTGATGTAAAACGCCTTCAAAAAAATCTTTTAACGTGGCTGCAAAAAAACTCACATGTAGAGTTTGTGTCCTAATTGCATTTGCCGTACCCGCCCCAAAAATGCTGGAAGAACTTGATGATAACGTGCGGTATTACTAAGCCAGAGGTTAACTTCCCTCACCCAGCCAACAGTCAGGTCGCCTCGTACGCTTTTACAATGAGATCATCCTTACTTTACGCGTGCTAGCCAGAGTTTTTTCACTTCTTAAAATTTTGAAAACTAGCATTTTTACTCACACTGAACACAATGAGTCGAAAGAAGCTTTAAAGGAAAGAGAAATCGCCTGCCTTGGCTTTGCCAGAGAGGGGGAACTCGGTGATGGCTGTAGCCAGAGATCTGGGTGTGTCGAGGAAGACAATTCATCAACTGAAACGGTCGGCTGGCGTCATTGCTACACGGGACCACAGAAGAAGTCAGACTCTCGTGCACCTAAGAAGACCACCAGGGACTGATAAGCTTCTGAAGCTTAAAGTGATGTCAAATCCTTCTGCAATATAACTGCCATTGAACTGAAAAACGAGTACCCAGAGTGCATGTGAGGCTTTTTACCGCACATGCGTAAATTTGGTTGTCAAGACTGTACATACGAGTATATTACTCAACTAGAGTTCGTAGACGCCATTTAGTAACGCTAGAACTTCAGGGTCGTCAGTAACGATATACACATATTCACAGCATATTGTTTACTAAAGTGCAACGCGTGAAATGTGCAACAGAATGACTAAAGCCCGTCATTGCGAGGTCCTACGAAACTGTGCGTTGCAGAGGCAATTTATCAGGAGAACAGAATGAAGGGCGTAACATCGAACTCCTGGTCCGCCAGTCCAGATCCTTCACGCCGAGCGGTGTTCGTTCGCCAACTTTTCTTGTTGACCAGAACAGCAGCGATCTAAACTATGAGCCTCTGCTCTCTTCTACGGAATTAGTGTTCATTTTGCCTTACATGGAGTAGAGAGCTATTCAAATTCCATAAAAGCCTTAACTATTCAATGTACAGAAAAAAATACGAGAACCAATAGCGAGCGAGATTTGGAGTGCAATATTTCTGCAATATGTTACCGTTACCTTATGTTTCAACCTTGTCCATGACAACAACAAATCCTACATTCATTCGAATTTCATCATCTGCGATCATGCGCCCAAAATATGAAAGAGAAGAAGATATTCTGATGTAAAAATGAGGATATTAATACCTAAGAAAACGACAAGTCTCTTTTTTATCTCATTGCAATACTATTGATGCTTTAACTTTCTTTTATATTACTTCAGATAATAGTTTATTGATTAAATTAAGTGTCACTTACTCTTTTGCATTGCTATATTTTTAATTCATATCATAAATATAGTGAGGTATTAGTTATAAGTCATTCATGAGTACCCCTAACTTGACATTCACTGACTCATAACATTAGAGAAGTCCGTGTCATGCTTTATAGAATTATGCCTGCATCATGTCCCTCATCAAATTCGTTCCAAGAATAATTATGAGTCGCTCGTACCTCAAGAATACCCTAAAATATGTAGTTCACTGAACGCTGAGTAGAGGCGAGTTTTTGCAACACGGAAGTCTTCTCATCGTTGAAAATATACGCAAAAGTACTGGTAAGCTAGTAAATTCCCTACACTTGATGATATATGTATGGGCAGACTTAGCTCTTTCTCGTTTAGAACATATGAATTATTGTCATCAATGTGTATGAGGGGAATTAACACTGACGAAACTATACTATGCATCATACTACAGTATCTCAACGTACAACAAACCAGCTTTGTTTTAATACCAATTTTGAACTTTCAGCTTATGGTGCTAGGAAAAATTACATCATAAATCAATGAATTAATATCATACATAAATTTTAATCTAACGCACACTTCGATAAGATACCAATAAAATGAGACTGTAACTGTTACAAAAATAGGTTATAAAATTCTCGGTATCGTTTAAAAGCAGTACACCTACGTAAAATATTTTATAAAATATGGTGGAAAAGTAATAATGTCTACCCTAAATTTGCTTAGAAAATATTGCGCAAATAAGCTCAATTTTTTCGGGTAACTTCATCAATTGGTCATAGCTTCGCGTGGTAATGTCATTATAATTTCATAACATAACAAGACAATGTCAGTATTAACAATATTCAAATCTATTTAGAATAAATAGGTAAGAATAATATTTTATCATCAATTTATAATTTGTAGCCTCACCTTTGTCTTCTTCTATGGAAAAAATGGTTTATACTCATAATATATTTTAAATTTCCACCAATTTATTAAAGTTCTATGGCGACCTATGTTATTAATGTTGTAAAATAAAACTCGAACAATATACTTTTTAACTTGACACTAATATTAATTGACATCAAGTTTTTTGTGGATTCACATTTACATACAGATTGTCTTGTTCGACTAATGTAACGTATTCATAAATGAATTAGATTCCATACATTGAAGTCCAAAAACTTCTAAATTCTAGTTGATTTAAAAATTTAGTTCATTAGTCGAGATTGTAATTGTTCTTCATAACAATCATTATTGTTTTTCAACCCGATTGTTATTTGTGGCATTATTGAAACGTTCTTCGAGTTGTATAGTATTTGGTCCTGTTTCTCAACTCACTCAACAATATTAATTCAAAATGTTATTTTCCTCTTTCAAGGTTAGAGAACTTTCATCTCATAGACATTTAATTTTGATCCATGTTTATTGTATTTACAGCTGTTGGATCGTTTTACTGTTTTGAGCTCCCAGGCTCAGCATCGGAAGCCCTCCAACTGCAAAGAGGTACAACCATTGAGAAATAGGGTTATTTACTGCAACTTGAACATTTCATTATAATTTTCCAATGATGAAGTTTTGTTCGTCTTCACAGTGGAGTAATTCAAATCATTAAGTTATTAATTAAATAAATTTCGTGGGCATTCGAGCTTTTATGGACGAATAATATTGACCACATATATAAACTGACCACAGAAATCAAACTAACTTGTTTTAGGTTCGGTGTTTTTTGGACGAGGCTTCCTCAGTTGCCTTGCTTGTTTTCGCAGCACAGCGTCGAGGTTACGATGATAAAGAGACTGTAGCCGTCGAGATGGCCCTTGCAGAGGCTCGGTGGTGGAACAATACTCAAACTCTTCATTATCATCGACTAAAGAACTCCGCCTTCCTCCTTCAAAATACGGCGATTCCAATTTCTGAGAACAAGTTGTCGATGATCTAGAGTTACGTTCACATGACCCGCTTCTTTTGAGTTCTTTTGGAGTGGCCATGAGTACAAAATCAGACGCGTGGTGTTCCCGGATAAAGCTCGGAATTCTGTCAGAAAGTGGTACAAAAGCGACGCCCACAGAAAACCTGTGAGTTGGTGGAGCAGAGCTGACTTCGTCAGCCAGCCAAGAGTTAACACTGGCGTGTCGGCGAAATGTAGAGTGTATCGGTTCACTGAAGTTTTTTGAAAGACTTACTCTCGAATGGTCAGGATGAACAGTAATGTACTCTACTGAATTAGAACTGTTCGAGACTTCAGTCGAATATGCCTTTTGCTGCGATGACGGTAGGTTGCTTGTCTGAGTCTCAGTGTTGTCTGAATTCACTGTTTTCCAGTCATGAGGTATAGGATTGTTTGAACTTCGTGTGTCCCATTCGACATTAGATTCTTGATCGCTAGTTAGTTCCGAAGAGCAGTCATTGGTATCTTCAGCACGAGGGGCTAAATGGTAACGCACTTCCTCATAGTCCGGCACAGGCATGTCAATATGAAAATTTTAATTTACGGCTCATTCTTTCTAGCTAAAAAAGACATGCAATACAAACACCACACATTTTACGAATTATAAGTTAACTCTCCACTGATAATTCAATTCGAGGCACAAGCTCGAGTTTCCAGACGAAAAGAATGAAGTGAAATGTCGCACAGAAGCAAAATTTTTACTGTTCTTAAATGTTAATATTAACAGAAATGTATTATGTTTTCAATTTTGTAACGTCATGAAATTAAATTCAGTTTTGTAGGGAAAATTATTCTGTGAAAGTGCAAAAACGAAGGCTGATAATAAAGGTTATTGAAATTATTGCATACTCGAAGGCAAAACCTGACTCCGAAAACACAAAATCTATTGAATATTTCGCTTAATCTATTGAGATATACGTAAATTTGGAATCCTGAACAGTTCTCAGTCAACTATCACATTTGTCACTGGAATCTAATTAGTTCATTCTGGTTCATGAGCTTTAGTTTTAGGGTATGAAATATAAAACAGAACAAACAG
>VCRD01000142.1:300661-373516 GCA_006783055.1 Trinorchestia longiramus
TGCACTTTTAACCACTGGAGAGAGAAGCGATAAGCACATCCAGCTGTGTCGCGGTAACGACTACACTGTAGACAGCGGCACGCAGAGCCAAGTGAAGCTCAGTACAGGGGCACCCGCATCAGCCTCACTAATGAAAAGAGAATCTGCCGCCTCGCTCAGCTGTCCCTCACTCCAATATTGGCTGATTGTAGGCTCGTCTCAGCCACCAACTTCTAGGAACGTCATGAAGTTACTGCTTTGAACAAACCCGCTACTCTCTGTATGTATGCCTTCGTTTCTCAACAGCTTTTCACTACACAGGAAATATAGTCAAGCATGATAACAAATAATTTCCTGGCGTATCTGTTGTATGCGAAATAATCTATGGTTATTAGTATGCTCTGCTTCAATATACTGTTTTGATATATATATATATATATATATATATATATATATATATATATATATTAAGTGCTTTCTTGTGCTAGAATGATGTCAGAAAAAATGAGCTGAAATTTGACAAAATAAGATGAACTTGAAACATGTATAAGCGAACATCTAATATTAGTAAGGCGTTGGATCATTATATACTCCTAGCGCTGTTTCGAGTCTACAAGGAATAAATTCTCTTAATACCTAATTAGCTTTCAACGAAATATTATGAAATTTCCCTGCTGAAATGTCAGCTAATGCTTTAGCCACGTCGCTAGCAAAAATCTTTCTCAATGTCTTAGGCTCTTGTAGTGCAACTATTCTTGTAAAATGGCAATCCATGCATGAATAATTTGATCATTATTGAAGATAAGTCTGGTATTCATCAGACGAAACGAGTTACAAATATTTTCCTTTGCAGTACATCACAGTAATAGTTCCTCTAAAGTTTACTGCTTAATTTATATTGACTATCATTGACAAAAACGAAATCTTTCTATTTGTTCATTGAATAGCAAACGATTTATTTTTACATGTTACGGTGATGCAAGACCATTTCAATTAACAACAAACGCGTCCCTGGTTAATCGGCACACATGTGTGCAGAGTGTAACCTAAAAATTACATGTACGTATAGTTCCTTGCAATCTTATCACGGTGAAAGTTTTCAAATACTAACCTAAGGATTGAATCTCTTAATCTAGAAGAAAATAAGAGAGCATACCATAACTTACCTAGAATTAAGACTACTAATTTGGAGTAGCAGGATTTCTGCGTGGAGTCAGAGCTTAGAAAATAGACTGAACTTTAACACATTCGTGAAATTCACCACAGAAAAGTAAACAGAAAAGACAGTGTGATTGATATTTAGCATAGCTAGTCAGTTTTGTGATGTGTAGACTCTCAAGAACATCTACGGTGTTTCTGTTTTATACCGATAAATAAGTTTATAAATAAATTCTGTGCCCCTAAACTCTTGCTTGCTGATGGGCTATCAAATAGCATAGATTCTGTAAATGTCTATTCATTGTAGACTTACCTCTATTCCTTCTGGAAATTAATATAAAAAAACTACATTGCTTAATTAACATTCCTCATGAAACCAATTATCAACTCACTGACAGTTACATTTAGCATGCTGTTATCTAACCCAAATAGATGTTTCATGTCATCATAGCCACGTGCATATATTTCTCTGGAGAATGACTCCTTAGCCAAAAGTACAGAAATCAGCATCTAGATAGAGAGTTGGACATTGAAATTCAACGGAAATATTTGGACATGGTGTAGATACTCAAAACATGCCCCTATAAAGAGGCTTAAAAGGATTAGAACCTGTCATGTCAACATAAATGTAAAATGGGCATGCAAACATGCAATCAAAGAGATCGATCAAGGAAGCGGAAAAAATGTTAGCACTCCGGTAAATGCGAAAGAGAAATACTAAGACTGCTTGAGTCAGTGGTTTCGTCATGCGTGGGTTAATCATCGTAAAATCCAAGATTTACCAAACATTGAGAGAGTGAGATGCAGGCGTGATCTGTCGGTAGAAAACTAATATTCTTTACGAATGAGTTAGTAAACATTCCAAATGTTGATGCTGTGGATTTTTAGACAAAAAAATTTCATTGAATTTCTAGTGTAAGAGGTCATGGTAATGCTACAGAGTTTTGCGGCAAATTTCAGAGTAGGGAACGAGATGGAAGCAGTAACGTACGCAACGATAAATACATGAATTTGACAATATTTAGTTATTAAAAACTTAATGGACAAATAGTAATTTTAAAAAGCTTCAACTCTACGTCTAATTGACTCGTGAAGCGTACGAACACTTTTCAGTAAAAATACCTCCCATTCTTCACGTAGGCTAAATCATTACTGGTGAAATCCGCGATTGTAATGGCAAGGGAAGATGTTTGGCGATATTACGTTGTTCATAAGACCTAGATTAAACCACTCTGACAGAGTGAGTGCAGATGCTGTACAACTTTCGAACAAACCAGTGAATGGCGAAATGTGCCGCCAAATAAGGCCTTTATTACAAAGGATATGAAGGTACTAATTTACACTTATCCTATGTTGGAAGCAGCAGCACATCCAGCTGGATATTTTAAGATGACTACTCAAATCATGACACAGCCACTCCCAAAACTTGACAATTCAGAGCAAGCATTTGGACCACATGCTCCTCTTGGTGCTCTTTATACATGCATGTATGTAAATATATGACAGTATTTTTGTTAGAAGAAAGTACAAGTCTGACATGTTCCACATTTTGACGACTGATTATTGTACATGTTGATAAAGAAAATTTAAGTAGAGCAAACTGTCGAAGTGATAAAAGGTTACTGTATCGAAAAATCAATTAGATGTATAGCATCAGTTATACCCAGCCACTGATAGACAAAGGAAAAATATACAGGGTGGGCCATAAAATGTTTTCACTTTGTTCGAATACTTATAACTGCGTAACTAATGGTCTTAGAAATTTCAGCATGATCTCATTTTTACTGCCATATATCGTACATTTATCAAGTAAAACAATTCTGTATTCATAGATATTCTGTAGTTTACGAACAGGTAATCGAAAAGTGAGGATGACTTCTTCGCCATTGCGCTAGGGTAACTCTAGAAGCGATCAAAAAAAACGATTTACAATTTATTTAGAATCGCGGTAAAAATGTATCATTGATACGTCATTCATTTTATGAGATTGTTCTTGATTCAATTTCAGTTTACAAAAGCAGAAACTAAATTCTTTACCATCGACTCATAACAATGTAATTGACACAAGAAGAGCGAATATTCTTGGTTATAACTTCCAGTGATATCACGAATATCACTTAAGTTGTTCAACTATTTCAAAATCATTTTCAAGAAAGAAGTGTAAGCAAACCTAACGTGAGAAAAACTGTCGCAAAATTTTCTACACATGGAACAATATTTAATAGAAACAACGGAAATTCCGGAAGCCGTTTCACAAGAAGAATACCAGAAAACATCGAAATGATGCTCAGCCATACTGAAGAGAATGAAAACTTAAGTTTTGAATTAAAGAGAATGAAAGATAAAGTTTATAAAACACCTTCAACTGACCTGGAAGATTTACGTGATCATATCATTCACAATGTCAGTGAACTTGAAACCAATCCAGGAATTATTAGAAAATCAATGTGAGAAATGAGAGTCCGATGTGAAATGGGTCTCAAACACAACATTGGTTATAATAAAAACATGTACATATGCTTTAGTAAAAATTGAATATTTTGCTCTTAAAAGTCGATTATTGTTTTTTTCCTATTCGTTACGGTCACTGTTTTTACGTCAGTAAAGTCACAGACTAAGCTTTCAAAATTAAGCTCGCAATGGCAAAAAAAATCATCCTCACTTCTCGATTACCCGTTCGCAAACGATGTCTATTAGTACAAAATAGTTTTACTTGATAAAAGAAAAATAAATGGCAATGAAAATGTGATCAAGGTGAAGTTCCTACGACCATCAGTTACGCAGTTATAAATATTTGAAAAAAATAAACTTTTTTATAGCCCACCCTGTATAATGATCATTAGTAGTTCATATTTTTCGTCAAACCCCTGCACCTCTGTCATAAGCTCAAGTAAAAGATTAGTTCAGGCAGCGTAGTTGGAAAACGAGTGAAATTGCTATTATATCTCTTGAAATTGTAGGAGTAAAGATGGTTAATAGTATAATAGGATTTAAAAGTTATGACTTAATTGGTTTTAGTCGATAAAACTGATAAGGTATAAGACAACTATGTAATAACATTACCTTACTAAAACAGTCATACTATATTGTTCAGTGCATTTAAGACGACGTAAATTATTTCTGGTATAAAGATACACATAAGGAAATGTTCACTGCGACTTGCTTCCCATATTGTACATACATAAAAACAAGTTTATCAGTTCGCATTTAATAAATTAGATCGTGAAACATTACCGTGTTTAACACACTTAAACATCCAGCGACTTTGTAAATCTTTCTAACGCTTTGCTGAAACATGTAAATAATATTGCAAAACGTTAACTGATAAAAGTACGAAAGAAATAAACGCCAACTTTTTTATCATGCGTATTTTTAGAACACGATACAACGGTGAGAGAGTGCAACAAGAAGCAAGAGTGGTCAAGCAGGGTTGTGCTGGGATGTAATCGTGCAGCGAGTTAAACTAACCTTCATCAATTTTGTCACGCTTGTCCAGTTTTGCTGCGCGATTTGCGGCCCCATTTGTATTCTGCTGGTGAACGGGACGACGACAGCAAGAAGACGAGGCCGCAAGTGAACAGGAATTGGGGTGATGATTACAACACGAACACTTCGAGCCAGACTGACATGTCCCCTTATGCTGACAGCAGTGATGGGCACAGCACGAGGATGGAGGTGCGCCTTCTCGTGGGAAATCTGGCCGAGAAGATTTGTGGCTTCTCCCCGTATCAGGATCTGGTGGACTACTGGGGTATTTTGAGTGTGATATCCGATGGATCGGAACATGAGATGAGGGATACGATCGAGGAAGCCCCACATGGGTTTGAGATGACTGACTTTGCTGTTGACTTTGCGATTGAGGATGTGGTTGACTCCATCGGGTAGACTCAGAGGGGAGATGGTTGCCACCATTCTGTACTTTCCACTGACTCATGTCGGTCGAGCAGCCACAGTGTTGGTTGTCTGATGACGATACTAATTTTTTACTACGAATGGTATGATCGCTGTCAGTATCACCTGAATTTTTATGACGAGATTCTCTTCTGGATCTCGGTCGTCTGGCGCTGTTGCGTCGGTGGCCAACACGACTCAAAGAGTCTTCAGAAGAGACTTTCCGAGGCGGGCTATACGAAGGTGGTGGATCCGAGACATGGTCACTAGAAGTTGTGGTTGTAGTGGTAGTGTTGTTTGTAGTTTCAGAGCTTTTGCGACGCAGTGATCTTGGCACTAAAGAAGCATAAGGATTGTCATCTTGTAGCGACTTAACTGATACTGTGCTCAAATGCGTGGCTGGTGCGGCAATTTCACGGTTAAGATGTGTTGAAAGTTTCCTCCTTGGATTGGAGGCAAAATTACGATTTTCACCAGCTCTTGGCACCGACTGACGCTGCTTAGAACTTGACGACGGAAACTGGAAAGCAACAGCCGCAAGATCTCCGTGAGTGTTGCTGCTGCTGCTGCTACTTGGGAAGCCATACAGGGATTGGGGTTGTGTGAGGGGCGTACTGTCTGACAAGGGAGGCTGTAAAAACGTAGGGGGTCCTATGACCCCTTCAACATCTCCCACACTATAAACACTCCGTAACGTGCTCTGTCTGTACGGCTGAGCCTGGAAATAGTTCTGGGATCCCATCACTTTACATAAGGACTGGAAGCTATCTTCTCCCGTCGAAAATAAAATTAAACCAATCGACAGAGATAGTTGGAGGGACCTGAATAAATTAGGACGAAAATTGTTCTTAATATATCTGCAAGAAATCTGAAAAAAACTATTCTACATATGTAATTTCAGCATAAAATTACGTAAATGAATCAATCATCTTTTAGGTTACAAAGTTTTTATTAGTTAAACGAACTTCGATCTCAGAATTTTGTTTTCTAAATGATAAGTGATTGAAAAACGTAATGGAGGGAAGATATCCAGTTGAAATTTATAGCTTAGTGGATTGATAGTCTTTTTAAATCAAACAAAAATACGAATAAAAATGTTTGTCATTCAGTATGTTCATTGGAGCTCACATTTGAGTAAATAAAATTGGTATATGATTGTTAATGCTTTAGGTAAGCGTCATTACTTGTCACTTTGTTAAGATATTAACACAAGTTTGTAGAAAACAAACTCTATAAGCGATAATTGATACAAAACATTGTTGAGTTGTTCAAGGAACTTGGGAGCGTAAGTCTTGAGCGATGATAATATTGCTGTTGCCTTCTTAAATGTTGGTGATCTCATGAAGCTGTCAAGTTCAACAGCAATGGGAATGATTTTGTTAAGCTTCTTTCACTCCCATACGATCGTTTTCTTTCAGCCTTACAGTTTTTCAGGTAGCAGCATGCTTTTCATTAATGGTAAATTGAAAAGAATTGTTAAATTTTGGCTAGCAATATTTCCACGAGTTTTTCGTATATATACCTAGATGTCGACATCTTTTCTAAAGTTTGAAAATTCATTCCAAAAAACTTGGCTGGAGACAAAGTTCAAGCAGGACATTCAAATATTTGTGATACTATTGTGCAACTTTTTTAACTATCTGAATAGGAAGTCGCAGCTGGACGTGAACTATTTCAACAAACTTTGATAGAGGTAGAGCAGGCAATTTGGAAAGCTATGAACTGAGAATAAAGGTACATGCCAGCTTTCTTTATTTGTGTAAGAGAGGAGTAAAAAATATCGAAATTAGACTTCCAAGAGTCCCCTAAGACGATGTCGGGAGCTCGATGGCTTACTCATCAGTCCTGATTTGTGGTGCAGCTCACCGACTTCTGAAGTTAGGCCTTGAAAAGTATAGCTCATATATACAGCAAATACTACAACATAACACAAAAAGGCTGCTTGATGTGAATTGTCTCAGAAAAACACTGTTTTATTTTTAGAGCTAAAAAGTTTTTAAACATTGTTCAGAAAAGGGCTCTATCTGCCTCTAGAATTTACGATTTGAACACCCAGGCGAAATAATTAAATTGTGCCAGTCTTTTCAGTACTTGGCAGGGATATTTTTCTTCAAAGTGAATGAAAAAAAGCTTTCCGTGATGGTCCAGACGATTCTTCCAGCTTTCAAGAACTTGCGAGGAGCCCGGACCTACATAGACGATAGGCTCCGTATTGTACATAGAAATTTGATTTTGCGTAGTAGAGATTCTGAATAATCTCAATGTGAGCTTCTGGTTGTCCTTTGGTGTTCAGACAAAATCATTCATCACTAGAAGGGCCTCTGATTGGACGAAGCAGAAACCTTCTAACTAAGATTGACTGTCATAACTTTATCTCGCACTTTCGTCACGCTTGTAACACGTCATAGACTTTCGGGACGTCTCTCTTACAAAGCTTCATTTAATTGGAGACATACAAAGCTTCATTTGAGTAGAGAAACAAAGAGCCTCATTTAATTTGAGAAACACAAAGTTTCATTTAATTTGAGAAAGACAAAGCTTCATTTGATTGATAAAATACAATGCTTCAGTATCACATGCGTAGAATTAAGAAAATCACAGCATTTAAGGTACATGCACAATTTTTTGTTCTTTTAAATGCATCAAACTATAGGCTAGCAGCAGTTTTCAACTGAATCAAATACAACATGGGTATTGCTACTAAGAATTACAAGTGGTGGCCTGCAGCAAGAACTAAAAAATTGCAAGAGTCAAAGACATCGCCCTATTAAATTGAATACATTTGACGAATCTAAATTTTTCTGACTAAAAATGGACCTATGACAAATGTCCAATTTTGATTGAAGACACTGATAGTTACAGGATATTTTCGGCTTATAAAATATTTTAACCTCCAAAACTCGTGTATATGGCAGCGTGTATCGCCTTTGGAATACTTCTGTGTAGAGTTCTTAATTCTAACGTTCGCAAAGATCAATGAACGATTTGTTAGCTGTCGACCACTTTCTCCAGGGGTGGAAGGAAGCTGGACTCTAGACAATTGTTGCCATAGTTTTTCCATTTGGTTTCTCCAATTTTCAACAGTGGCTCAAAGCGAAGCTTGAAGCTGAAAATCCTTTTGACCTTTTTTGTGTAGAGAAATAACGAGTCTTCCCAACTTGAATAATGTTCCTCTCCCTAGACTAAAATAAGGTCTTGAAATATATGTATACGTAAATATACGGAAGCTGCAGTGATACTTCATGTGTTGATTAAAAGTTTTGCAAAGTAAGGACGCACATTAAAAGGACTTAAAAAATTTCTACACAATCTCACCATGACACCCCTAGGCCTCAGTCCCCTAATGTGACTGTGTAACTTTGTGTTGGAATTACACCTATTTGCCTTACAAGCTTAGGTGCCTTCCCTCTATATATTCACATTTGGCCATTTCTGTATTATCAATTTTATCCCTAGCAGGTCAACTGAAGGCGAGGAATCCCAACTAGACGCTGTACCTCTTTTGTTTTGTTTTAATTGAACTTAATCTGGGTTTTAAAAAACCACAGAACCGAAGGCCCCTCGGCGATTTGGTATATCCAATCTCTTTCATGACATTAGAATTTTCCTGAGTCTAATATGTAATTCCTTTGTTGTTGGTCCACGACACGCTGGCGAACACCCTGATGTGACCCGGACGACTCCTGAACGTCCTGGATCTCAAGAAATTCGAAATCTACCTGATCTGTATGTTATGAGGATTACAAATCATTGACAAGTATCGATATAATGTAATATGTGGTATTAAGATGAACTTTATAGCCGTTAGGGTAGAATTCATAGTTGTTTAAGAAGCGTTAATTGCTTGTGTTGCGCCGCGCGCCTGATTATATTCAAGTGAGTTATGAATTGCCTATTGGCTGTGTTGCGTAGCCTATTAATGGTAGATGACAGTTAGCAGTGTTGTTTCTAGATGACCAGTAGCAACCCGATTAACCCAGGTAACCGTCCTGTACCTATAATTGATAGATAGAGTTTGAGTTAATCTAATACTTTAAGTGGCGGACCACTTTTGGATTGGGGGGAGCATTGTAGGACCTCCGTATCTTCGGGACTTCCCGACTTGTCACGTATGAGCCCGCGCAGGTGTTATTTTAGTCAGTCTAACACCGAGGCACTAGAGGCACGGTGGGCCAACACCGCGCTGTGAATTGTAACACCCTTTTAAATAGTAAACTGTCGTCTCCACCTGAGTTGTTAATACTCCCTAATACCACAGACAATTAGAGGAACTTCCGTAGTTCCTATCTCCTGGACCTCACGGTTTATAGAGAACTCTCTAAGATTACCGGGAGAAACCCGACAAACTTAATCCAACGACAACACTTGCCGGAATGTAAATTAATATCACAATTGCACTCGTAACATCCTAAGTAAAGTTTTAAGATAGACTCACGACGTCGACAGCAGAATTGTAAACCAAGTACAGTTACAAGAACTGGAGTGGATAAAGTTTTGCCCGTTCGCGTGTGTGAGGCTCAGCTTCCACTGCATTCTCGCTTTAGAACAGTCACGAAACTGCTATTAACAACACAAGTAGTGGATTCAGTAGCCATACTTCTACAGCAGTAGTAGTTGCAGCGCCAGCAGCAGCTACAGCAGCAGAAAATATAGCAGCATATACAGCAATAGCAAAAGCAGCAGTTCCTAGCGGTAGAAAATATAGCAGCAGATACAGCAGTAGCAAGAACAGCAGGAAATATAGCAGCAGATACAGCAATAGCAACAGCAGCTGAAAATACAGCAGCAGATACAACAATAGCAACAGCAGCAGAAAATACAGCAGCAGATACAACAATAGCAACAGCAGCAGAAAATACAGCAGCAGATGCAACAATAGCAACAGCAGCAGATACAACAATAGCAACAGCAGCAGAAAATACAGCAGCAGATACAACAATAGCAACAGCAGCAGAAAATACAGCAGCAGATACAACAAAAGCAACAGCAGCAGATACAACAATAGCAACAGCAGCAGATACAACAATAGGAACAGCAGCAGTGCGTGCAGGAGAAGGGCGTTGCCCTCATCACCGGAACCGAGTTTACCTTCCGAGAACAGCACTTCTGGGGCGTGTGCAATGTAGAACTATGAGCAATCAGCACGAACTCCTGAAGTTATGGCAACCTCTGTATCACCATCGTCAATTTCAGATGCAAAAGGTGACTTTTGGACACCTGAAGCAGACAATATATATATAGAAGAAATATCTGTTTCTAGAGTCCAACGCCAAAACTTCATTTCTATTTTTCCTCAGGTTTAAAAGTACTCTTTCAAAATGTTATTTACACAAAGTCTCTATCGATTGTTATTCAATTTTCAGTTTAATATTACACAGTAATTTTCGTCTCTAGGGAGGAATTCTTCATTAATGCTTGCAGTCGCGTTGTGATATTGAGGGTCCTGTTCGTCTTGCCAGTGGACAATGACATACTCGCACACAAGTTCCACCCAACCATGTATTCTGAGACATAACTTACATTTTAACCGTTGGACACTGTACTAATAGGTTACTGAATCAAAAAAGCGTACGCATAAAGTTTACATTGCAACAAAAAATTTATTTCGTCATTGGCTTGAATGGATTATAATCCAAT
This sequence comes from Trinorchestia longiramus, assembly GCA_006783055.1. NCBI lineage: Eukaryota > Metazoa > Arthropoda > Malacostraca > Amphipoda > Talitridae > Trinorchestia > Trinorchestia longiramus. The sequence goes on from VCRD01000142.1 coordinate 311,327, forward strand.
GACTGATAGTTGCGCGAAAGTCAGTAGGAGTCTACAACTTGACAAGCAGTTGTTAAACTTAAAGAAATTAAAGCATCAGTAGTGACTGAGAAGCTGTGAAATAGCGAAAGTCTGAATGACTGATTGGTTAAATCAAGGTAGTTGTTATTTTTTCCTTTTGCAGGCGACAAATGATAGAACTCATTTGCCATTGCTCCAATCACAAATACATGTAATACGTACATGTTCAGTTGACAGATGCGTCAAATAATTATATAATACGTCACAGTAGGACATACGCCATGTGTTACTAAGAGTGCAGATGAACAATTTCTTTCAAATGAAAAAGAAAAAATTAAGTTTCAGGGAATTCCCACACATGTAGTATGGTGTTGAAATGTACGAGTTGGTATCACTTGCATATCAAAGAAAAAGAAGGGTAATACTGTTGATTGAAATGAACCAATTTTAACCACGATTGCCATCCTCCAAGCAGCCTTTGAGCAGAAGTGCACTCAAACCAATAAAGTGAAGCAGTTTTCTCCCAGTAAAATAATTCAAAGCTAGTACGGTAGAACACAAATGTTAGTAGGTGATACGAACACTTTGTAAGGCTTTGCAACAAAGCAGGAGTATTATAATTTAGAACAGTTATCATCTAGACTTATTCATGCCCATGAAGTGCGTGGTAGGACTCCAGGACAGAATATGTTCACAGGGGAGATTGAGAATGTAGGAGTGAAATTTTATACCATATTTATCAATAAAATGCCTTCAATTTCAATTATCGTACCTCTATTCAATTGTTAATAAATGGTGTCCATCAGTTGTATTTATTCCTCTCAATGTTAATTTACTGAGTTAGTAAAACATGTGGTTAGAAAATAAAGTTGCCCCTCGATGAACACTTCTGCCAATCGAAAGCAGTTAAGCCACACAACACTATTTAGCTATGATGAATCAAATCAGGATATTGAGTTCATTGAAAATGCATCACAATGAAGCTTGAAACGAAGAGACGTTGCAAGTGTTCAGCACGTGGCTTACTGCCCGTAGAAGCGGAAGTAGAGAGCAGGTGAAAGCGCACAGTGGGAGAAGAAAGCTGTCTCATTAAAGTGTCGCATGATGGATTGGGATTTGCTCAATTATTCGGCAAATCACAGGTAAGATAGAGAGAATGACTCAGAATAGTGACGAAAGAGTTCAGTGAATAATGAGTGGTGAATTCTGAGTCCATTGTTTAATTGTGTTTAAAAATTAACAGTGGCCATAGTCCTCAGATATAAAGTATAACAACGTAGAGAATTTCTTTTCCGTGAGTGAGTTGATGTTTTAGTAAACCTGCATACACTTTTTTGAAGTATTAGGAAACTCAAACGTCTTTTGCAATGGGGGATACTTATGAGGTAAACACGTTAATTACTGACAGAAGCTACTGGAAACACGGATGTTTCAACGGTGGGAGATGAACATCGCTTCTGTAAAATAGTAGTAACGATCTCTCAGGTATGTGAAACAAAGAGCATACCTGCATACATGTATTATTGATAATAATTAAAAGGAAATGGGGAACTTAAACTTGAATTGACATCTGATTAAAACAAAAAACTTTTTCTTGTCGCTATTGGAATTATTATCTCAAAAAACAGTCAACAGAACGATGGAGTTTAAAAGCTTATTCCTAGAAAGTCTCTTCAACTTCTCTCTTCACTTGCTGAACATGAAAATTCTATGAGCTATTTTCGTTTGAGTTCAACTAATTTATCAGCACTTTTGCAATTTCTTTTTCAATTCAGTAGATCTTGCCTCGATACATTTGCAGCTTACTGAAATCTCACAACATTTCTTCAATAGGAACTCCGGTTTTTGAGTGAATTCTCTGTAAAAAGCAGATAGTGTATGATGCCACATCCAGCAGACGTTCTAAATAGAATTGAAAGACAATGACATCTGACAACCACCGAAGTTTTGAATGAAAGAAGAATGCAAGGAGGATGACTGCACCGTTTCACTTTCACCAGTAGTTCTTCTAGAACTCATTCTAATGTAAATCAATACGTAAATGTTCGTCCCTCGCGAGGCCAGAAAAAACAATTGTGCAACTCGTAAATCGCACACGAGTTTCCTCGTGCAGAATTTACGTCTAATGCAATAATCAATTTTATTTCGAATAAAATGAGCATTGGAATGAATAATATGTCATAGATCCAGGTCGGTTATGGTACAACTGCAAGCTAAAGAAAACAGGTTAGATTCAATAACAAGTATTAAAAAAACAATGAGCCAGGAAAATGGAATGCATCTGATGAACCTGTTACATGATGAACAACATCTGTGGTACATCATGCAGCGGGCATTATTGTACACGATCGAAAAAAGGCGTTTTTTTCTCCAGAAGTTAACGAACAATGTATTTTTGGCGAAGTCCCTTCCCTTTCTAATTAACTGCTACTAACTGACATGTACCACAGTTACTAACTGACACTTCTGGTTGAGGTGCGTCACGCGTTGCAGTGCATTGAGCGTTTTTTGGTTATTCTGTAGGAAGGTCCTATCAACTGCACATCAATGGTGCAGCCTGTGCTCCTCAGATTGGTTATGCCAAGTCAAATAACAGCAAAAGTATTCATCAGACTAAACAACAACAGAACTGAAAAGCGTCAAAGTAATGTACTCATCATGCAGGGCAGCTACCCTTCAGCTTTCAGAAAAATGACGAGTACAATATGATCATTGAAATTATTATTACAGTAGTTATTGTAATAATTACTAATATTATTCATATTTCTGTTATTAACACTGTTTATTAATGTTTATATCTTAGTTTTCCTATTCTTGGTCTGATGAAAATGGAACCATAGCCACAACGCTGTCTCAAGACCTCACGCACTTTAACAACTTTAACGTCCGTGAGGAGCCCATGCAGCAGTCTTGACCTCGTGCAGAGATGTTTGACCTTACTTCTGCACAGGTGCACCGCTCACCTGACCACACATCTCGCACCTGCCTCTACACAACACCATACCTGAGCTGTTCGACGTGCAGTAACGTGCCTATACCTACGAACATCACGCTATAAATCTGTCTGTTCTACACAAGTATGTGAGAAAATATGACGAGGACATGCTATTTAATACATCCTCGTAATAACAATTCATCAAACGAAACGAATGTTTACTCAAGGTAAAGTTTTATATTGGCTATTTCAAAATGCTGGTCGTAACATATTTCTAAAATGTTCGTAAGAAGGACTTAATTGCCCGTTCTGCTTAACGAAACAAAATATTCTAGGTAATCAAACAAATATGATGCATCGACTGAAGAGTTTTCTTATAAACACGTTTGTTACATCATGAAAATAATTACACTAATCTTTTGACACGTAAAACTGCATTCTTTTTATTTTATTAGGTAGGTAGACAGTTATTTTAATTTCTATGACAATTTTAGTCGGTTAACTGCCAACGTCCTGCAACTCGCAGGAGGAAGAGGCAGCCCAGCCTCCCTTGGTTTGCTCATCATTGCAACATTTCAGACTGGTTACAAGGACGGCTAGCTTACCTTTTACTTTAATTATAACGCAACGATGGGCTCCCAATGTTCGTAGAATTCTTATAAATATCCTCATAAATCAATTTTCTTTTTCTTTCGTAGACTATTTGACTAGTGACGACAATTTGTCGGGAACCTGCTGGTCATTTGAGGAATTTTGTTGGACCCTCGGCAGAATTTATTTATTGTGTTCAAAATTGCTGAAATTTTTGCTGGACAAATTTATTGTTACAAGGAGAAGCTGAGAGACCCAGAGACGATTGCCATTCAAGATTCTGCGCTGTTCATGATGAAAAAATTACTTATTCTGGCAATTGCTGTTTTTGCATCTCAGTAACAGATGCAGTTAGATTGGTGTGTGCTGTTCAACTTTTGTAACGCGTAACTCTTACTGGGATCAAGACTTGATAACTTCTTAATATTGCCGACACCTTTCCAGAGTTGTTACTCTCCGCTCAGCGTCTCTTCATCAATAATTCTACTAGATGTACCTTCGTAGAGGTATATGTTAATACAGCATGAATTTTTGCTGAATTTTGTTGCTGTACAACTAGTTGATTTTTCAACCAGTGAAGGCTGATAGAGTAATTTACAGACTCGGAACATAAAGTTGTTTTCATGCGTATGAGAATTTTACGAACGATCTTGCAAGTTTACATCACCCGAACCGCAAGAGCGGCCGTAAGCCGCAGCGGCGGTCTGTAGTTCAGCATCCAGCCTAGAGTGTATTTCCAACGTTTTGTACATCCAAATCTGTTTTGCAGTTGCTGTATTTTGGTGAATCGACAAATGCGCACTTTACAGTACATTCGACGAAGTGGAAGAGGACTTAAGTCCACGTAATGTTTTTCCACTGTGTGGGATTTCCATAGTTCAAGGGAAAAAGTACGTTTGACTAGTAAAACTGAAAAATGTATTTTATTTCATAGATCTTAAATTTTATCGCTTTCAAACCGTGGAATTTCAACGGGTATTATCTGGGCCCTGTTATAGGTGAATAAGATACAGAATGGAAGTTCTGTACATATTCATGAAAAATATTCATTTAGAACACAATAATTCGTCTATATAATAATTTCAAATTAATTAAATCTAATCAAACTCATAAAGCAATTATGGATAGATGAATCCTTAATTTGATCACTTTAAATCCTGGGACGTCCACAGGAACAATCTAGTCCTGATATAATTTGCGATTACTTGTGTAGAAATTCTTAGATAGATTAGATTACGAAAATTTTATCACGAAATAGTTTCAAGTTTTTAGATGTAACTCGGCATAATTTTGAATATGTCTGAAGCACGTCAAGTGTTCAAATTTAGTTGGATCTGAATGCCTTACAAGATGAAAAATGAATTTTTGCAATGTGGTGCATACTTATCTCACTCTATGATATAGTTCTTTCTAAATCGTGCAGTTTTCGATTTCAAACAGTATTCCATCATTATGTTTCACTGCAGATAAAATTCAAATATAGTTTGGATTAAATGGTATCTATGATACACAGCGTAAACTCAAATGAGAACTCAGGCCTCAACCACTTATTTTTAATTCAAACTAGTAGTATTACTCCGCTAACTGCAAACAAAAAATTTCATCGACGTTGTTTCCTCGATTATAAACACATTTTCGTATTTTTTCAGAGACACGCAGCCCTGCATAATCTGTATCTAAAAACGAAGACCGCCGTTTATACTCCAGCTTTACTTCGTAAGAACTTTCAATGAATTTACGAGGAAAGCATCTAATGAAGAAATCATGGGAGGTCGCGAAGAAATGGGCGTAAGCGCACAACCAACCACTCATAATAGTTGTGGCGCTGCTCACGTATCTCACTTTGTTCCTATCAGCAATGCGAGTGTACGACAAGCACGTGATACATTCCAGTGTCTCAGCTGGCATAGAACAGCTTATCTTAAAACCCTTCAAGGAAGACAACGGACATATGTCTAGTAATCGTCTTTTGAGGCTTTTAACAGAAGTTCCGTGGTAAATATTCAACCGCCATGCCACCGTGACTCCGCCAATGGTCAGGTTGTTGAAGAAAGGTGTTAACACAGTGAGGGAAATATTGCTTGATCCCGAAACTGCTCTCGAATAGTATACTGGTGATTCACTTGATCCCTTATACGTGAATGATTCCATCAATTTTCACTACACACGGAAATGTCCTAACGCAAAGTTTTTAAAATTTTTAAACACCGGTCGCTCACCTCTGCCAAATTCCGTGTGCACGGACTGTACCTACCCAGAGGGAGGCTTCGTGGCGATCATGAGTGTTACGGACCAGTTCTGTCTCGCTCCTTTCTACTCTTTATTGGTGGACAAGCTCTACAATGCCTAGCTCATCGACATCGATTTTGTCTTTGCCCTTAAAAACGATGTGTTGAACTTTGTGGAACAAAAAAGAGATTCTGCAGAGTAAGCCTCATTGCACACTCTATTTGGGCGAGGTCATTTGAAGGATCATGAACTTGGTGTTTGTTCGTTTGGTAGGAACATTGGCGCTCGAGTGTCTGATGACACTTAGGTGGGAAATGAAACAGCGAATAAAGAACTCAACGTTGATCCTCTTGATGAGCACCATCAGAAAGTCAATGACACTGTGACAGGATTAGAACACTCCATGAGACTGCGGATTGTTTTTTAAAAAATCGAGGGATATGAACATTGGATAGCCAGTACTAGCTTCGACGTCTAGCTAAGTCCTGAGTCACAAACGAGCAAAAGAGAAACAATGGCAGCGGGTCTAACAGTTCTGGGTGTGTGTGTAGTGATTGTCTACACAGGAATTGCTCTCCCTCCTAATATTAATGTCTAGAAATTTTTTCGACTTTTTGCCTTACCCGCAGCCATTTTAGTGATACAATCTCTTTATTTATTACGGTAGGACCAAATGATTAACAGATTGTCAGACTTGAAACAATCGTAGCAGGATTGGGCTCACGTTAGGGAACTGCTCAAAGGAAGAGCAATGAGCTACGATAACGGATAGAAAATGCGTAGAATATTACCGTAGGAGAGTATTTTGACTAGCAATTCAGAAAATGGATAGTTACAAACACATAATTTTGAATAGGTAACTAACGATACTAGTATGGGTGATAATACACAAAATACATATGAAAAAACATAACTAGACTCTGCGGTCATCGTTAATGTTTCGAGCGTATACAGAGATTACGAATCACTGTAAAGGTATTCTAGTCACTTAGAAGTACTTCAAATATTAACATTAATTTTATTAACAGGATATTTACACGCAAGATTGTTCTAGAACGACACTGAGATATCAGTGATATTTTCTTGCATTCTGTCGCTTGGGTCCGATCTCCTCGTCCCTCTTATATTCCTAGAGTACTTTACGTACTGTGCTGCTATTGCTTCCTGTGACCTCTACGAACACGGTCCAACAGTTGCCAGCGTTGTTTTCAGAGTGATAGTGCACACAGCCATCGCGGGGACCATAGTAGGCTCTTGCGTGGAGGTGAGAAGAAACCATAACGTGCATCGAGGCTAATCTGCGACTGAAGGTTGAGTTGCACAATGGACTGCTGGAGCACATATTGTAAGCTTAGAATAGCAATGGAAGTGACAATAATATTAAATCTATTTTTCAAAATTTTATGTGATACCAAGATTGTAGCACTCATCAAGTTGCTGCGACTTGACCCGCAAGCGTGTAACATGGCTGCGAGATATTTATTTAACGATGTGTGGTAACTGCGATTTCATTCAAGAAGACAACCTAGATTCGCCCTATAGAAACAATGAGTAACTCACAAAATATCTCAAATGCAATATATTATCACTGTAATATATTTCATTATCCTTCGCCGTGAAGTTTGAACCAGGAAAAAATCGGTAACTATGGCGTTCCATTTTTCCAAGGGAAATAAAAACGATGAATATGAATTTTATAGACTTTCGCTCGAAAAATGGATTTCCTAACATTGACCTTCATAATTGTACCTCATTTTGAAAAATCGAGGGCGCAGAACAATGGAGGCTTTTTGAAAAATTGTGGTCAAGTTTTTTGTCATTTTTATTTCTTTCCATTCGTTCTTCATGAGCTAGTTTTGAACGCTCAGATTCTCTTCAATATATATTATTTCAAAATGAAACGAAAGATCCATCCGTTTGTGAACAAAACTGTTTGTACGCAAATGAGCATTGGTTTGACTAGAAACTATTCAGAGGTATGATCACGTAATTACATCGTTATTTCATACAGCAGCTTTAGAAACGGAATGGTAAATTTAAAATTAAACAAGATACGTATTATGGTATTAGATGCTGATACAAGCTATGGGTGTACCTACACATTTGAAAATACAGTATATTCAACAAATGTTCTAGTACAAAGCATGCCTTGGCAGTAGGTTTGATGCATTATAGCTTGTGGGGGACAATCCAGACCATATGAAATACGTCACATTTTTAAGATACACAATAAGTATTAGAGTTCTACAGAGCAAAGAAACACGAATGTTTCCTCTAAGAAAAGCAACACTGCAGGGTTCACGAGCGCGACTGCGTGACTGTGACCCAGTATCGCTGGACTCGTGCATTGATTGCAATATGGTTTCGTAAAAACTCTTGAGAGCAGAACAGGAAGTCCTGACGAACATCCTACTATAACGCAAACCTTACAATTGCAGTCCGCTCTCCCACTAATACGCAATCCGTGAGATGGGCTCTTGGCTTCGTGGTCTCTCATTACGGTACTTGTATGCTTGTGGGAGCATCTGGCGTACGAAGTGTCGAGTTGGTCCCTCATTACGGTACTCGTTTGCTTGTGGGTGCATCTGGTGTACGTAGTGTTGAGGTGGTCCCTCATTACGGTACTCGTATCCTTGCGGGTGCTCCCTAGAACGTAGTGACGTCATTTTAGTTGAACGTTGCTTGTCGCTGTATTACATTCAAATAATAATACACACTGGCCTTATTTTTTCTATGGGAGAGTCTTGCTGTCAATTACTCTACAATGCCAGCCTGACCGCTTCTTCAAGATTGGTGTATGAGATAGAACTAAAAAGTCGCATGACTATATCGAACTCCAGTAGGGCGAGACACAACTTACATCACACGCTCTCTTAACTACCATGTCACCCAAGCGACATACTAGTTATTTTCTGCATCAATGAATTATTATTTAGTTCAAATATCCTAGTTGGCAATAGTACGAGGATAACGCCGTATGGGTGGAGTAAAGTAATATCTGTGTTGGATGGAGGGAGGTAGAGAACCGGTGTCTAATTTGACTTTTTCTTCTTGGTTCTGGGGAGGTGATTGCAGATTGAATACGAGACGCAAATCATTGTTTCGCCGATAGAATATGAGTAGATGTATGAGATATGCTTGAAGCTATTAACTTTTCATAGTTTCACATGTATGAATTCAAGAAAAATGATCACTGATATCATTCACGCGGATAAAGTTGGAAAATATTCCACGCTCTTCATAAGTGCGGAAAAACCTTTAGTGTGGGAGCAACTCGCAAAGAGTAATGATGTACGCCCATGTGCTAGTCAGGACATATACTGATCTGTTTTTATGGTCCAGTTAATATGGGATAAAAGTATTCAGCTTTCTTCCGATGATAGATCGTAAAATATGTATGCCTGTATGTATATAGGACGTTTCATACCGGTAAGATGTATCGGATTCATCACTTGCACGTAGAAGGGTCAGTGACTTCTGCTTTGGCTAGAATTTTCATAGTGTGGCAGAGCAAAAATTCTTGAAGATAGGTACATATCAATTTATGAATCAGAAAGTAATAAATCGTCCAATTTGATACGTGGGCAGAAACTCATTAAGTTTCAGACCAAGCAACTTTAATATTTTAACTGTGACCGCATCCCCTTTTCTCCGGATTCAACAGGCTGATCACGCTCCCAACATTGCACAAAAGCGTGACGAGTTCCGAAGTCTGGTGACGGACGCGCAGCTCCAGAAGGCGCAGTCAGCGTTGCAGGACGAAGCCTGGTTAAAACGCTCATGCAACGGTCGACTGTTGCAGCAACGTTCACGGTCGCCGCGTAAATGATCTGGAAGTTACGTCGGTATCGAAATTAACATCGATATAAATTTTAATTTCCTACGAATATAATGAACGCCTTACAAACCTAATTAAACAAAGAGTTTTTAAATGGCACTACGAAGAATTAAAAGTATGTTGCTTGAGGTACATACTGTTGTACGAGTACATGGCACACCGAACGTAAAACGGACGCATTACAGACGGGAAACAGTATGCGCAGCACAGAGTGTGGGATGCTGTATTAACAGCCCACGAACAGATTTTGTTCAGTAACTGGTGTATGAGTCATTTTTCAAATAAGATTGTGGGATGAGAAAATACTTTAGGAGATAAATATTACAGTCTGATGAGATTTGAATTGATAAAATGAATAATCAGTGCCAGCTCCAGCAGGTGAAATTCGCTATCAACTTGTGCAGAACCTCAGAAAATGTTTATGAATACGATGTTCTCAAATGAGATGAGTAGGTTGCGTCATCGTTAGGCATGTTTATACATTTTTCCTCATTGATTGAAACCATTTCATTTAGAGAAGAGTAAGGAAAAACAAAGAGCTAATCTTGTCCATTCTTTTAGGCCATTATGTTCGAGATGACAGCATCATGCTGTGTTCCACTTAAAATTGTCTTCACGGAGTCAACACGTTATATTTCTTGTTTTGAACATCTATTCACGTACCAGCTGTAGAACAAGTGTATATTTGAAGATCGTTGAAAAACTAATGTCTTAAGAGTTAAAACTCTTAATTCATAATTCATACGCCCTTTCAATGCCAAAAAAAAATATTTTAAAATGTGTAAAATTCTAGTTTCTCTTCCTGATCACATTTTTAATCGTCGTCTATTTAATTTCATTCGTTCGAAGTTGGAATTCAAACGAGAAGAGTTCGTCATTCTTCGCCGGCCAGTTTTTAAGCTGCTGCACTCTATGTAAAATTCGAGGCTAAATAAGGCCGAGATTTGTGAGTGCGTTTCAACGGCTGGAAATCGTTACATAGGCAGGACGGAAATGGAATACAAAAAAGCTGGTGGAAGTACCCGACTCATTAAAGGGGAAAGAGGTTTCAGGTACACTCGGTGCATTAAATTTCCCTAAAACTGTATGAATGTAACTTCGTGACGGCCATGGGAAAGTTTGGGGTCTCATCGAGAAGTAAAAACAAATAATTATTCCTATGTCATTACCATATACACTGGTACTGAAAGTTTCAGCCCTTATGTCAAAGATTTCATGAAATTTCAGCACGGAGCACCAAAAACTACCGATGAGTCTGTAGTCGCTCAGTTCTTTATACCTTCTATGTCAGATTCGGATTTCTCATGGTCAAATTTTATAAATTCAGCCTACTTGACATCTCATTCCACCTCACACGCCTTATCTGCTGCAAGTAGTCAACAATTGGCTAAGAACACAGAGCTGTGGTTTAACTCCTGACTTAAGATCAAAGACTGAGTTATTTTACATGAGTCATATATGAGATATTTACTGGTTACTATCTTTGTTATTTTAGTGTTATAGTACGCTTCAAGATATTTACAGGGTACTTGTTCCAGTATACTGTACTGTTGCATATTGCCCTAACGACCAGATGAGTAACTGTTAGGAGTACAGGTATATCATATCTCAGAAACTCGAGTTGATGGGAGCACCAAATTTCTTGTTTCCTCTTGTTTCCGCTCGTCGTGACATTATTTCTTATCCGTTACTTTAACTATTTCAAGCTGCTAATGACGTCATTAGTATCGACAATGAGTGAGCTATAATTGTATTCCTTTTGAATTACCAGGCCGTCATTTTCCAATTGCTCACGGTCGTCCAAACATTGAGAGGAGCCCGGTTAGGGCCCGTGTCGTTTGGTTTACAGTGGCACGCGTCCATTTGTGTCTCGTGTTAGGCGTCTCTGGGCACCACGTGTTCGCGTGCACACAACACACGTAAACACGCGCCAAAGCCCCTCGCCATGTGCTGGGAACTATCCATTGCCTTTGCAATCAGAACGTCAGACAAGCTTTCTTCGACTGGGTATCTTTCATCCTTCGTCATGTTTCAAACCATCGTCACGCGCCGATTAGAAGATTACCTACCGTCACAATCATATACGCATCAATACCATCACGTCACTTTACCGCCACTAGATCGTCAAATTCGGTCCGCGTTAGCGACGCCTCATCATAAAATGGTAACGAGAATGTTGACCTATGACTTGGACTCTGTACTTTTAGTTTTTGTATAAAAGTTATTTATTCGCTATTTACATTTACGGTGAAGGTATCACATTTACAATGATACAGTTGATTGTATTTTAATTTTGTATTTCAGGTAGAATTTTGTGAGTGGTGCTGCACGTAGCAAGCGCCATAATCAATGCAAGATCAACTTTTCCTTTTATTCAATCATAACATACATCGTGTTCAGCGGTTGCATGAAACACATGTGAGCTAGAGACGATCTGAGGGAACTGAACAAACGTCTGTTCCCTCATATGTATTACATGGATCGGTTATTTCATGACCTACATCTTAAATTACTATTTGATGTTCCCAAACCTGAACTACTGTAGTGCATACAAACTCCCGATTTTTAGTTGATAAAGGTCTACGTAAGAATTTGCAAGCCACAAATTGGTATGGTATAACAAATGATAGGGGCCCACCGTTCACTACACAGGCAACCGCATATCGCTATCAAGGTGACGCAAACCGCAATGACGACTGCTGCAGCTGATCGAACGATGGTTTTTGGTGCACTCGCGTGGGAAAACTTCGAAGGTTATGAAGAAAGAAATCGAGGGCTAGAATACGTATGGTATACATCAGGCGTACTAATTGTAAATGTGGCACTGGGTCGATGATTGTATTTCGGGCTGAGGATAACTTCATACCGTATGTGAGCCAAATTCTAAATTGGCAGATCCTGAAGCCTGTCTCATGATTCTTAGACTTGAGTGGACGCCTGTGATAAGCCATTCGTTTCTCAAATTTGAGAACTATCACTTTGGAAAATCAGGTCTTCTATATTCATGTTTTTCTTCTCAAGATGTTTGAATCTTAATTTTTATAATTGTTATAATTCTTATTCAATTCTTCATTCTTTTTATATGCCTTAGAGCCAGTAACTAACTCTAAAGTAAACTTATAGAATAGAATTTTTATATCACCAGATGTCAAGATCTCTATTGCACTAGGCTGTACCACAAACTCTAACACACTGGCAAAACTGTTATCTCTCTGTAATATTTCACACAACACACACTAGCTTTCATGACTTTATGTCAGTGGAGCAAAATTCAAATTATTTCATATTATATGTAGTAAAATACTTCAAAAACAAATGCTTGCATCTTCAATAACGGCTTAGAAATTTTCCCGCTAACAAGCGGCATTTCCTGATTAACAAAGTCTCTATATTTACTAGTACAGTATTGAGACAAGCGCCTGTGCAGCGATCCCATCGTGAGTACACCAATTACACTTCCCTCTTTTATTCACACACTTAGGAAATTACTGATGGTTAACCGTCAACTGCTTATTCTTCGTCACTTTCAGTAAGATCATATATTTTCAATGAATTTACTCTATGAGAATTTGCAATATTACGATACTTGGCCAAACGTTTTGTGAAATAAGGAATGCACCCTGCTGGTCGATTCAGTAAAAATTTTTTAACCGAAGTTAAGAAAAAAGTATATTTAAGAATTGCATGGAATCTAGAACTTTTTTTCAAACACAACATGAGGAAAATATTTATTAATTGCTATCAGAGTAACAATAAAAATATCTCAATTGCATGACTCCCTAACAAGTGTCCTTGAGGGATGAGTTCATTTCTATCCATATATGTCTACACATGCTGTATTTTATTACATGGTTCAGACTGGTCGATGTGAACATACAGATATTAAAGAATTTTCGGTTTGAGGGTAAATCAGAGATTTGAGGATAGTAAATCAGATCTTTGAAGGTAAATTAGATTTAAGGGTAACAAATTAGCGGTGCTTATAAATTTTTATCTTCTTATAATCACGGAAGATAGTTTAACGGGGCTAATTACTTTTCGGGATCATTTTCAGAAGCAGCACTTTTTAAACCACAAGTATTTCTGTGTAGCGTTTTTCTTACTATGTAAAAAACATCTTTGTCGGCTTACAGTTTTTCTCAGATGTATATCTATGGGCGATTTATTGTATGATAGATATAACAAGTCCCCAGGGAGAGAATGCGTTTCTTCAATAAATTTTAAGGATGAAATCAGTTATCTTCGAAAAGATCTCTGTGGTTGAAGTCAAGCAACGAGGGTGGGACGGGCGGTGTCTCAGGTGAGGGTGCGGCTCGTGTAGGACGCAGTAATGAATCAGAAGTGTGAATCGAGGGGAAATATTCATAATTTTTTATTGACACTGAAACAACTGAAAATTTTGAGGAAGGGCTGCCGTAACAGCAATTATTGTGTCTCCAAATTGCCATGATTTTGTAGAAAAATCTCCCAGCTGAATTATGAAACTCCCAAGCAATTTTTCTCAAGTGTAGCCTTCACATGAAGAATTTTACGTAGGAAAGACAAGCAGGTTTACTTTTTTCACGAACAAACAATTTGTTATGTCTCGCGCGGACGGCTGATAAGTGAAACACATCATCAACAACACCACTGCCAACACATCTAAGCTTACACAAGCGCTGCATTTCGAAACATTAGGCTACTGTAAATACATATATAAACTATCATGTACAATAACGTTTACATGATGAAACTTCATCACATCATTTACTTTCAAAAATGGAACAAATTTAGGTAAAATGTATAAAATATTTTAACAAACTAATTCCTAAAATGTTCAAAATAAACGGGGGAGTTGACGTTCTTGACCACTCGACCGAGCAGGAACAAAGACCTGCCTCGATCTACTGCTTTGTGATGTCCGGACGAGCAAGTGTGTTAGACCAGGTCACTGGCACAGTATGAACCAGTCACGCTCATCACGCTACTTGAGAACTATCAGAACCTGAATATTATTTGTGAATGTATACAAACCTTCCATTCTGTATCTTGTTTATCAATAATATGGCAATGTAGGAGAAACCCAATAATGAGGGAAAATGTATTTTATGTATAGTAATCCAGTGCCTTTAGTATGAACAATGTACTGCTTATAATACCTGTATACATGTTCTGATTTCAGTTCAATAATTTTCTTCAGTAATATATAGAAAGTAATGCGACAGAGACACATAGATGGGGAGAGAAAGAGATGGAGATACACTGTCAATTATAAAAGTAGATGAAGACTTTTATGATGCCCGTGTACCCCGAGTACCGCAGTCGGTGGGTACACGGGCATCAATGAACTTAACCCGTGACTTATATATTAGTTCGAAATAATTTCCGTTTTATTTTGTCACAGAATTTGTACAGTAGTCTTACGTTTTGATTGCTAGTAAACTCTTCCCCAATTTTCCGTACAATTTTGACACAAGCATTGCAGCATGAATGTTAACCTTTACCACACGTGTTAGTACCTTCGGGACTTCACAAGGTGTGCATGACCGCCCCGATCTGTATTAACTTGACGTTACTTAGGAATAATAAAGAAATAAAATTCTTTGATGACATGAAGTGTCAAACTCAATGTAATTCACTCACAGTTAGAGGAATAATGCACGTTCTTAAACTATTAAAAAAAACTATTGTATTGAGAAAGCTTTCTAAATAGCGTTCTTCTGAAGCGGTAGGCAGCAGCAGAACAAAATAATCACAACGTCTCTTGAACGCGTAAAAAGAAATGCGAAATTAGGAGATATTCCACGCAGTAAGTCTACACACTTTCTTTTTCCCTCAAAGATCGCGTGCGACAATCGTGGCAGTTGTCTTTGCGGTGGAACGTTTCCAGACCACACGTGCTAGCACACCTCGTCCTTCCCAACAAACACACGGACGTTCGTGGCGGGCGCTTCACAACCACATCAGACGCCGGCAGCAGCCTAACTGAGGCTCTAATATCACCTGTAATCCAAATCCATCGAGTATTGTATTTGAGCTTATTGTTTTCAACCTCAAGACAAAGTTTCACTACGCTTGTTATTTTCGTTGTTCAGCGGTATTCTGATGTGGCAATTTCTTGACAGCAACAAAACAAAGGGATGGACTCCAGAAAGTAGCCTTAAACTGGAACCCGATGGAACAAAGACTACTCATCCATAAGGTCATATATGTATTTTCCTCTCTATATTGACCTCAAACCACTGCCCGAGTTATAAAATTTCTTCCACCCACTGCCGAGGGCATACAGCCCAATCGATGACACGATGTTACGATCAGTTTTCGCTTGTCCGCTGTTGGCTAAAAAGCTCTATCAATCTCAGATGAATTGCTTTGGAATAAACTTGTAGCATGACCTGCTACCCATTTAAAGCTTATAAAATTACAAATATTAAAATAACCTTTATTTTTAGTATTAAAAATAAGACTAAAATTCGGGTGATTTTTACGAACTCTTTATAATTAAAACGTGCATATTTAGTGCACATTATAATAATAATATTAATATTAAGAACGTTAGCCAGAAAGTATTTCTCAATCAAAACTTTTCTGGCAACATTCTCACGCTCGTTATCTAGACGTAGCTCTCTCAGCCGCGATACCTGAACTTCAACATGTGACGTTAGGTTATAATTCCCTGAATTTGGGGGACCGTCTGCCACCCACTCATTGAGACTGAGACCACTCACTGCTACTTGAAGCCCACTTAATTACCTACCGTGCTGGTGCAGCATTTCCAAGCCACTGTCGCTGTAGCTCTGGACTGGCCACTCTTACCTGAAGCTGAACTGGCCTAACCATCATCTGGACGCTCTGGACTGGCTCAAGCATCCCAAGAATTTCCAAGCTATTTTTCGTGCTAATTTTCTGGAAATACAAGCTGAGTTCCTGTTGACGAGTTCCTTTATTCTCCTTGAGTAAGGTCACACGGGCAGTTAGTTAAGTTTTTTAGTAAAGTGTTGGTAACTTTAAAATACACCAACCACCAACACAAAACTTTACAAACTACCCACACATATGAAGATAAACCAGCCACTAAAGAATTTCAAAACAAACGTGACGCGTCACTTCGAACCTGGAAGTACATAGTAGAGAAATGCTGAGAACTTACGAACTTGTTATGCATGATTATATCAAATAAGCTTTGTAATGAAACGAACTACATATGTCACATACATTGGTGTCCTGCAATTTTAGTGCCCTCATCAGTACGCCCCTAAGAGCCTCTACGAGTACTAAAAACTGCAGCGCCGAGGACGGGGATCTCGCTTGAAGCATCACTACTTCTCTGAAGACCTTATCGATAAGAACCGTCACTATTCGTAAGATGTTAGCATTAAGAATTTAAAAACTAGTGTACATGTACTGTATACTCTATTGGAAATAAAGTTTATTTATTTATTTATTTATCTGATGCTGACTACCAGCAGCCACAGCGAGGACATGGAGACGGAGGACTACTACGCCAGCATTTGTGATGAGGAGGATAACACTAGGGATCATCACAGGTCAACCAAGTCCACGGCTGCTCAAATTATGAATGTGTGGCTGCAGGTCAAAGGAACAGAGAGTCTGACAGACCCAGCCTTCAACAGTGAAAAGGTCCTTATTGATCTTTTCTTGAAATACAACACTCCGATGTCAAGCAACGCCGTGGTGGAGAGCTTGTTTTGTCTTGGCAAGGACATCATCAAGGCTAAGAAGAACTCCCAGTTTGATGAACATCTTTATTTTAGTTTGATTTGTATAATTTGATTTAATTAATATATGTGGACAAAAATTGTAACTATAATTATTGAACACCCTGTAGTTTTCAGTTTTTATCTGTTAGTGACTTATTTACCAGTGTTTTTATACTTTTTAGAGTTGCATATGCAAATTCGAAGCGTTACGGTTGATACATTATTAAGATTTAAAATTTCTTTGGTGTACTGAAATTGACATGCTACCCTTTGGGCGTCTAACACTCATGCTTGCATAATTCCAAAGTAACTATTATTATTACTTATTTGCATTGTTATAATTTATTGTCGTTACAGAGGTTAACTCTGTAACATGCTGTTAAGCAATTTTTTTTCCAATTTGAATATTTATTTTGCGTTTTAATATGCAAAGCTTTATAGCACGGACAACTAAGTTCGTTTTATTGGGTAATGCTATTCGTATAAATCTCATTATTTTAGGATTATTATTTTTGTTTCAGAATTGTGATTATTTTTCCCATTATGAGTGACCAAACCAAATTACCCTCTAAAAAACGGAAGTTCTATACGCAGTCATTTAGAGATGACTGACTGAATGTACCCGAATTGAAAACGTGGCTGAAACATATAGTAATAATCCCAACTGTGGTTTTTGTGGGTGCTGCAATATTTCTTTGAAAATCTATGACAAATCTATGCTCATAAATCACAGCAATTCAGTGAAACATGAGAGAAACATAAATATGAAGTAGATAAAGTCATATTTTAGTTAATCTATTAAATTATGTTTTTTCTTAATTTTGGAGGATTTTTGCCGAATCTGGGGGAATTTTACTGAAAATTTGGGGGAAAAAGAAAAACCTCAGGGCCTTGCCTAGGCTAGAGCCCGCAAGTCCAAGACGAGATTGCCATTTGCTTCACACCGCTTGATTTGAACTGTAACGCTGAGAGGTTACTGCAGTTTGGTGCGATAAAGTAAGAAGGTGTAGAACACGTGGCGTTTTAGTTAAGCAAGAGGTGGGTTACGGATCATAACTTACGGTGAACCTCTAATACTGGGCATTATTGTAAAATATAAAAAAATTCAAGTTGAAAAAGTAGTGCAGGTCTGAGCAAGAATATATATTGTAAACATATCCTGCGATTCTCGTGACTAAGTCCTCGAAGACCTAGGCAACGCCTGAGAAAACACGTGCTGTCTTTTAAATTACATGTACCATAGTCCGCTAACTTGATTTTATTGAACTTTGTTTGTATTTAATAGTGGTAGTAGTGAAGCTGTAGGTTTTGATAACGTAAGTATACTCAAACCGTAGTTTAGTACTGATTAATGGTTAATGTTCTAAATCATGTAAGAATTAAATCATGGGATTTATGTGATTGACAATGGTGAAATCTGTGTTGTACTTAAAATCACGTATAGGGTTTCTCCTGCAAATGCACAAAATTTTGGTTATCGTAATCGTATGGAAGTAAAAACACTAAATCTGAGGTCACTAGATAATTCCCATGGAAAGTCCATTAAATTTGAAATGATTATAAAGACGAATGTAATAAAGATTTATGGCAAATTATTGTTTCAAATGAATATTTTTTACCAATATGTACCCAACTAACATTCTGTATCTTATGGATAAGTTAGCCTAGATAGTACCTGTGGGAATTCCATGGTTTACAACTGATGAAATTGAGGATCTATGAAATAAAATACATTTTCAGCTTAGTACTATCAGAACGTGAATATTATTTGTGAATATATACAGAATTTTCTTTCTTTATCTTATCCTTTAATAATATGGCAATGTAGTAGAAGGCCAATAATGAGAAAAATATTGTATTTTATAGTAATCCAGTGCCTTTGGTATAAACAATGCAATGCTTATAATACCTGAAAACTTGTTCTAATTTCAGTTCAATAATTTTTCTTCAGTAATAGATAGAATGTAATGGGACAGACACACAGATGGAGAGAAAGAGAGAGATGGAGGTACACATTCAATAATATAAGTAAATGAAGACTGTTGCTCTAGTGGCTAAATTTTCAATTTATGATGCTGTAGAACATTTTATGTGAGAAATTTTATGCAAACATTTTATGCTAGACATTTCATTTGGGATCTCTTGTGTGAGACCTCTTAAATAAAAAGTAAATTGACTTTATTCCAATATCACAGAATACAGGCATTTGTATGGCATTTTGCTTGTAGCAAACACATCTGAATACAGGGTTAACTATTTGAGTGATTAAAGCAGTGATTTATTTATAAATATTATTGGCTGTTTATCAAACAAGCAATCAAAATGATTAACAATAACTAGGAGTTTGCTTGCAATAGACATAACACAGGAAGTAAAAACCCTACATGCTCAGAAAAGAAACTAGTATAACCCATAGTTTGTTGTAGGAAAAACAAGGACATCTCAATGAAAAAGATTTAAAACTAGTGTATATAGAATATGTGTGTGAAAATTTTATTTCAGATAGTTGCCCTTGGTCTGTGACCATTGATATGCTCTTATGACCATGTTATGCTTCATTTTTGATCATTTTTCATGGTTGATAAATTAATTATGGTATTTCTAAGTTTGTATATTTTTGTAGGATTTTTTAATATGCACTATTTTTAAATAAAGTTACAAAGAACAATCAAGACAAAAAAATTAAGCAGGGAACTTAAACTAAATCTGTAAATTAACTTCTGTAGAAAGTATTTCTTTTTTAAAGAAATAGGGATGAATTTTCCATTTATAAGTTTAATGTAATAATAATTTTAAGCAGTTTCATATCTAATTTTTGAATATTGTATATTTATTTTCTTACAACTATTACTTCTTGAGTAAAGTCAGTTTCTTTTTGACTCCTGATCCTGTTATGTTGAAACATCTAGTTTACACTCAACAAATTATACTGTGTATTAAACAAGATATATAAAATTATACTGTTTTTATAAAACAGTGCCATTTTCTAGCCAAGTTCTTAGTATGTACTACCTTTGTAATCTTAATCTGTATTATCCTACTACAAGTAGATCTCAATTTGTGTTGTCCTTTTACAAGTAGATCACAATTTGTTGCCCTGCTACAAGTAGATTACAATCTGTACCATGCTACTACAAGTAGATTAGAATCTGTACCACCCTACTACAAGTAGATCAAAGTGAAAGTCACCAAAGTTAGTCCAACAGTTTATTTTAAAACTTGCAAAGTACCAGTTCACAACTAGCAAAAGGCCCCTTTGATGAACTGGTTTGTCAGTTTTGGAAATATTTATTTCCTGCAGCCACCAACTTGAGACACTGCAGAGACATGGATTGGAATTGCTTGACATTGTCACTCTACTGTTGATCAGTGGATAGTTGCATGTAATTTGGTATTAGCTAAGCATGAATTTAAATTATGAAATAATAAGTATTTATTCATAATTAATTCAACTGTGTTGTACAGTATTCTGTGTGTAAACTATTTGGTTGTTTAGTTTACATGCAAGTTTCTTGGCTATTGGTGTATACTGTGTTTAAAAACAAGTGGTAGTTATGATTTTGTTAACATTTTATTTGTATATTCCATAAGTTTATGCTGAAGTAACTCCATCTGATTCTTCATTGTTGTTGATAAAATACCTCTGGTCTAAATTTTATATTTGGACATGTTTAAGGGTTGTCAAACTCACTTTTACAGTGTAGTAGAAGTATTGTCAGAATGGCTTGGGTTAACCTAAATAGCAGCTGGAGGCTCTCTTCAGGAAGTCTTGCATATTATTCCATGTCATCTGGAACACTGGTCTCCAAATCACTTTTTTTAGTTCAATAAAATTGGGTGCATTGAGGACTAGGTTTATCAAACCAAGTTTTGTGAAATTTTGAATTGTCAGTAATTCTCTGGTAGGTGAATTATCTGTGTATATTTTACTCTATTCACTTTTTACTTTTCAGATATCTAAAAACATTGAGGTAATTTTATATTTCGTGTAGGTTTTTGGGAAAGAACATTGGAAAATCATTCATTATGAGAAATCCTTCTAGAAAATCTTTGTTCCCATTAGAAATAATTGTGGAGCACAAAGACAAGTTAAATGACTGTACAGTCACTGCTGTTGCAACAGAATTCTTGAAGTATTTAATGTACCAGAGGCAGCAGCTGCCTGTACCACTGCCTGCAGTGTTACAGGGGGTCACTCGAGAAGAGCAAGGTATTCCACAGCCTGTGGAAGACATCTTTGGTGCAGATGAAGATCCTTCAACAGGTCTACAAAACAACATGGAAGACAGATGTTCTTCAGACAAAGTCAATGCCAATGCCATAATTAAGAACAATGTAAGTGTTGATGTTTTATGTCCAAGTGGTAATATCAGATGTGCTAGGTCACTGTAGGAGTATTATTTAGTTTTAATATCACCTCTCATTAACATATAAATTATTTTATAATTTTTTATAGTTATTTACTATAGTCTTACCATCTGCATTACATAGTGGAGTAAATTATTTTTATAGTTTTTTAGTTATTTACTATAGTCTTACCATCTGCATTACATAGTGGAGTAAATTATTTTTATAGTTTTTTAGTTATTTACTATAGTCTTACCCTCTGCATTCCATAGTGGAATAAATTATTTTTATAGTTTTTTTAGTTATTTACCATAGTTTTACCATCTGCATTCCATAGTGGAATAAATTATTTTTATATTTTTTAGTTATTTACTATAGTCTTATCATCTGCAGTACATAGTGGGAAATATTTGTTTGTACATTGGTAAGCATTCATATGTGGTGTTTAACCAATTTTTATTATTAAGATTTAAATAAAAGTAACTACATTAGTAGATGTAAATAAAATAGACTGACTTAATCTTAAGTAAAATGAATTTTATTTAGAAAATTTGAGTGGGAAATTTTCTGGTCTGTAAATTTCATGATGTTTTTTAGCAAATTATTAATAAGTACACAGCATTCGACATGTACATGTGAAGTTTGTTCAAATATTTTGTCTTGCATTAGTAGCCTTCTCTTTATCTGCATTTTCAACAAATTCTTTTACAATCACCCAACTGTCTCACTTAATTGTTAGAATATTAAAATACTTTTTTCCACTTAATGGCATTGTTACACAAAAAGCAAGATAGATGATGAAATATGACAAGTAGTTGTGTGCATTTTGAAGAAATTGGGAAACGGTAGAAATTTTTTGGAAGCCTCCTTCATATAAATGTTTGAATGAGTGAACAGTGTGCTGTTGATACATTACATTCCTTAACAAATTTTCTTCATTACAGCTGTTAAATTCTCGAGCAAGGCAAGCACTGATCAGGCAACAGAGACTTTGGCAGAGGTACTTCAGCAAAGCTCAAAAATTTGTTACTTTATATCAGAGAGTTTGGAAGGTGAGTTCTAAATTATTTACTTGATGTTTTATTTTGGTTTTGAGTTAGTTACTTCGATGTGTATGAAAGACCTACATATGTATTCGAATTATATTTTGCCTGCAATACATTTCTTTGTGCACTTCAGTAATATTTAAAAAATGTTTAGTTTTAGATGCTTTGAAGTACCTAGAGGTCCCAAAAATTAACTTTGCTCTTTGGTGTACAATAATTTTCTTATGTTTTCCTTTGCAGGCCATGGAAACCCAGCTGACAAGTGGGTGTAAAGTTGAAGCAGTTCGGTTTGCATTTGGATGTTCGTCCATCACTGCGAGGGAAGTGTACACACTCCACTTCCCAGCCACTGCAGCTCGCTCTCCCATTGCTGTCCCTCAGCTTCCTCAGTCTGGTAGAGCAATTATGCTTGCCCTCATGAGGTGAGACTTGCTTAACAGTGGATCATATAGCTTATTTTAAATTTAGAGGCTATTTGAATTTTTATGGACGTAGTGACTATCACCAGCTTGGTCGACTGGTGAGCGAATCTGCTTGCGAGCGGAAAGACCCGGGTTCGAATCCCGCTGCCGACATGGTTGACGCGGCTAGAAATACGGCATGGGACTTGGGTATACAACCGAATAATTATCGAGGTAATTATCCGACCCAAGAATGGGCCAGAATGTTCGTTCCTATAGCCTAATTAAATTCTATTCTATTCTATTCTAGTGTGTGCAAATCAGTGTTGGAAAGAACTCGTTAAAAATTTTTTTTTAAACCAACCCATGTCTTTGTGTTAACAATCCACCTATATTAGGGGAGGGGTTTTGTATTATTTTCTTAACTTGTGTATATTTTTTGGATTTGATTGTGTTTTAATGGAACACGTACGCATATTATTTATTGCTGTGTTTGAAGCTTACATAGCAATATACTTCAAGATTAGCAGTACGGGAAGCCAATATCAAAACTTGAAAAAAAAATTCCTATTATTTGACCACAGAAAAAATGTATTCCTATTATTGTTATTACATGCACTTATTTTAGTTTATGAATTTCAAAGAAATGTAATACATTTTTGTCTATAGAATGCGCAAATTAATAAGCAATAAACAGTGAATCAGAAAAAATTTAAATGTAGGAGAGGAAAATGTAGGTGAAAATAGCTTCATAAAAGAAACTCTGTCAAACCTCACAGGTGTTATGCATTTCAGGTCAAAAATGCTCAAAATCTTTCCTCCTTACGTGTTCAGTGATGCAGTAATATTGTATGACACACAAAAAATGGTTGAAACTAATTGAACAGAAACAAGGGAAGCAGCCAAATATACAGTAGACTCTAGGTTTCTGCACATTGATAGCCAAGGCTCACACATACCCAATTGAAACATTTAACATTTTTTTTGCATGGAGTAATGAGTAAAATAGACTGGGGCTGGTAAAGCCCAAAAGTTTATAAGAATTTTAGAAGCATCGCAGTTTAGAACACACATTTTACATGTGGGATTTCTTTCAAATTACTGCGTGATGGTGGCCATGGTTTTCAAAATCAGATTGGTGGACGTCCGTAGAGTTCTCAAGGTAATATGGCAGCGGCGCTTGTGGCCAAAAAAATCCTAACACTACAGTAGAACAGAATCTTACGTCACACTCGTCATATTTGCTGTAGTAACTGCACTGATGTTTGATTGGAAGGCCTCACTTTATTAACCAAACTTTAACCATTTTTTTTTGGCTTGTATTAAGTCATGTCGGTAATTTCCAACTTATTTCAGGTCGTTGATGTCAAATGATGAGTTTCTTACCTTCGCAAATACGAAATCTGGATTAAAGAAACTATGGATACTCGTTCTCAAGCCTGAAGATACTGTTTCAAACCAATTAGAGGATGGTCTTCTGTGGATACCAAGACTTAAGTATACTTTAGTTAAAGGAGCAAAGTCAGTTGACATCAGGATAAATGTGCCAGATGAACCTGTCAGTGTTGGAGCAACTTCAGATATTGATTTCTTCACAACTCCATCCAAGGCAGTGCAGCGGGCCAGCCGTCGAGTGTTGCCATCTCTGATATCTTCTGTTCACCCTCCAGCGCCACAGAGTACGGATGGTGATTTTGTTCAACAAGACACCACGATATCTCAAGATTCTCTTATTGATGTCATGGAGCAGTTTGAACTTTCACCTCTGGAATTCTCGGATCATGGTACTCCAACAGTTTCATCCGCTAATCCATCTTTTGCTATGCCACTCGTTCCACCTCTGAAAAGTGCGCGTAAGAAAGTGGTTCGTTTCGGGTCTTCATGTAGAAATGAATACCCTGATTGTACTCCTATGCGTTCTGCTAACTATGAAGTTCTAGACATGGTAGAAACTCCGGTTACCTCAGTTCTATCTCCATCATCTCCTGTTCAAAATTTTCGAAAGAATACAAGTCATCTTGAAGTAAATGAATCATCATTGAAAGGTAGCTGTATGGCTTTATCGTCTACATGCGCTACTAATTTATTGACAGCGAAAACTGTTGTATCGAATAAAAATGAAAACTTTACTTCTGTACTAAATTGCAAGCTATTTCGAACGCCTCAGTCACACTGTATGGATGTCTTACCTTCGTCCCCTATGTGCACAAAAGATCACCTTGAAGAGAGTCCTATGGAGTTGGGCAAAAGTACATCAATAAGTCCAACCACATATTCAAATTTGCATGTTGTTAAGGAAAATTCTGCAAGAAGTTGTAATAATTTCATGACGGGCACTAAGGGACCCGATATGGTAGAAACTCCTCTCCAACCCACAAGAAGTTTTCCCACTACTTGCACTAAGGTACTGGATATGGTAGAAACTCCTGTCCAACCCACACGAAGTCTTCCCACTACTTGCACTAAGGTGCTTGATATGGTAGAAACTCCTCTCCAACCCACAAGAAGTCTTCCCACTACTTGCACTAAGGTACTTGATATGGTAGAAACTCCTCTCCAACCCACAAGAAGTTTTCCCACTACTTGTACTAAGGTACTTGATATGGTAGAAACTCCTGTCCAACCCACACGAAGTCTTCCCACTACTTGCACTAAGGTGCTTGATATGGTAGAAACTCCTGTCCAACCCACAAGAAGTCTTCCCACTACTTGCACTAAAGTGCTTGATATGGTAGAAACTCCTCTCCAACCCACAAGAAGTCTT
Source organism: Trinorchestia longiramus (assembly GCA_006783055.1). Taxonomy (NCBI): domain Eukaryota; kingdom Metazoa; phylum Arthropoda; class Malacostraca; order Amphipoda; family Talitridae; genus Trinorchestia; species Trinorchestia longiramus. Next base: position 337,178 of record VCRD01000142.1, read on the forward strand.
CCCACTACTTGCACTAAGGTACTTGATATGGTAGAAACTCCTGTCCAACCCACACGAAGTCTTCCCACTACTTGCACTAAGGTGCTTGATATGGTAGAAACTCCTGTCCAACCCACAAGAAGTCTTCCCACTACTTGCACTAAGGTGCTTGATATGGTAGAAACTCCTCTCCAACCCACAAGAAGTCTTCCCACTACTTGCACTAAGGTGCTTGATATGGTAGAAACTCCTCTCCAACCCACAAGAAGTTTTCCCACTACTTGCACTAAGGTGCTTGATATGGTAGAAACTCCTCTCCAACCCACAAGAAGTCTTCCCACTACTTGCACTAAGGTACTTGATATGGAGGAAACTCCTCTTCAACCTAAAAGTTTTCTCAATACCTGCACTGAGGTACTCGATATGTTAGAAACTCCTTTCCAATCCACACACAGTCTTCCCACTACTTGCACTAAGGTTCTTGATATGGAGGAAACTCCTGTCCCACCCACACGTAGCCTTCCCACTACTTGCAATAAGGTACTTGATATGGTGGAAACCCCCCTTCGACCCACACGCAGTCTTCCCGCTACTTGTGTGAAGGTGCTCGATATGGTAGAAATTCCTGCTCAACTAACACAAAGTCTTCCGATTAATACAGAGAACTTCGATGTGGTTGAAAATCCCTTGGAAGCTCTAAATGCATCAGATACAATTAGTGAAAGTTATAGTTTACAAGCAAATTCATTCTGTGAACCTGAGAGCAAGACGATTTATAACAAGTTTCCTCCAGATCAAACTTCAGTGTGTGAAGATAAAGTGGTATCAAAAGAATCATTTTCTTCTGATGATTCTACTGGCAGTGACAGGAAACGACAGTGCCTGCAGATGTCAGGACATTGCAGCTTTGGTACTTCTGTATCTGGCGTGAAGTCGACCGAGTTGAAAAGCGTGTCTGACACTTCATTGGAGTTGTCGGCGTTAAATTCACCTATGACAGGAGGACGTGCAAAGAGCGCATCCATGGACTTTCCATCTACTGAAGGTTTTAGACTTAACACGAAACCGTTAGGTTCACTATTTCCTAATAAAAATTACTGTGATAATAACGTAAGTTCTATAGATATGCCTTTAGATGACACATGCATTATTGCAGGTAAAAGGGATCTAAAGTTGACAACGCCATGCAACGAAGTGCCTTCTCATACTGATGGGTCATCCGATAGTATGTCACATCGAGAGCCTATTTCTGTTTCTGATAACTTCTGTTATCAGAGTTCGATTTCTCACTCTGAAAAGATTACATCTCGTGTCACATCAAAGAAAACGGACAGACCTTCGTATCTTGAAGATCAGAGTAATAAAATCAGTCTTCAGAAGGAATTAATTTGGTATGAGTTGTCGGTGCCCCTCGTTGGATTTCTCGAAAAGCCTGTTTCTAAACCTGCTCCTCATATTTGACCTGCTGTGCTATTTGATACTAATGGATTATATGATAGAGAATTTGCAATTTACAGTAGGATATTTTTTTACTTTTATGAAATGTCAATATGCGTAGGAGTATGATGCTGTTTTAACTTTTCAAGTCAATGCCCTTCAGACGGTAACTGAAATAACTTTAGTGGGATCCATTTTTATTTATGACTTCCTATTCATGGTATTTCTCATAGTGATTTTTACTCTTAGCTCAAAAGAGCGGCAATTATAGATTTTATTCTTCTGAGTTGTCACTCCTAGCGCGTCGGTAAGATTTTCTACGTCCACTTGTTGTGTTTGTTCTCGTCAACTTGTCATTCGGATCTTCGTCTTTCTCTCAAGTTTTTCTAGGGATTCTCGGCAAAACAGCAACCCTTATCACGCTTCCGCTCAGAGTAGGTGCACTAAAGAGGAAAATTTTTCTTGTACACATCTTAGGGACTTAGCGCTGCTGGAAATATGTTGAATGTCTGAGTTTCACTCAGGAGAGGGACATGCTGTGAGAGTTTGTCCTCATCGGCTACCTTCAACTGTCGGTGCTTTTCAGTAGAAGCCATAGTTGCTCAAAGCAGAGTCAGAAGAACTTTCACGGAAGACTGTTGTAGGTTAAAATATTGGTAGGTAGTTGTTTCGTTTCTATTTCTCTTTCTTCCCTCACGAGAGAAGCCGATACTGTGGGTTAGTTACTCTGCGTGTCTTCAATACTTTTGTCTGATTATTCTACAGTATTTCGCCTCATTGAAATGCTCCCTTCCACTCTTGATGCCTTCTTTCTGCAGATACGGCGGTAAAAGTCCTATGTTTAATTTGGTCCGGTGTATAACAACTTACCAGTGTACTGCTGCTTTGTTAACATGTTTGATATTTGTTACTAGTATCACTTGTGTGTGTAGCCCACTGCCCGTTTCATGTAAACTACCTTTTATTATTTCTGTTGCATTTGCTCATTCCTTTAGAAGATATTGGCCTCTTCCTGTTGATGTAGTTCTTATAGTTTCGTTAACCTTTCTTTGAAGTGACTTTGTATGCAGTTGCCTCTGTAAAAGTCTTCATTAGTGATCAGTCAACCATTTTGAAGTGTACTTTATAGTCTCCATTCCTTTCTATTTATTTATTTATTTATCTGATTAGTAAATATAAACCTCTCACTTGGCCTTTACTAAGTTAAGAATGAGATTTAATTTTCTCCACGATTTCTTCTCAGAAGACATAATTATGCCAATGGTTGGAATGATATAACGTTCAAACTATGATTGTTTTTCCGATCTCCGACGGAAAATTATATTTAATAACATGAGAAATAGTAAAATCTCAGTGTTGTTTAATGTTGGAGTTTGCACTGGTCCTCGCTCGTAGATCACCCATAGTGGTTTTGTTAGAATCTGTTCTTCATGAAGTAGATGCGATTGTTTCACGCAGTTTTTCCAAATCCTCTCGTATCAATGGTGCAAGTTTATCTGTTGCCTTTAAAAAACACTCAAACACCGATACACCTGCACTTTTGATAGGAGATTTGGGAAAACTGTGAAACAATAGCGTCGACTCATTGCGTGTAGACCCTAATTTTAACAGATTCGCTCCGGTACATCTACGATCAAGAACTAGTGTTAACTCCAAAAATAGGCACCGTTCCACGATTTATTATTAAATTTTTTCTTGTTTATTGTCAAACAAAATTCCCGGGTCGGAGGCTGCGACACTACCCAGTTAGTCACGATGTTGACTTTTCAATAAAGCTCTGTTTCACACGCACTGTGCAGTTCACTGCCCCTATAATTTCAAGTAACTTGACTGATGCAGAGACTTGCGGCACTTCCATACTCTTCTGTTCGTAGGGTTGCTAGAGCTGAGCGGTACATAGTTCACGCATTCCGGTCTGTGCAATAAATGTGGATTTCGTTTGTTCTCAGTTGATGAAGACAAAATTTATGTACTCATATGCATGGTAGTATTACAATTGTATTGTGCCGTAATTTGTTTCGTCTGTTGTTTTTTTTTCATTGGGGTTGTTTTATCTAATTTCTGAGTGGAGATAGACGTCGCGGTACTATGATGTACAGTTGTACACCAATGTGATGATCGACACAATTACTCTGAACTGAATCTGTTTGGGGTTTTTGTTGAGCATGTTTAGTTACTGGAATTGTACGCCGTTTGACATTCCTATTAGAGAAATAAATTGAAATGGACATTATTTTCAAATTTGACCATTTCCGATCGCGAGTGACGACAGGAGAGCTCTATGTGCTTGGGAAGGTAACTTTGACTTTTCCTCTGCTGGACATTGACAAGTAGAAGGAATGCACAGTAATCCTATGCCTTCCAAATATCGGGTCTCATGCAACCCCTAATAGTTTGCTCCCTGCTGCTCGGTAATGCATTGGACCCTAGGTTCGATCCAGGACTCGTGACTTCTTGTTTCTTATTGACTGTATCTATTTTCTGCTGTATCGCATGATGCATACTTGTTAATTCTTGTATTCTTTACCTTAGTTCAGGGTTTTGTTTTTCGTACCACATATGAATCAAATTGGGCCTTAATACTTAACGTTGTCGCACTAGGTGCTAGTAATAGACTCATGTCGTAGAATATATGACTTGACTTTTGTTAGTATATGCTATGCATTACTTTTTCTTTTGACCCGATGTGTTGGGCCCATTTCTCCACATTTTTGTGTTGGAACCCTTAAGAGAGATACGAGGAAGTTTGCTATCATTCAGTATGTGGGGCTTAGTGATACGCTTAAGATTAGTAGCATTCCTGTATTGCTCTCAAATAAGGTATCACAATTGTATATTTCTGTAGTTATTAAAGTTCGTACATTACTTCACATTCCCTTGAGATAGACTTGGCGCTTCTTCGAGACGGACTCTGCTACATGCGGCAAATTCAACAACAATGGCTCTTGTAATTTATTGGTTTTGGTTTCTTGAATCAGGTTTCTTTTGACTTTTTTTCGTTTGTTAAGGTGGCAGACTTCGTGTTGGCGAACTCTTGTTCGAGCATAGCCACTTCTGTTTGTTTCTCGTCTTCATTTTGTCTGATGCAAGGTAATTTTTATTGATCTAAGCACTGCTTACTGATCGAGGACGTCTCCATGCCCTGCAATGTAATTGTAACGAAACTGTGTGTATGTAGGAGTATGCGTTCTTAACATTAACGCAATGCCTGTATTGTATCGACCATTTACTACTGTAAAAGTTTGCTTAATAAGTTCCGGAAAATCGTGGCTTAACTTTTGAGACCTGCAAAACCTGCACTTTTGAGGTGTATTTTTCTTGCGAGTTTTCCTAATTACATGTTAAATTTAGCGAGAACATAAATATCACGTTTGATAATGCTAATTTTTTGGACATCTCGTGCTCCAGCAACCTGAGAAGCGCGCTAGTAGTTGCTAGACCTGCTGGTTCGTTGGAAGGCAAAATAAGGTATGAACGTGTCAGTACCCAACACGGCATCAAGCATGCTTGTCTTGCTAGCTTCTGTGAGTGCCGTAAGCACATGTGTATGGGCACACTTCCGTGCCGAACTGGTGTATAGCTTCAGTGATAATTATGCATCTCATTGCGCACATGACGTTTATTTCCAGATCTTCTTCAATAAATTTTCCGTACAATTCAATGTTTATTCTCGCATCATTCTCCTACCTGCACTTTTTTCCAACATCTTATCCTCAGGCTTAGCTCGCAGCTACTAACTTCACTGAAATATTTGCGTGATTATTGAATTACTAGATATTGGATACTGCTGTTTGCCAGTAAAGTAATTTTCATGTACATGATTATTGACAACATATAGCTGGAATCTAAAACTAAAGTTTCTCTAGTTGAAATTCAAGGCCTTATAGTTCATAGTTCTGCTAGCAAGACCACTTATTACTGACAGAGTCATTGCTTCGGGCACAATCAGGGTACTGTCACGCTAACTTTACATAGACATGGATGGATTGCTTGAAAAATAGTTTCTCCAAATAGAGTGGACGCCATATTTCAACTAAATAAATTTTCTTTTCGCTGAAATTTTCAGGTAAGAATCGACAACTTTGAGCTCATAAATTGATGAAAGGTTTACGCCCGTGAAATATTGGCGTTTCGCAGGAAGGATTGCACAATTCTCAAGCTTCTCAGAGGGAATACCAATAATGCGTGCGCTAGCTGCGTTCCTCAGAAATGCCTCGAACTTCCCTTGCTAACTTTAGGAACGCATAAATGTTACCAACAATCATCATGTGATCATGGTGTGTCTTGAGTATATGAGTTAGCCCTGTTTCAATCAGCACTTTCAGGCGACGCGACTGATGCATCATTTTGGCGAACTACTGCTGGATTCTCATTTTTATACCTGTATTTTCTCGTCACCTTTTACCTGCCAGGTCATCTTCATTGGTCTAATCGTTGTTTTCTAATCATGCTAATTCTAACATAAAAACGTAGTGTCGCTAGTCTACAGCTAAAGTATACACAATAGTGTGGTTTCAGATCTTAATGAGTGGAGATTGCGAGTGGTTACTGACTATTCGATGACACTCAAATTGAAGCCTGAGGTTACAATTGACCAACTCGGAGTGTGGGTGCGAGCGACAGAATCGCTATGGTGAGGCAGAGGTATACCAGAGTCGGCAATCGCGGCCTAATTGCATGTTAAATTGAGCGAGAACATAAATATTGCGGCATAAATTTTCGAGTGGTGTGGCAATTCATGAAAGGCCACTATGTGTGATTGGGGTTAAGTTCGATTACATTTGACTTTTCGAATCGGGGGTTGCACAAAAGCGGATTTTCGTCGGGATTTAGCGCTCCTAGGGTAATATGTTGGGTTCCTGGGCTCTAGTTTGGGAGGTATCGTGATATGCAAGTCCTCTCTAGCGTATCTTGTAGAAATGTATCTTCTAAGGCATACCTCCATTGTAGAATATGCAACACTTATTCCCGGAGGCTGTTGTGGTTTACATTTATAGTTGTGGACTGAGCTGGTTTCAAAGTAAAGATGCAGTGAAAGAAATATTTGTTATGTCCTCAACGACAATTTCAGCCTCCGTTCACATTACTGGCAAATAGTTTGAGAATAAATTTTCAAACATCTGTCGTGATGAAACTACGGCCTTGAAACAAATTTTACCCGATAATTATATCACGAAAAAGGTAACTGAGCATCTCTGACACATCGTCGGCTTTTACGAATTCATGACTTGTCTTACGAAAACGTGTGTTTGGGTTAGCCTCTGACTCGTTAAGCTCAGCTCATGGTAAGGTTATTAGAAAATGACATCTCTGACGGCTACTGATGTGTAGACCACAATCAGTGTCACTATTAAGCCAGCGAACCACCAAGCACTGAACCGATTCAGTGCGGCTGCAGACAGAGTTATTTGCATTTCTCCAGTTATCTTTAGGGGCGACTTCTGGCTCACCTGCTCGTTCGACAAATTTTCTTCCCAACAATTTGTTTGTTCAGCATAACTGTCGGAAGCATCGTTTGAATATTTAACTCGTGGTACGACAGAGTCATCAGGAAGACTCATCTCAGCTTTCCAGCTCTCTTCATCCAATTCGCCTATATTCATAGCATTCTTAAGTGTATTGAAGCTACTTTGTTTATTAACAGAAGCAGTTTGAAATTCTCTTGATAAGCGGTGAACTGTAGTTACTTTCTGACTCTTCGTATTGTTCGTTGAATCGAGTGATGAACTTATTTGAGTCTGTGCGTGCTGGACGCCGGTTTCTTTCTGCCCACTTTGAGATTTTTCCTCCTTTTGCTCACTTGCGCTTTCCTGTAGTGGCGATTAGAAGTTAATATTACAGCCGTCTTCCTGAAACTCAACTTGCGAAGTAATGTGCTGAAACTTAATTTAAATATCGATGCATGGTACTAAATGTGCCATGCATGACGAGTCTGGAAATTTCTCTCCTACTTGACGTCAGATAATAACAGACAACGAAGTGTCTAGTAAATGAAAGCTAATGTGTATTTTTTCACTTAGGTGTGTTAAATTACTCACATAGAAATGGTTGATGATTACCAGGGCGAGGATGATGCAGAAAAGCATCGCGATGCACAGCACGCACCACACATCGATGAGTTTCAAATAAGAGGTTCGTGGGAGATGATCACCGACCTGAAGTGTACAAAAGCTTCATGTAGAAATGCTTGCACATGTTAGTTTAATGCTTTCATCCGTAATATTTTTAATGTGCTGAATTTGGAAGGAAGATGATTTTCTTAACCTGCATGTGTCGAGAAAAACTATACTGCTAACCTGTCTAAGCTGCGAATTACGACGCACTGCTAAGCTATGTAGAACATGAGAAAAAATATTCTTAACCTTTTAGGTTATAAGACAGCAAAGAAACTAATCCTGTGATACACGTTTTCGTAATAAATTTTACATAAACGTAGACATTAAATGTGAAGCAGGAGCTGTTCTTGACATCGTGATAGCATATTTCCTAATGAAGATCTATTAGAAGGAAGGTTATAGAGGTGGAGGAATTTGTCAGTCAATACAAAGCTGCCAAATTCGGTCTGATTCTCATGCAAATCAGTGGGGACTTTTTCGAACTTTTACTCATACAAAATGCTCTAAAATTGCAATAGAATTCGATTGAGGGCTGATTGTGCGTTTGCTATGGATTATTTTAATAACCCGGGAATTTGGGGGCCATTTTGGTAAAAATAGCAAAACGAAGGAACTGAAGTTCTTCGTATGGAAATTAGTAAAGCATAACAATTTTCGTAAAGCCTCCAGTGGTGTACACTAGAGCCAAACGGTGTGTGTGTCACAGCAGAAGGCACAACTGCAACCACTGAGAAGCTCATTCTTAATCCTAAAACACTGCTACATGGTTTAATTTTTGTATTGTATTATATAATCGTTTTTAGGTTTCAAGTCCTCCATTAGTGGCTCGATATTCAATGTAAATTCATTCAATTAATTGAAAAAATGAATAAACTTTAATGATTCAAAGAATGCTTTCTGTCATGAAATAAGTGTTTTGATGCAAGTATCTGTGGTAAAGTATTGGGTTGCCCGGAAAGTTCCTGCCGATTTTTAAAGGAGAGAAAAAGTTCAATATACTATATAAGCCAATACATTTTTAATCAGCCTAATATGAATCATTTTGTTGCACAAAGCGTTTCCATCTTTCGTTTGACTAGAAAATACTCTCATCGCAGAATTGAGGTGGTTTCATGCCAAAGAATTCATCAGGGTATCTTTTTAGGTCATCCAAGAAATTGAAACTTTTACCATTAAGACTATTCTGCTAACACCGAAATAAATGATCATCCGAAGGATTAATATCTAGTGAATATGGAAGGTGAGATTACACATCCCAGCCAAGCTGCAGCAATTTTTGACAGGTTTCAAAAGAAACGTGTAGTCTGGCATTAGCCTGATGGATCAGTCAAGCACTCATCACTGTAAACTCGTATATTTCTTCGGTTGCTTGTGATGGATTTTTCCTCTATAGATATAGAAAAACATCAGGTGTGCTCTAAATGGAGTTGTAGTCAAATTTTACTTTCCAAACTTAATCATGTTCTTAATAAGTCGAAAGATGAACTAAAAATCGGCACGAACTTTCCGGGCAACCTGATATATGAGGACAAGTCTTAAAATCTGAAAGAAATGCGACAACGAGATGTTAGTCAAATACACCAAATTTTCTCACGTATTCAAGCTCAAGAGCTTAACCCTTGTTAACAAAAGAATCTGTTTGATTAAACGAGTTCATTTCTAGTGTTCGATTAAGATTTAATTGGCCTGAAATATACCAACTTCTCCACTTGCATCAACAGAGATAGTTAGAATGACTTATGTATTGTTCACTTGTGTGAAGAACGTAGTTTGCACAAGCATGGCAGTCAGCGCGACCATAATCCTGTCCTGGAAGTCGTCCAGAGGGAAGTAGAAAGTCATGTAGCCAACCACCATGAGCATCAATGATGGCAAGAACGTGTAGAATACGTAGTACACCGACCGGTTCTGGAACGCTAACTCCACCAGTAGCGCTGGGCACAAACTCTGCGGGAAAGTGAAATTTAAAAACATAGTATGCACAATCGAGAAACTCTTGCTCTGTTAAAGGAAGAGTAACGTTATATGCAACTCTTTTGGAAACGACATACTTCATATATTTTTTGGCCGGCATGTAGTACTTAAAGTTTATTACTTCCGATGTAGGCTGTTGTGCTGAAGTTCAGTTTTGATAATAGTGGATTTTAACTCACTCATGTTTCGTTCAGCTGGTTGTAATGCAACAGAGCTGTGTGGATCTTTACCATGAATCATTAATAATAAGAAAAAAAAAATTCTCCAGCGATTTACATTTCTTATTTAGTTACTAAAATTAGTCGACAGTTTGATTTCTGTTTAAACTCTTTTTAACAAACTTATTGGGTGGCTCAGTTACTTCTTTGATGATATGTAATTTTTTTGTGTCATTGCAGTGAGACACGACACATTTCTACGGGTTTACCTAGTTAAACGTACTACTGAACACAAAATGTTTACCGAAATTGTATAAATTACGAAAAGGCTTGAAAAATTTTTTGCCTTTAAAAATAGTGTTTTGTACTATATTTTCCAAATGCTGTTTCGAAGAACAATTCTATTATTAGCAACAAATTGCTATTTCTTTCGCCCTCTACTTGGAAGTGATCTGTCTTGTAAATCACTAGAGCCAATGACCGATTACTAAGTGCCCTCTCGAGCTACAATCAAGCATGATATTTTTTCATATCGTGCGGAATTTTACGGAAATGTGCTTCCTCAAATGCATCAGGCGGATGTAATTACTACAAAGTTATTCTGTACACCAAAAACGTTCATAAACAGTCATTTGATAACGTTAAGAAAGCAGTTGAAGACTAGAGTGGATGATTTTATGTTCCCACAATAAGTGTTGAACATAAACGTTGCACTGAAAAAACAAAACGTTTTATGTTGTCGACCGCATACTTGATTGATAACTTTTGCAGAGACTCGTTGAACTGAGTATTGGAGCAGATTCTTCTCGCCTTTGAACTCCACAAACTGTCCTTCATGAAGAGGTAGGAGGCGAATGTTCTTGATGTTGCACTGCCAAAAGACCATCTGCCCAAGGTGGCGTCTTTTTTATGTCGTGGTTCAGATCCCATCAAGAAGCCTAATAATTTACTATGAAATCGTTATTCTTAACACTTGGTTATTCACTCACTTGGAAACCCTAGAACATGAACTTCTAGTACATACTGGTTCTAGAAAAAAAACAGATTTAAACTCTTCTCAAATATGCTTTTTATTTGATTCTAAAACTGATATTTTTCACACTGAATTTGGTAAACATTTATCATGGCCTAGAATGAGCTGCCAGTTTTTCCAGTTAGTGAAACCCGCAAAGTTTTCTTTCATACTGATGAATCTAAAAGCTGCGCTGGCTTACTGCTTCGTGAACCCATTTGAGGAAAATGTTAGACCATACTTACCACGTGGCAGACTTGCAAATCAAAGGGAAATCTTTCAAGTTGAATGTTGCATTTTGTTTTCACTGTAAAAGATTGGCGGGACGAGAAGGGATTTTTGCTGCCCGCGAAGCACTGCTCTGTAAATGAAAAAATATTTTTTGTATAAGCTTACTGCGACGCTAGACTCCCGGAATAATACTAGACCTTCATTAACCTCATCAAAGCGTCCCTACGAGCCTCAATTCAAGTCACAGCACAGATGAGCATCATTACTACTGTTAAGATGTTAGCATTAATAGTTGGAAATAAAGTTTTTTATTTCTTTCTTTCAGTACTTGCATTTTCTAGCTGTGTTCATAGTATGATACAAGGACGCAGGCGAAACAAAGACTTGAAACTTTATGTACCTGAGTCTTAAATTCCCTTCTTAATTAAATATAGAACGTTTTATAAAGCATCCGTACCCCATTTTGTCTAATTAAAAACAAAGGTATGTTTTTACTTTACTTAATATCAAGTAACTTTTCTGTAACTAACTGGACTCTAGAAACTAAACTTAACACGTATTCTTTTCAAAGAAATAGCAGAGTCCCTTCTATTGAGCCAAAATTACTTTGTACGATTCATGTTTCTAAAACCAGTGTGACTTTTTGTAAAGACGTAGTCGTTAAATTTTGAGAATGTGATTTTCATTTACTATAATAATTATTAGACAGTAATATTTCACCTGCTCTCAGACGAATCAGATCGTCTGCCAGAGGACGAGTTCGCTTTTTGACGTTGAGCCGTTCATTAAAATTTTCTATTGTGCTTAAGGTTGAGCAATCGCCATTAAGTTCGAAAGATGGCTTCCACAAGTACGAGGATACGGAAGTTGGAACAGAGTTCAGATGGCTTTCCTCTTTAAGGTTCAAAAAGGATTGCGTTGGATCGTACCATTCACTTTTCATGATGACGTCAGATATGAGAGTAAAACTATCGAGTTGAAGATCATGAACCCATACAATTTCGAAATAAACTGAAAGTTCAAAATATTCTTTGTCTGGGGACTTGGGAGGGGGTAAACCGATTGTTTTAGTCACTGAGGATAATACGATGAAACAGTCTTCCTCATCAGACCCATCGAAACAATTTCTTTCCAGGTCACATCGTTTACTGATGTTTACGCAGGAACTGTCATCGCATGTAAACTCTCCTTCCAGGCACGCGGTGACCACAAGAACAATACGAGTATCAGAACCGTCTTTTGATCTTGTCCAGGTTTTAGTGCCAAAAGGATAAATATTGGATGGAGAGCTTGTGAATGACAGAATGTCATCATCAATCCAAAAGTTCTTTAGCTGCCAAGTTACCATCGAAGGCGCTGTGTTATTATCGTGTATGCCCATCAAAGTAGACGAATGAAGCCCAATTAAAATTGGATTTACAATTTTTTCATCAAGAAAGTAGTTTCGGTCATAAGGAATATCTGGAGTCATGCCCCTAAATCTGATTAGAGGAATGCGATCAAACTCACACACTACTCTGCGGGTCTGAGAGGTTGTTGTGAAACTCCAACTCTTCTTTGAATTGGACGAGTTGAAATCACATCCAACAAACGTTAGCGCAAAATTGGTCTCACTGGTTCTTATGTCATCAGCATCATTGAGGTTGGTGAAGTTTAGCGTTTCATTTGAAAGATAATGAGTCCAAGGAGCTTTTGATCCAAAAGTGTTAGCTCCGAGCCAGAGAATATCTTTTGAAAACATCGTTTTATCACAGAATTCGGGATTTCTCGACGTGAGCTGGAAAAGAACGTCATTCTCGTAATGATTTCGAGGTAAATAGATTTTGCCTCCTAACGCTTGGCAAAGGGATTGGGCATTGTGAAACGAAACTCTGCGCGAAAACAAGCGCAAAAACGGAATCGGTTCGTTTGTGAGTAGTGCCGATTTTCTCGTAGCTTGAAGTGTGTAGACATTTGACAACCTAAAATCCTGGAACACGCTGAACGAGAAAAGCGCGAAGTCACTCGCGGACAGTCGTTTCATCTGAGTATAGTTGATCAAGCTGGATGAATTCAGAAAATGAGGCAGAACATGCAGGTCTGCAAGTTTTGCTTTCAAACTTTCGTATGGATCAAAATTTCCTCCAACTGTGTCTTGGTCCTGACCTATGAATAATTTACCACCGCCTCGAACGTAAAACTCGCTTGATGAAGTTTTGTCAAGTAATTTCGGTTGACCTCGTTGGCTCTCATCATGAAACATTTCAGCTAAGGACGACTTTAGATCTACGCGGATGCAAAATGATTTCCAGCGAAGAGGAATGAAGTGGACTTGAAAATCGAAAGAAAATTCACCGTTACAGCATCCGATAACGAGACGAGAAAACCGAACATCATAATCTGAAAAAGGAAGCATTCATTAACACATTCATCGCGGTTGCCTAGCCGGTGCAAATCTTCACTTTGTACATACAGTCACTTGAAAGCTTTGAAAAAATTACAGAACCTAACCTGAGTGACCCACCGGTGGGTTATATCGCAGTGAATGTTTTAAGGTATTTAGATACACGGTGCTCAAAATTTAATGTTACAACTTTTGGAGCTCACATCCATTACACAAACAAATCTATACAAATGCAACAACAAGAAAACAATTATTAAATATGTAATAGTTGGAAATTACCTCCATTTATGTAATAGGCTTCTCGTCTGCGTCTATGACAAGCATAAGACGCTTAGAGAAGCACTTTTTGAGTCATGAAGCACTTTTTGAGGGACTTTGGCCCATTCCTGTTTGAGTTTTGAATTCAGTGCAAAAATATTTTGGTAATGTATCGCTGAAACCTTACTTCATAGTATGAACAAGATGCCGTAACCGAGAGGATTCAAGTCTGGTGATGAAGAAGGCCATTCCTTTTTCGAAATGAAGTGGGGAACATTGTATGCTAACCATTCTCATAGCTCCGTGTGAGGGTGCCGAGTCATGCTGAAATGATCACGGGCGTTTTTAAAATGATTTTTAGCCCTAGGTAACAATGACTTCGCAGGGGTCTTTATGGTAATTTTCTAGGTTAATTTAACCCCTTTCCTACAAAAACCTATGGACTTGTTTTGGTTTCAGTGATCGCGGCCCAAACCATGATTGATGCCTCTCCTTGTCTTCAAGTGACTACCCGGATATCAACCTCACCAGAGGCAGATAAAAATGAAACATTTATTCTGTTAAATTTTTGCTACACACTAAATTTCTTTTCATCCCTGGAAACTACGTTGGATCGCGTGCTTTCGCAGGTACGAGGGAGAAAGATTTTAATCCTAACAAAACATTCTTCCTATGTTTTTGCATATAACAGCCGTTTCTGTTTATGTTGATAATAGACACCTTCAAATCGTTGTGGGGAATGGTGAATATGCTTTCGACGGATACATTCTCCTCTTTTACTCAATTTCTTTGGAATTCTTAGGGTTTCTTCTAAGCTTTTACAGATTTTACGAGTGGATTTACAAGTTTTGAGGCCTTGGTGGTTTGAGGACAACCTTGTCCAAGCCAATTCTTACTTCTACAGTCTCTTTGAATCGCTGTAACATTTTTGGACGAGCATTCTGTTAACTTTTAAAGTTTTAGTAATATCCGTCAAATATTGCAGGTCTTGTGAGACGAGTGAACGTTCAGTCGAATAAAGCAACTCACTGAGAAAGAGCTCGTCGTCGCAGTCTAGCACAGCGTAAGAGATGAAGGTACTGGGGTTCATAAACTGGAAGAAGCGCACCCTGAGACACACCGTGAACTTAGTCATGGTGGGTACTTCTCCTTTAAACTGCATCCACGAGTCTGTTCTTGGTGCTCCAACTTCGTTGAAAACTGCTACTCCTGTAGTAGAAAGAAAGGAAAAAATAGTTTGTTGCGATGAGGTTGATAGATAACCTATGCATTAACAATGGATTTTAAAATCCATTATAATTAAATTTCTTAAGTAGTAGAAATACATTTGTTGATAATTTAAGAACGTTATGATTTCAGTAAACAAAGAAATTAGATAAACATGCAGACAATTATAATGCTAACGAGACAAACGCTTTAGCAAGCGTAGTAAGCGAACATTACAGGAACTGCAATGTAACTGGTATGCATTCTTTATTTCCATGATAACCTTAACGAACTCGTTTCTTCAGAAATTAATATCACAAAGCCTTCACTTCCTTCAGCGTTAAGATTTTTAGGTTGAAAGCTTTCATAAACATGTAAATTATTTCTAATTTTCATTTTGATATAAAATATATAACTCATTAGTTTTTAATCGTTTATAGTTAGGAAGCACATTTTTAATATTAAGGGTATTTACCTATATGTACAGTGAAAAATACATTAGGTTTCTGTTTTATACTCATGGAGAAGTAATATCAATCAAATAATTTGAAGTAATGCTGTAATTCACAAAAAACCAACGAAATGCAGAAAAACACATTAACACTTATTTCATGTACTCACTATGTTACACTTTCAAAAGTTATGCGAAAATTATAAAAGGTTTTATTTTAAGATATTCATACAACGGAGCTACAGTGCATACTGTTCAGACTGGAGCCAACGACATGATTCACGCGCTACTGTATATGATGATTGTGATGGTAGTTTCCACTTTTTTAGTAAACATCAACGATAAGTCAATGTATGACGTATATATTACACTGTACATACGGCCAGCTCTATTGAACTGGCTTCTCTAGTACTGGACTCCTGCTTGTGACACTTGACTACAACATTTAAAAAATGCATCGATCGGACTTTAAACTTGACAATCTCATGTTTTTGTACTGATACTTGGTTGCTCAGTTCTTTTCAATATTCCAACTTTTTAAATTACAATTTGATTTCTAACGTTTGTTTTCTAATTAACTGAGCTAATTGATAAGTGTTTTCTGAATGAATCGAGTGGAAAAGTAAGATTTAGACACATGAAGCATTTTGGAAAAACAGTTTACACTTTGCGTTTTTACCATAAAGAGCATCGTAGTTTTTTTTCAAAGCGGTATTAAATAAGTGACTTTGGTGTAAAATATATTTATCAAAAAATAGAAAAACAAGGAATATAATGATTCACCAAGAATAGTATTTTATTTTGATGTTCCATATGATAATTAGGATGAATTAAAATTCGAACATTTCTTGATTTCCCCTGAAGCTTTCCAAACGAGCATTAACTCTTAAAATGCTGCATAATAATTTTATGAACTATTGTAAGTATTATTTTTTACTATGTACTGACCCACTGTGTCCTCCGAGAAAACCGAGTGCAGTAAATATGCACTCAAGAAATACACGAGCACTCTCCTGCCCACCGCCATCCTTATATGACAGTCACTCAGCTTACCACGGACGGTATGAAGAACTAGGTCCAAGCCTTAGAAAGAACTGATCAATTGAAACCATTAACTGTGGAGCTTTACTTTGCGTGATTATCAAGCGTCCAATAGAAGTGATAGTTACGAAGTAATCACTCTGGTTCATCTCTCAGCTGTGAATTATTGAGCGCTAGCACTGAAATGCATCGAGTGCTGCACAGCTGGTACCACTCATCACAAGGCAGACTGCACCATCTGGGGTATGGAATTTCAGGCACAGCAAACGTCTAATTTATTGATAAAACACAACAACTGACATCCTTTTGAACTTCAATTGAATTGATTCATGTTCACAAGACGTGATCTCTTTTAGAAAATGAAAGCGCTGATGAGATTCACAGTCAGAATTCAGATAATGAGTTTTACATAATTTCTATTTATACTTATTATTTGCAATTTAATTATGGTCTACATTTAAGTGGACCTCCTAAATAATTTTTTCGTCTTGTCAGGAGATAACCATTGCTCAAAGTATCTCAAAAAATGGATAATATCAATTACATTTTTTGTATCCCAAAAGGGTTATAAATTATAGTGGTCATTTTATACTTCTAAAATGAAATGAACATAGATCCCGCAATAATATATGACTGTATGTTCAAGAATGACTTTTGTACATCCACTCTGCAGCACATCCACGTTTACAAGCTGTCAGGGGACAAAAACAAACACATTAGCAAATTCATTGCTCAGTGAACACAAACTCTATTTACAGGACACACCTCGCAAACACAACCACTAAGTGTAATTCAAATTATTCATATAAGAACTATAAATGTGTAGAACTGGCGACGAGACTATTCCTACATCCGCCAGTGTTCAATACTTTAGGTCATTTCTTAGATTTTAAAACTACTAACAAAAAATAATTTACTCCACTACTCCATGTTTTTTTTACTTCTACTCATGTTTAAAACTGGATTTTGTTTTTATTGTGGTAGTGTTCATTTATGTTTTGGTACATTTTTTTGAAGGATTTCTAAGATAAATGAATTACTTATGAAAGTTACTCATGAAACCCTCAATTTACTTAAGCGTTTTGAGAAAAATTACGGCAGACCGGCTTAGTTGTCGTAATTGAAAACTTCATCAAAAAGAAATTTATTAAGGGTCTTCCGGAATCAATCTGGCAGATCATTGTCATCACCCTTCTATCACCCTGTGAGTAGAAGACATTGTGTAACTGACACATTGCTTGCGTTCTCGCAATCTACTTACGTGTCGCACGTGCAGTCCTCTGTCGTACACCCCAGAAACCAACAGCAGCATACAGCCCTAGATCCGTCAGGAAACAGAAACTGCTCAGCCATACCTTTTAATCTTATTGATAATGATAACTCTCCTAACCATCTCGCATTTTGCTAAAAATCAAGTACAAAATTTGTAAACAGTTAGAAAAAACAATTATTTAAGGAGGAACTTAGATCTATTTATTGTGGGATAGCTTTTCAACATCAGTGGAAATGTTTGTCAATAGCCAGAGCAGAACATCATCCAGATGGTCGTCACTTCTTTCATTCAATTCATTGTCAATAGTAGAAATCACAATTAAAAATTTTATTCTTCCTTGCGCAGGGAAATGCGAGTACGTGATCTTAGTCCACTGTTGGGCACTCAAACTGTCATATTATGCGCTATGCTTAGTTTTCGTGGTAAACGTCTTCATGCAATTTGTGTGCTTTTTTATAAGTTTTGATTCATTTGTGTAAATGGTATTAGGAATAAATGCATTTTCACCTCTTTAGAATTTTAACATGAGAGCGCTATAAATAAATAAATATTCAACATAAAAATAGCCACCGTGGTCGAGTGGTCTACGGCCTGTGTTATGCATCAGGTCTCAGCTTCGTGCAGAAAAACTGCGGGTTCGAAACCCGGCCATGGATACGAGTTGTTTCTCGTTGTTTCGCACCGTGAGCTCGCACGTATCGGTAAGCCCTCAATTCCCCGCCCATGAACACGCCCATCAACCTCCCGGGATCGTCGCATGGAGCTCACCATCACCTGTACTCTTAGAGTGTCAACCTTAAGAATTTGAAAAACTAAATGTACTAATGTCTATGTACTGTGTACTTGATTAAAAATAAAGTTGTTTGTTTGTTTGTTTCCCAACTTACGAATGACCATGTCACATATATTCTAACAGTGAGTCAAGGAAAGTTTATGTGCAATTAACATTTAAAGAACAAGTTTTGGATAATTGTATTATTAACGAACCTATAATTGAGATAGCGACATTTAAATGGTATGCAAAGTAATTTGATCACGTATTTTCTCTTCCTCCCATGTTATTACGGTATATCGTAAACTTTTGAAACCTTAACAGCAGTACTCATTTCTGGCCAGGCCCTTACAGACAGGCTTAATACGTAAGCAGTTGCTGCGGAGTGTGAACGACCAGAGCAGGGAAGTGAAGAAATACGAAGCTTGTTCATAGATTTCTACGGCTGTGATTTCATTTGTACGTTCTCCAAATACAGTATGAACTCATTCAGGTGACCTGCAATGATATTTGTATCAAGATTTTGTAACTATGGGTAAAAGTAGGAATCGTAAAAATCGCCAGAAGACTCAGCCCAGTTCAGAAGCTGGCGGGCAGTCCGAGGTTTGGGTTTGACATTCAGGTTCTGTTTATCTAAATTGTCCTGTTTTCATTTGCTGTTGATATGCTTCTAGAGAGACTACAGCTATACCTTTTGTTCTGCATGGCTGTTGTTCAACAACTCTCATAGTCGGAGGTGTTCTTTGATGTATGTAACTTATACACAGCCTCAACCTGACACAATTGCATGCAACTTTAGATTGCTATTGCTTATTCTTGTGAGATAATTAATTTCATTATGCAAAATTTTGCTGTATTGAGTTCTGAAATTGAATGAAAAATTGGTTATGTTTTAGAGCATGTCCTGTGTCCAGAATATGACCTTCATACTGTAGTAGTATTTCAACGTACATCAAAATCCCATTCTTCTCACTTCATACATAGTTTTGTTGCTAATTGCTACATGTGTTTTTGCCAGATAATGTGTTTAATATTAGATGTATTGTTTGTAATTCTCTAGGGGAAATTGCTCAGTTTACCACAAAATCTGGATGATAAACTCTAATTGAAATATTTACTTACATTGTTTTGCAAGTTGTGAGATTTGAAATGAATGCGTTTATTTTTATAGTACAGAATTTAGTTGAGTTGTGAGTTTATGATAATGTAGGTAACTTACAGTACTGTTAATGCAGCATCCCTGTAGAGGATGAAGTCAAAAGTTTGTTACTGTAACAGTTTAAGATTAAGAAAAGTATTTGCAAGAGATGACAGTTGGGCATCTGCTATTATTGTAATTTTTCAACAGAACACTTACATTTTGACAGAATTTTTCATTAAAAATTTGGCCACTAATCTTTTAATGACAATATTGAAAGCTGAGTTTCAAGGTGGTCACATTAATGCTGCTGCTTTTATATGTGAAGTGAAAGGTATTTGTTAAAAGTATATGATATTTGAAAATAAATGGATCTCTAGAAGTCTGTGGAGTTGTGTTCTGATCATCAAGATGGGAATGAAATCAAAGGAATGGGATGGTGCCAAAACCAACTCTAGTGATTGATTATTAGGAAGCCCTTTGAGTTGGATAAAAATTCAGTAATTGTAGGCTGTAAAATGAGTGATTCATCAGACTGCATAGTATTCTTTCAGTCCTCAATTACCAAAGTTTTGTGATAATGACACCAACATTTTTGTATCTAAGGGTTAAAAATTCTTTGATGAATAATGGTAGTAGAAAAAGTCTTTCATCAATATTAGTCTTTTTTGACTTTTATTGTTCTCTATGATAACAAAACTCTATTTTTTTGGTTGGTGTCCAGTTTTGGTGCCACCAGGACAGCACTAAACAAGCTCTGGTTTTACTTAGCGGCTTTGTAGCCTTTATGAACTATTTATTCGTATGTTTAGTGGTTCCTGTTAGTGATTTGAGGCTTTTACCAATTATTGATAGCATGTTTACCACATTGTCAAGTTTGTGAACACATACTTCTCATGGTAGAAAAAGTTCATGATTTTGTTAGTCATTGCTATCAACAAATTATCCTCTTTGGGTGTGTGATACATCACGTATCTTAACTCCTGCATTTTGTGCTATAAAAAAAAGTTCATACAAAGAAGGAATTGTATATCAAATGGCCAGCACATAGGCCTAGAAATATATCAAAGTTCATACAAAGAAGGAATTGTATATCAAATGGCCAGCACATAGGCCTAGAAATATATCAAAGTTCATACAAAGAAGGAATTGTATATCAAATGGCCAGCACATAGGCCTAGAAATATATCAAAGTTCATACAAAGAAGGAATTGTATATGAAATGGCCAGCACATAGGCCTAGAAATATATCAAAGGTGCAAAATTTGAATTATTCAACAAATTTTAATATTTTCAACTTCAATTGTTTCACTTGTATTTTGTGACTCATGTATTATGTTGGCTGATCTCTACCACTAGTATATTCATATTAATAGTTTTTCTTGATCTGGTTTCCTTTTGCCAGCCAGTTTTGTTGAATTTTTTCAGTAAGCTAATTTAGAAAGCTAATATATTAGGAAACTTTTCTGTTTTACAATTTTCATGGAATAAAAAATGTTTGAAACACGTAAATTGTTCAAAAGGTTTGCCCCATGTCCAGTCACTTTGTTTAGTGGCTATCTGTTAAGACCAGGGCTTAAAATTTTACTTAACTCAGTTTAGTGCCTGCTGCTCATGGCTCATTTTTGTAAGCTGCTTCAGTGGGTATGGATTGTTGTCCTTTTCATTTGGGATTTTGATGTCCTTTTGCATTAAGAAAGACATTATTCTGCCACAGGAGAACAGCCTGTCTGCAAAGTTCACCAGCTTATCCAAGACTTATGTATTCATTTTGCCTAAGATGAGTTACCATGGCATGCAGTGCAGATCTAGGTCTCCTGTTTCCCTACTCTGAATTATTTTCAGCCACTCATTTAGAAGTTGTGTGCACTCGTCCTGATACTCTACATCTATTTGTGCAAACAAGTTTTTCAAAAAATTTTTGAATGAAAAATTCTAAAAAGCAAGTTTATGAAGCAATTTGAATATTTCAATGCAACAACTTGAGAAACATTGTTCATATTCTGAGGGTATTTGTCTTTTTATTCAGTGACTGATGTTGTGCATTTAGCTGTACTTTTTCTGCCCTGCATGTCATGGGATTGAAATGTTCCCCTGGAGTGATGACTAATGCTGTTCTTTATCAAAGGATAAACAAAATTCTCACAATCAAAGAATTTTAATCTGACTGCTTTATAAACTGCTTCAAAAATTCGGTGGTAACAAGATATGGAATACTCATCGGCATTTACATTCAGTAGCTGTACATGACATTTGCTTGATGCGGCACAGCTATGGAACTGTTGTGTGAGTTGTATACGCACATGTTTATGATATTTTTCCCTGTGACTACTATACCAGGTATGGGAGCACTGTTGTACCAGCTTGTCTGGACTCAATACAGTCATGTCTGTTGTGTTGCTCTGATCTTAGAGATGTTGCTGCACTTGAACATACGCTCTCAATGAAGTGCCTTCATGAGGCTGGTCATTCACTGTTGTGGGGACTTAACGCATCTCCTGGCATGGGTAGGAACCCTGAGAGCGATGTATGTTCTGTTGTTTTGTTAGCATCTGTCTAGTTAGCGTTCATATTACCCAGTTAGCGTCTCTGTCGTCTAGTTAGCGTTCATGTTACCCAAATAGCGTCTCTTTCGTCTAGTTAGCGTTCATGTTACCCAAATAGCGTCTCTTTCGTCTAGTTAGCGTTCATGTTACCCAGTTAGCGTCTCTGTCGTCTAGTTAGCGTCTCTTTCGTCTAGTTAGCGTCTCTTTCGTCTAGTTAGCGTTCATGTTACCCAGTTAGCGTCTCTGTCGTCTAGTTAGCGTTTATATTACTCAGCGTCTCTGTCGTCTAGTTAGCGTTCACGTTACCCAATTAGCGTCTCTGTCGTCTAGTTAGCGTCTCTGTCGTCTAGTTAGCGTCTCTGTCGTCTAGTTAGCGTCTCTGTCGTCTAGTTAGCGTTCATGTTACCCAGTTAGCGTCTCTGTCGTCTAGTTAGCTTCCAGTTATCGCTTACAAAGCACCTCAGAGATACCCAGAATTTCTCGACATTAAATCATTTAAACTACTTAGTCACAATATGTCGTCAATTATTTACAGAGACCTAACTTTAAATTATCTTCTTATTGTGAAGGTGACTCGTGTCGACGAACTTCTGCTCAGTTTCATACACTTTATTTACAGGCTTCTCTTGTGACTTTTTGTTCGATTGTATTAATGTTTATTATTCATTAATCTAAGCTCTCCCCCCGACACATAGAATTCCCTTAGTATATGTAATAATTCTAGGGCTTTGTTCAGCCGGGGAATACACGCTTTAGCTGTTGTATTGAATAAATAAGTGAAACATTCAGGAGAATCGTCAATTCGATATGGAAGACCTGAACAAATAATTGCATCGGTTTTCGTCTGAATAAACCAACAAGATGTTCAACTTTCTCAGGTCCGTGTTGACACTAAGCTCCTCACACACCGCTGCACCCGCATACCTCAATTCTTCTCTATTGCTTCACATTATTGCTCAATGTTGCGTTTTGTTCTCTTTTCGGGACAGAATATATGTCAGTTAACGTTTCTCACTTCGCCAGTAAATTATGTGCTCGGTGAATTTCAATAATACTTCGAGCCATTACATTGCGTTTCGTTCCATGTGCAACATTAGAATAAAATATTTGGCTTCACGTGTCTGTATTAATTAAGGTTCTTTCAAGTTAATTAACTCTATTTGACATAGTACGTCGTTTGGTGTCCAGCGTACGTTCCTGCATGAGCTACTTTTGCAGCTTGCTAGTGCGTGGGGGGATTCTGGTTTCCTTTATAGAGTTGGACTCACAAAAATTAAATGTAATACTGGGTGGAGTTGCTCTCATTGGTCAAAAACTTCTTTTCTCAATCATGCCAGGCTCTAACTGGAGAATTACCGGAGCCAACACAAGGTGTAGTTCAGGGCGTCTAAACAGCTTGAGCATCATCGGTGCGTGTGCAATTTGTGTCTCGTGTTTGAGGCATGTGTTGACTCTCTTGTGTGTTCTGTCCTCTCATAAAAGCTTGTTGCTCTCATCCAATTATTTATCTTTCCATACACCAGCTGCGCATCGGAACCTTAATTTTGACCGAAATCGAGGTTGTGTTTTGAATAGATCTAAGGTAATTACTTTGTGCGTATTTTTTCAAACTGAATTGTTCAATTTTTTACGTTTACTTACTGCTGTAGCCGAGTCTAACAGCTACGCATACCAGTTCTTTTAGTACGCGTCTGTTTGATGTACCACGTAAGTTTAGCTGTCTTTACTAAGTGTTTGCTGGCTTTTATTCTTGATCTTAGCGATACTATAATCTAGGCCTAAATTATCATACATTTTCCTTCAGTTCCAGAGCGGACTGCACTGCTGGAACAACACAAAGGGTTAGGAAACACCAACACTTGGACAGAGAGTACATTTTTCTGTCGTTGCATATGAGAGATTAAGATGTTTCTGAAGACCGCTATCAAAAATTTACCTGTAGGTGATACCGTAGAACTGTTTGGTGGCGCAGTTTACATACCAAGTGACTAAGCATTGTGTGGAGTTCCTATCTTATTGATTAGCTGCGCATAAACGCTAGTAGTTTTTGAAGCTACTGTAAAACTTGTCAGTGTTACGTAACTTTTCAACGGAACTCTAGCCACTTTTTTCTCTACATAAGTACTTACTCTATGCCATGTAATTTACGGTAAATGCCAATATTAGGTTTAGTTATAGTTTCCAACGGCGTTGTTCAAACTGCATGGCGTTCTTCAGCTATGCCAAAATCACAGCAAGATCATGATTTGTCAGTTTCACACATACTTCTCTTTTTTTGTAGATTCACAACAAGAATAGCATTGACTGTCGAAGAGAGAAGTTACTAAACAAGTATTTTTTGTCAATGCAACGAAAATTTTCTTATTTTGATTCGTGAGGAACGTGCATTTCGCGCATACCTGCCTTCAAACAATTTGAGCGCTTTGTTTTGCAGTTGAGATTTGATATCTTTCTCTCTCCTGACCTTTTTTATTTTTGCTGATCGTTAGACAAGCATGCTATATTTATGATGTTTGCGTTGATCGCTGAGTGATCGTTCTTGAAATAATCTAGTACGACGTGTTCTCAAAGATAACCTCAAGTGCTTCTGTTTGCCTAGTTCACGGACCTGCGCCTCGTTTCTGAGCAGTTCTTCAGTGTGTGTGTGCAGTGAAAGGTATTCTGTTATATTTGTCCGTGCTGAATTTTCTTCAACTTCTTTCTAGCCTGTCGTCATAGCGAGTTTATTTAGTTCTTTTGTTCTCGCTTGAAGACTCGTATTTTAGGCGACCAGTTCCTTGGTGCTGAACTTGAAATTTAAATAATCATCTTGATCACATAATTTGTGGCCATGTTTATTTGGAGACAGGTTTCAGGCCACTACTCGTTCGTTCGAGTTCCTCTTGAAAATATTGACGAAGTTCAGTTTTTAAGAATATCAACGAACCTTCATTATTCTATCTTGAGGCTTTATTTGCATTCATTACTAGTAATCTGCCTTGTCGTGTAGTACGAAATCTTCGTTTTCGATATGCCGAAAGGTCGCATGTTATTAACTGAAAGCTGTGCAGATATTATAAATTATAATTTCTGCAGTGAACTTATGGATTGATGTTGGTTTAACGTTGAAGTCACGGCCTTCAATGTATTATATCGTTACTTTCACTTGAATGAACTCGCGTGTTTGATCGCTTTTCGATCTTCTTGACTTCTATGTACATTGTGTTAGTAGGTATTGTTGATTTGACCTTCAGGAAAGTTAGCTGATTGTACCTGCTAGGTCTGTGTGTAGGAGACCTGCTGCCCCTCAATCAGTGAATGTCCTTAAAGAAGTGGTACGGGTTCAGCTTTGTTGTTTGAAGGTTGTACTTTGTTTGATGCTTTCTCTTGGACAGGCCCAATGTTTTCGTTGACTTATGGGATAGTGCGAGAGATGGTCTGCATCCGAGTCTCTCAGTGCTTTTCTTTACATTTCTAGGTTTTTTACACTTCTTAAAGAAACCTATAGCACAGTTCATCCTATAGTTGATTGATATTGAATGACTTGTCTTTAAATTTCCATGTTTAAAAAAAACACACTGGACGTTTGACAACGTTTCGAATACTAAGAGTCGTCGAGCTGCGCTGTGTCTGTGCTGTAAATTACCTCTTATGAACTTGGCGTGTTATAAATCTCATCGAGTTACACTATAATAAAGTTCACTGTGATGGAGCAGCTTCAGGTCGCGGTTCGTTCAAATAGTGGTACATACGAGTCCTTTCTTCTAGATTGCTTTTGTGTCAGCGCTAATGGCTTCTATGTACATCTGTGGTGCATCTGGTTCATAACTGTTGGATGATTGAACGGAAATATTTGAGTTGTAATCTGTGCTGGTCAGCTTGGCAGATTTGTCGTTGCTGAGCTTTCTATTTTTCTGAAGTTTGTCTCTGTTTCAAGTCACTATATTGCCATGTTGATTCGAGTTGTGATTCAGACTTTTGTAGTTAGGTTTTGATACTCTTTAAGCCATAACTATCAAAGCCTACGTACTGAATTGCAGCTAGTTTAATAATAATTCTTGGTTACTTAGTCATAGAATAACTTTTTGAGTTGCATGGGAGTGCGCTGACCATGCCTTCCATTACGAACACATTGTCACACTTGGCGCTGTCGTCTTCACTGGTTGTGGAAGAGGGTTGTTTTTTAACGTACTGAGGGACTATGCTGCTCCTGGGGGGAAAACAAGTAGCGTTTCTGACCTATAGCGAGTGGGATGTTGGTGCCTGTTCTCATTAGTGTACTTAAAAGAAAAGTGGCGCTACTGTGATCTGAACCACTGCTACTGACGGCAGACTGGTACATTTTCTCAGGAGGCTGTTATGGGTTTAGTTTTGTAGTTGAAGCCCTACATTTATTTTTTCTACTTCTGATATGTTGAAAGTTTGTGCTATTCCACTGCTCTTAGAACTGAGTTTTCACTGAGTTCAGCTGTGATCGCTTTGAACAGAAACGAGGTTCCCATTAAACACTTAATATGCTCTGCGTCGTGTAGAAAAAAGGAGAAAAACTGGCTTGTAATCATCAGCCAATGTGGACTGGGAATAACTTATTCATTTTCTTAGGTTCTACTTCAGTGGTTACCTAAATAATTTATGTATGTTTCAACTTTATTTCAAGGGTAGCACGTGGTTGTCAACCGCTAAATTTGCGAATTGGGATACCGTTTTTAGAGCGCAAAATTTTCTTCGATTTTTACTCTTGCTCAATCACACTTCATAATAATTTTTGGTTGTGCTAGCAATTTTAAAAAAGAAATTGCTTCCAAACTTAAATTGACGAGCTCACTAGAAAGATAGAGTTGTGAAACTTGTGTCTGATCAGCCACGTGTTCTAGGCAGAATGGGGAGTTTAGCGATCAATATGGACCATGTGCAGGCCTTCATCATGCCTCAAGTGTACAGAGGCTTTGACTATGTGAGTGATTCATTAATTGCTCAAATTTTTCATACCCTGTATTTGCCACCATTAAATTGCTTTCTAATAAATCTCCTTGCTTTTGATGATCTCTTCGTAGAAGTATTGTATCCTAGATATCCTTTGATTTTGAATTAACCCATGTGTGTGGGCTTTACATTTGCATATCGACGACTGCCTTGTATATCTGTGTTACGGGTATTTGCGTTCATCAGCCACCGGTGTGTAGTGTTTCATGTAAATGAACTTGCAGCAAGCCTTGGGGATACAGAGAGTGGGAAATGTAGAATTCGTGAATTTCATGAAGGAAAGGTGGGGAGAGAGGCGTTTCCTGATGAAGCTTGTCTTTGTTTCAGCGCGTAGGGGAGTTAGCGCTCCTTATTGGTAACCATGGCTACTCACTGCAGAATCAGTAAAATTTGTTGTAGGGGGCGGTTGTGGGTTTGTTGTCTCGTTTATTAGGCGTCCTTTTCTTATACTTCAGTCTCTTTTCGTTCGTGGTAATGTTGGTATTCAGTGTTGCCACGTCCTCCTGCACGAGCGTCATATGTCTCCTAATTCAATTTTTTGCTTATTTAAGATGCACTCCGCGGCTATGAAAACATTCGTTCAGCGAGCACAGCGGCTGAACTCCTATTTCTGAACTCTTATTAAAGCTATTTGCGTCCTGTCCTCGTTTTAACATTTTATTGATGCACTTGAAAATTGATGCGAGTATTTAAGTTTTCATGTCACTCTGCGTCGCATTCATGGAGCAAGGAATCGTTGAAATTGGCATACATTTGTTGCTTGCAGTTATATTTCCTCTCGCTCATTCGTCTCGCGGTTACCTGTGCGCTCGTACACGCGTGCTGACGCGCTCTCTGTCGCTTGTGCCAAGAATTGTATCGGCTGATACACAGCCTCGTCTTTGCATCTTATTCACTGGTCAGTCATGTACCGAATATTATTTTAGTCTTATGTCAGGCGTATGACACTTTGTTCAGTATGCAAAAATGAGATTGTTCCCATCTTCAGATTAGATACACCACAGTTGCTTGCTTTCTTGTTCTGTTTTTCCGTTGAGTATTGATGCTCACGTATTTACACTCATGGTGGATAGCTGCAGATTTCCGATAGTTCCATAGTGAGCAATACATTGGTAATATGTTCATTATACTGCAATTAGAACACGTTGAATTCAAAACTGGATTAGTTGCGTGATACCGTATTTGGAGCTTGACAATTAGCCGTTTTAGTTTACTCAGCACATTGAACTTACAAATGAGGATATGATATTTTGTTTGCTGTGTTCTCAGTTTCTTCACGTTCACCAGTTCATACTCAAGTGTTACGAGTTTAGTACATGCAATTACTGAAGCAATTAGTGCATTCGCTGAGCACTCACGCTGCCTCCGGGAATCATTATTTTGTTGCGCTAACGCGTCTGTGGCACACATGAAAGTTTTAGTCAGTGAAATTTGTCAAACTGTATTTCATGATATTTTGATACGAAAAATAGAATTTCGCAGGTAAAACAATTTTGTGTGGCAAGGGTCTTCCCCTGGCAATTATATTGAAATTACTCATGTTAGTTCGTTGTTTGTCTCTGAGGTTGTAGAGTTCATTTTTTTATATTGTGTGTACTGAATGTCGTGGTTTACGTGCATAGTTTCATGCTTGCTTCTATCCCCCGCGCCACTCACACACACGGTACGTGTGTGTGAGTGGCGTGCCACGTGTGCCTGTTTTTGTTGATGACCGCAGTGCTGAGGCTGGGCTCACAATATTACATCTCTTCTTTTCTGCCCTGCTCTCGCAAAGCTCAGGTGCTTTTTTTCTTTTCTCTTCCCTTAAAACCCAGGCACTTTTCTTCCTCTCTTAGAGGCCCAAGTACTCTTCTTTTCTTAAAATCTGAGTACTTTTTTCTTCTCTTAAAGGTCCAAGTCCTTTTTCTTCTCTTAGAGCCCAGGTTCTTTTCTTCCTGTCTTAAAGCCCAAGTACTTTTTTCTTCTCTTAATACTCGGGTATTTTTCTTCCTTTCTTAATACCCGGGTACTTTTCTTTATCTCTTAATACCCGGGTCCTTTTCTTTATCTCTTAATACCCGGGTACTTTTCTTCTTTTCTTTAAGCCCAAGTACTTTTTTCTGTTCTCTTCTGTTGAAGCTCAGTTACTTTTCGTCTCTCTTCTCCTAAAGCTCAGGTGCTTCTCTCATCCCTTCTCCTAAAGCTCAGGTGCTTCTCTCATCCCTTCTCCTAAAGCTCAGGTGCTTCTCTCATCCCTTCTCCTAAAGCTCAGGTGCTTCTCTCATCCCTTCTCCTAAAGCTCAGGTGCTTCTCTCATCCCTTCTCCTAAAGCTCAGGTGCTTTTCTTATCCCTTCTTCTAAGGCTTGGGTGCTTTTTTTCTTCCCTCTGTTTTTAATCCCAGTTGTCTTTCTTGTAACATTCCCTTGACGCAAGTGGGAGGTGGTGGGTAAGAGTTTAAGACAAGGTTCATTATTGAGGAACAAATGTGTCGTTTTCCATAAACATGAGATTTATATCTTTTCGGTGACATTCTTTGTTCATACTATTGGAATTACTTCACAATGAACTTACATAACATTAGTGGCATATAAAAGATATTTCAGTTGTATCACCATCGTTGTTCACCTTCTTACGCGGGGACTACGATGTTCAAGCGTTAGACTGCACATTGACCCTGTCTCACTGTGTACATTTTAGTAGGAACTCATTTCGGCTTTTAGTCGTGCGTAGTTTTAGGACAGGGGAATACCTCGAAGAGGATGTCTTCGGGATTTAGTGATCTTCGGGATCATGAGTAGGAATCCTTAGCTTCGCTCTGGAGCTGATGGTGTATTAATAGTGTCTATCCTCGTCAGTGTACGTTGTGGAGGTAGCACTTCAGTTGCAATTTTAGCCACGCTTCGTATGTTGTAGTCAGTTCTGAAGTAGGTCGTATCTTTCCTTTTTCTACAATACTTCTCCGTGCCGCCGACGTTTTACACGAGGTGCGTCGTTTTTACGTTGTTTCTTTTTATTTTTCATTTGTTCGAGATGCTTCGGTTTTTATTACCGGCGTGGTGGTTCCTGCCAACTCAACACGCTCGAATTTTGCTCCCGTTTACTGCTACTTAAGTTAATTTTTAACTCAGATTCACTGATGGTCAACACAGCTGAGCTGAAACCGTTGTCGAGTCCTGAATTTATTAATGATTGTATTGAAGGGTCATTTTAATGTGTTGTAGTGTGAGCGCGCTGGACGTGCGGGACGAACATAATCGCTGCTTCTCTGTTAACCTTTGAGGATCCTAAGAATTTCGTGTGCACTTTTTGCAGGCAAATTGTGCGCAATTTTGAGTGTAGCTACGTGGCTAGATAAGAAACTAAAAGCTTATTGCAAATTCAAGCGGCAAATTTTGATGCTTGTGATGCACGTTACTTAACCTGTTGACCGATCAGTGGAGTCCCAGTGATGCCAAGCACAGGCAAAAGTGTCATGCGTCTTATACATGAAGGAACTCGTCACGCAGGCGATTTTAGGGACCAGTGATGAAGAGAATGGCACTCACAGGTGTCGCTTATGTCGCCAGCAACGGTAAACTGGTTAACGTGTGGAAGATAAGCGTGCTAATTGTGAATAAATTTGCCTTCAAAATTTCGTCTTCCCTTGGGTGAAATGCTGGTACTATCTAGTGATTATTTAATTAATTTCCACAGTTTAGTTATTAATTTCCTCATTTCATTAAAATACATTACTTCTGTAACGTAACCATCGCAACAACAATGCTTTATAAAGAGTATTTCAATTTGATAATTATCACTCTTCATCTTCATACGTGAGGGCAACGACGATCAATTGTTAGACTGCATCGAACTATATTTGCCCTCCGGTCCTGTCCTCTAAACTTGTGCTGTCTGCCTGAACTTGCATGAATGCTTGTTCATTTTTCTGTTGGTCGATGGCCTGGTCTTGGTGCGACTGTCAGGACCCTGTTTGCGGACCTTGCCTTCAATTGGTCACTCCGCTACGAAAACATCTCAATACGTTGCGTTGTATTCTCAATAACTAATAAACGTTATTCCATAGCGGGTCATGATGGAGTTTTATTCTTGTGCACTCACGTTTATCTTAGATTCATTCACGTTGTCGAATCTCTGTTTATATGACAGTATGACGCACTATATGTTGTACGTTTATAAACGAAGCCGCTTGTAAGCTGTCTCGCCTTCAAACATGGAACAGTTATTGTTCACTCTTGAGCCCATTTGATGCTGAATTATTGCAGCACTCTTCTTCTTTGTCGAAATACTACGATACATTTCAAGGACCACTACTAATAACACGATGGGTCATGGTCTTCGTTGCAACTCAGGACGCTCAAATTCACTCTCCATTATCCACATTTCATTAGGCTTAATAATTACTATTATTGTAGTAATTTTTTTCATTAATTTAGTCCTGAATCTCTTGCAGTTCGTGAAGTATCTTAAAATTGATGTGATGTTGGAGTTGCCTTCGTTCTGTACCGTTTTCTCGTGAAAGCAGTGCGTTTATCACATGCTGATTGAAATTCATAATCTCTACAGGCACGGGTGTGCTGATGGCCTATTTCGTGTGTGCCTTGTAGTTATGACGTTTCTGATGCAGCTCGAGCTGCACGTGTATGCGTGTGTTGCGTTGCCAGCATTAGTTGCTCCTTTTCATGCTTATGTCTCGAGAGGGAGGCAGGCGTACCGTGCAAC
Organism: Trinorchestia longiramus; assembly: GCA_006783055.1. NCBI lineage: Eukaryota > Metazoa > Arthropoda > Malacostraca > Amphipoda > Talitridae > Trinorchestia > Trinorchestia longiramus. Next base: position 368,814 of record VCRD01000142.1, read on the forward strand.
CGACTTCTTCACGAATGACACTGTAATGATTTTTCCTTCTAACTCCACTTTTCTGTTCTTTCAAATGATTCCGCTGTCTTTCTTGCTAACTGTCCCGGGGTGTTGTCAGGTGCACAAATTTCGCGACTTTGTAGTGCCACTTGAATTGTTACCTATATTTGGTATAATGGTCGCCTAAACTAGCAAAACGCAGACTGAGCACTGGATTGTGCCGTCAATCTGAGCTCACTATTCGCAGTGACGAAGCTTGCTGGTTCCCTCGCGTTGATCATCACGGAGTTTCTTTCACCATCGACCGAATATTCCAAGTGTCCACCCTGAACTCAGTAGTGCAGGGTTAATCGTTATAAAACTCATGAAGCTTTTATTTCATGTGTAGTTTAGTGAAGTAAGACATAGGATAATTGAATATTTTATGCATCTATTGCTGTCTTTATTCAAACAGCGTACATGTTTCCTCAGATATATGATGGATTATCGCACGCTGGTAGGTTGTATGCAACTCAAATTCCTGAGCTTTAATATATTGTGCGTTTGTTTTTCTCTTCTTTCTTGGTATTCTCAACGGCCGAATGTCCTCGCAAAATAGACCTAATCTTAATTTTTGACTGATTGCTTTGCACCCACGCCAATCTACAGGATGATCAAGTCAGTGCTTCCGACGCAATGTATCATTAACACTGGTCGTAAGGACTGTTGTGGTACAGGACTAGATTTCGCTTTCTGTTCTGCCTTACACATTTTATGTTCTACACCACGGTAGTTTATTGATTCTTGTCAATGACTAGACCTGTGTGCGATGGGGAAAATTTTTCTTGCGGTGAGATTTATAAAGTTTGGCAGTCTCATTTGAAACGATAAAATTTCATCATTCCGGATTGATATAAGCTTATTGCATACTTCTTCAGCAGCCTCGAGTACTACCTGCTATGCTGCCATATGTGTTTCAGCATAAGTAACTCAGTTGCCGAGTGGAGGTTTTCTCAGTCCCCTCTCATGACTGCTATTTCTCGCCGACTATGTATGTGGTGGTACCCTCATGTCATCAATGCTTCACTTTGCGTTCAAATATCCTTTTGTGTGGCACCCCTCTCCTAGGAATATAATCAATATGAGGAATATTATAATGTAATAATAATTCCAGTGTGTGACCAGACGTCAGATGATATGCTCAGGTTCGCTTAAAATTATGCAAAGCTACCCTCCGGTGTGTGCGAATTACCTGGTCGCTTTCTGGCGTCGAACCGCACTAGGTAACGTTCGCAAGTTTTTTTTTTACTTTAGAACAAGTTATATAGTGTTTTGTATCTGTTGGTATGGAACACATGTTGGAGCAGGTGTCCACGAGTTGCAGGTGTGCGTTTATCTCGTTGCACGACCAATGCCCAACAAAAATGTGATTTCAGTTCAAACTTTTCTAAATCGGTATGTGGGCGATGTGCACTACTGATCATCGCATCTGTTCTCTGAATACGAATTTGCGGCTTTTGGAAATTTTTGCTGTTTTGTCATGGTTGCCGTACCGTACATAACACTCCAGAAAATATTGCGCTTATTTTGATCGTTTCAATTACGACAGTAGTGAGTTTTGAATTAAATTGTTATGGCTTTTGGAAAATTATTCTCACTTATCGGTTACAAGTTCACGATGTGGTTGAGAAGTTAAGAGTCTTGTTGATCAAAAGTTGGAACTAACCACTAGTTTAAGTTATCAGATGTTTTAAGTGTGATAGTTTTTGTATATGATAGAGACTAGAGCTTATTTTGAATTGCTAAATTCCTATTTGTGTTTGCTATTCTCGCTCGAATTCTGCTAATGTTTGTAATTTTCGCTAGAATTTTACTAACGTTTGTCATTGTTACTATGGTTCTAAAAATGTTTACAATTTTCGTCCGTAGAATTGTTGGTTGAAATTGGGGGGAGAAATAATGAGAACGTTTCAACTTAGAGATAATTTACGACTGAGCTGAGGAACGTCGGGGTACGGAGAGACAGTAGCAGTAAACAAGAGGCTCTGTTGCTGGGATGCATTTGGTCAATTTCTTCATCAGATCTGGGAACAGTTTGAACGGACATTTCTTATAGATTCACGCTGTGTCAGTTGTGTGTTATTCAATGTTTCTATATTCTCTCCGGTTATTTAACTACGAAGTAGAATTTCTCTTGAGAATCATTCTTACACTAGCAGTTTTATTTGCTTAGGAGACAAAGTTCACCCAACATTTAGTAATTAGATATGTACTTTATTTCATTCTCATTCTATGAATTCATTTGATAACTGTACGCTATGAAACAAATGTCTTGCGGTTTGAGTGGGCTTAAATTTTCCCACAAAGTGTTAGAAATTCATCTTGACTTCTGTTACTTTGAAATTGAAGCCTCTGTAGCAAGCAGTGTTATATTCTATGTTTACGATGCACTTTTACTGAAACTACAACTTTTACGCAGTGGAAAATGTTGGTATACGTTTCTTTTAATTGTATTTCACAGAAGTACATATGTATTTTACTTGTTATGCGTGCTCTTCTACCTAGCTTGTAGTCACACAATAGAATTTCATATTCACCGATAGTTTATACAAACGTGCAATGTCAATGTTCATCTTTTAACTTCGTGCCTTGTGTTTGACGTTATCCCTTTAGCTCTGCTATTATTAATCTTGCTTTTTCTAGTTCAATTTTAGTCTAGATTTAGAACACTAGAACTGAGATTGGCAGAATCTACGGCATTTTTGCGTGGTTCATGTTTGGTCAATTGATGACAACTTGGGAGCATCAAAGGGCGGAAAAAACACCTAAATGTTGAAGCGATTTTCGCTTTGCAGGGATTGAGATTCCGTTCACGGAGCTGGATTGGGAGCAAAGGAAACAAATCTACCGTGGGTTGCCGAACTCTGCTCTAAAAACAAGTTGATTTGTTGCTCGTGACTCACTGTAGATTTCGAAAATATTTTGTAATGCTTGCACTAAATGTACCTTTTCTTTCTTACCTCGATGGTTGTTAGAGTTTTCTTCCCTCGGTGGGTGTTACAATTCCATGTTTGTCGTGTGGACGCATTTTGTCAGAAGTAGCGGATGCAGGGGAAAGGCGAATTTTGTTTTATCCCTGACTCGAGAATATTTTCTTTTACTCATGGATTCATTTCTAAGAGTTCATGTTCAGTAATTTTAGACAAACTATACAAAATGTAAAAGTTATTTAGTATCACACCCGCTTGGTTCTCCCATGGATCCCTTAACTTCTGTCTCGGCTTACTTTGAAACAAAGTATATTCCGGGAAATTTCTTTCTAGTCACGTTGAAAATTATGTGGAATCGTTCAGTCATTGACAATTTAATTTGTTACCATTTGTGCCTCGTGCCAGGCATGATCTCAAAGCGTCACATTTCTTATGAATCAAAGAGAAAAAAAAATTTGTCTTGCTTTGGGATTGAGCACTCGGCAGGGTCGACGGTGTAAAGTTTGGTGTGTGTTACAGAGAGGTGCGGGTGCCAACAACGCGTTACTGGGCGCACATTCTCGCAGTCCAGGCCCTAAACCTGCAGGCAGCCACGTCGTCAGCATGAGCGCTGACTCAGCCCTCCCTCAGAAGAGACTCGTGTACCGCCACACACCTAATGGAGCAGGTCTGTACAGTACTCTTCTCTGTATTTGCTCAGCTGAGATTGTCTCTGCTTTTGTGTTATTGTGTGTCCAGTCTAGAATATCGGTGAAGTGTGTCCAGTGTAGCAAATGTGAAGTGTGTCCAGTGTAGTAAATGTGAAGTGTGTCCAGTGTAGCAGATGTGATGTGTGTATGTGTGTCCAGTGTAGATTTGATGTGCGTGTATGTCCAGTGCAGCAGATGTGATCTGTGTGTGTCCAGTGTTGACGAGGTGTGTTTGTGCTCAATGAAGAACGTTTGTGTTGCCTATATTGAAAGTGTAATGTGTGGTTCTACATAGCTGTGAATTAGCCAGTCCACTACACTGGTATTGTGTTCCAGCGAAGCCATTGTGTGCCGATGGGAGGTTGCGAGGAATTCGGCGTTGATAAGGCAGGTTGCGTGATGGTGCACGCCTCTGTGCTATTGTCAGTCTATCATTCTGGGTCGTCCTGTCGATTTAATATTCTATCCAATTCACGCTTAGGTCTCACAACCGTTCGGTTTGTCATGATATTTCAATTATCAAGAAGACATTAAAGACAACTGCATTGATTCTTCCACTGCTCAGGCTATACCATTGACAGTAATTCTGGCTACTCGGTCAGTAATCCTATGGTAGTTGGTTACTCTGCGCGTAAAATTAGCATATTACAATTGTGGGTATACCCTAGAAATGCGATGATCTTGGTTTAAGAGAATTTTTGAGGTTATTCTCATCTACAGTTGTAAGATAAAATAATAAATAATTGTAAATACTGATCATCTGTGTTATAGAAATAATGCAGCGATGCATCGATTGTGATTATTATTGAGAAGTGCAATGAAGACAGCTTCCATCCAAGTATAATAATTTATGAAGATAGTTTGAAATTGAATTATCAACTAGGCCGTTGGTTGGTGTCTCAGGTTTGCATCTTCTTTCATTTCGTGGCACTTGCCTCGTGTTTAGCAATCCCTGGGTTCTGTGTATCTTGCCACATCCCAATTGATGGCTTGTTTCAACTATCTTTGCAAGCATAATCTTGGAAAACTTGTTGCAATCTTGGAAAACTTGTTG